>CM056386.1:6137737-6713316 GCA_029718625.1 Synaphobranchus kaupii | reverse complement strand
GGCTTTGGATCCCGGCATACCCTGGTCTCATGCTCTCCTCCACCAGACCCCTGTTTCTCCCCAGCGTGATAGTGCTGGGGATATGGCATACCCCCCCCCCCACTACAAATGGGTCGGGTTTTAGTTGGACCAGCCACTTCCTGGCCCCGGTCCACACTCCATCCTCATCAAGAACCCTCCTGGCGTCAGATTTAACATCGCCATACCTGCCCAACCACGTCGAAACATCGTGGTCCTGCACAGTCTCGTTATAGAACTGTACAGTGACCACTTTGTTCTCCGTGTCAGACAGGGGCTCGATGGCAAAGTTGTTGAGGGGACTCCTGTCCTTCCCCTCTCTATAGAGGTTCCAGAACCTCTCCAGGACATTGGGGTTCTTGAAGCTTACTTCAAAGATTTCCCCTTGACCTGGAACCCTTACCAGGCAGTTGAGGTCAGCTGGCACAAAGCCCATACCTCTTTGTAGCACTGCCCTGCTAAACACCAGACGGGTCAAACCTGTCACTCTCGTCTCGGGTCGAGTTGGGTTCGGACCGGCAGCACGACCTGCCCCCCCTGCGGTTGCTGGCCCCGAAGCACCCTCTGTGGCTGCGCCCTCGGCCCCCTGACCCGCCGGGGGGCTCACACTGGTGCTGCCGCCTCCCTCCTCGACCCCCTGGATCCATGTCAGGCGAACGGCGTTATGGCGTCGCGTCCCTGGTACAGGTCTGGCTGCCATCCCCCTTCCTCTCGGTAAGGCCGGACTCCGCACTGTTGGAAAGCACAGAGACAGCACTCAGGAGATGGTGTTCCTTCCGGGCGGACCAGAAAACAGCAACGCAGTGCAGGTAGAAAAGGGACCAGCCAAGGGCAGGCCCCCCACACCGCTGCGTGAGGACCTCCCTGTCTGGTGCAGGCGGCAAGCGTTAATCCTCAGGTGGTGTTGAGGTCTGGGTCGCCGCCTTCCGTCTCAGGGGGGTCCCGCTGCTCTGGTCCTCCCAACTGCCTGCTCCTCAGCTTCGTCCTCCGGGTCTGGCCTGCTGGTTCTGCTGCGGGCCTAGGAGAAAAAAACCAACGGCTCTGAAAAGAGCCGTTGGTTTGTCACAGGATCCAGCTCAGCGTTGTTCACAGTTGGAAGCACATCTTCAACTAACACAAATCGCTTCAGGTACTGCCTTATATTTGAACTAGTCGGCTGTGATTGGCGCACACACTTACACATTCCTAGCCAATCACAGCCACACATAACAGTTAAACGACAGTTAAAGTTTACAGTTACGTTTAAAGTTTACGATTAACACAATACGCGGCTAACAAGCTAACAATACAATTAAAACACACACAGCAGGTTATTTACAAGTATCTACACATCGACCGGGTAGCGGCTCACTACCCGGTCCTAGCTGGCTAGTTTACAACCCCTAGGCCGCCACAGTACTGAGCCGCATTACCGCTCAATTCAAATGACCGCGACAGACTGAGTGAGTGGGTTGTAGTATGAACCTTCCAATGCTGCTGTAACAAATCGCTAGTCTACTAGCCTCGATAAGTTCGGTGACAACATAAACTACTGAACGGAATTTTAAATTTAAAAGTTATTAAACAACTGTATATCATGTTAAAAAAGTTAAAAACTCAGGGCAGTTAATACATAAGAATTGGCCATCCTCCTCACTCAACTTCAAGACATGAGGAGTGGAACCACTGCTCGCGGGATTCACAGGAAACCCATAATACCACCATGTCTTCTTCTTTGGGAGGGTCCACCTCGCCACATGCAGAGCATAGGCTGAGGCCTTCCCTCAAATGTCTGATGATGATGTGCCATCTATAGAGAAAAGGAGGGAAATATAATTTTTTTTCAGTACTTCATTCGTAAAAACGACAACAGAAAAGTTGTGAAACCACTTAGGTGCTGAAAAAATATTTATTTAGGGCTCTTCAATGTACAAAACGTATATATCTTGCCATTGAGCAAGGAAGGCTATCTGCACTGCTGTTTATGTACTGGCGACACATTTAGAAACGAAGAGATTCGTTTCGAAACATGAGTTGGCATCTGTTATTGAAGAAAAAAAAAAAAGAAAGCATGCATGAACTCACTGAGCTAAGCTTTCTACTTTTGTTGATTGCACATGATAGCACATAAGAGGGCAGTGGGATAAACAGTGTAATAAACCAATGAGATAAACAATGGAGTGGTGGAGAGAAGAGGGGCTGTGGAGGGAGGAAGGGCTGCAGTTATATGTGCTACAAAGTAAAATCAGAAAGGTAAACGAATGAGTACTAAAATGTCAAAGCAAATACATTTGCTATGGTGCATATTACTAACTTATGCCTCATTTAGGATACAGAATCAAACACTGTTATTACCTTTTGCTGCTAGCAGGAGGGTGGCAATGGAGGCAGGCAGCCTAGTGGAGGGATGCCGGACTTGGGAAGTCGTAGAGCACATGTGGCTAGGGGCTAAAGATTTGGCGGATGGACTGGTGATGACAGGGCCAGAGATGAGAGAAAAAATTCTTGTCAGAGGAGGTGGATGTCCAAAGCGTCTTACTCTTCAGCAAACTCTGCTTTGAGTGGTGCAACCTGTCCAACAGCTGAAATATATGGGAGAGATGTGGTGGAAGACAGAGGAGCGCGACACCTTCCATAATTGGCCAGGTCCGTGGTCTCCCTGTCGATGTGGCTGTTGTGGCCATCGAACACCAGGTGCAGGGGGCACTCCTTCATCGCATACAGGAAGAAGTGTTTCTGGAACCACTTCAGGAAAAGGGTGGTGTCTATGTAGCCAGATGTAACAAGGTGTTATCCAAAGCTCTCCCAGGGTAGTCACCTCCCAGGTACCCCTTCCCATAGATTATCATTGGTGGGATGTCTTCCTCAGATGCTTTCAGGGCAGACATGCCAGCACTGTGATGTGGTGCCTGGTGGCAGGTGCTTGAAGCTAGGGATGTTTCCACCCCTTGCTGACCAGCATCTTGCAGCGAAGTATTCCCATCTGAAACCCTGACTCATCACCGTTGTAGATTTGTCTGGGTTTCTCCATTAGCACATTCTCCTCTACCATGGCCTTCAGCATGTTAAAGTAAAGGGCAATGTTCCTCTCCCTGGCACCACCTGATGCTCCCTCTTGTTGCTAATGTTGTTTTCTACTTTGTTGAGCCTGACTGCCTGCCACATGGTCATCCCCTACTTGCATGCTTGTATTGCCCTCAGCATTGCCTCCTCCCTCCACAGACATCTCTTTTTGCCCTTGTTAATCTGCAAAAATAAATTTCTGTACTCTTCCCTCCATTATTCCAATAATCTTATTATGTAATCTATGTGTTCTATGAGAATGGCTAAATTACAAGTAGAAATTAAGTTTACTTAACATTTTAAATGTAACTATTTCTCAATTTGTCAAAAAATGCAAACTTGAGGATTCCTACATTATTGATGGCAAGGAATAAAAATGTGAATCTAATTAAAGCCTACTAATATCTTAATTATATCTAATTATTATCCATTAAATGGATCTGAGAATGAAAGTACATATTCATTCATTCTATTAAATTATGTTGCTGCCTAATTATATGTATTTTATGTGTTTCACGAATGATTTCACATGGCACAACATCTTTTTTTTAAGCAGACTCATGATCACAACATTAAATGTAGTCTTGTTAATCCAACATCAGCATGTCACTAATAATTTAAATATAAGATAAGGAACTAAGTAAATATCTATGCATTAACTCAAATTCAATAATGAAATGAATAAATAGCCCATTTCATTTAATGAGCGAGAAACTTTCATAAGCGAGTCAAAAACTGAATGTCACTGTCCACAATTCTAGCCGTCGTGCACTGTCTGAACAGCTTCTGTGCCGTCCGCTAGGATACTCATTTTCTGAGGCGCATTTCTTTGTGTATTTAAGGTTAATATCGGAAAGGGTGGTCCTTATAAGCATTTTTAGCAATCCGTACATATTCACTGCAGTTAGCCAAGTGGTTTCGAAAGCTACGTTTGAAACTGTAAAGCGATATTAGGACTGTTTCATTTAATCGTCGCGATTAAAGAATTCGAAGCGTGCTCGAAGTATAAAAAGTTAGCGTTGTAAAAGAGGTCGTATTAATATAACTAAATATATATCTATTAAGTTGAAAACTGTCAGTTAGACAGGTTATTATGTGTATTTTTACGGGACATACGTTTAATTGGTCACAGTGTTCAGTCCTCGCGAATAAATATGAAATAAATACGTTGGCGCCTGAGGTGGTCGGAGATTGGTGACCCCCCCCCCCCCCCCCCCCCCCGTCGAGAATAGGTGCTCGAACGCGTTTTTTTTAGTTTTAACGTCTTTAAGATGAGACGAGACTGCCAAAGAACGGCCGCCCATTATCGGGCCGGCTGTTGTAATCCATAAAGAGGCTCATGATTATTGTTGTTTTAAGAATCAATTAATAGTTTATTTCATCAAGAAAGATACCGTCTGAATAACCAATATGTTGGCAAAATAGCTGGCTAACTGGATAGTTTACCTGGCAGTCCGGAAGTTGTCAATATGATTGGATTTATTTCTTCACCTAACGCGCCCTCAAGTGGACATATAAAAAATGGCACTATTGATGTTGGCGCTTACTAGTTGAGTTGATTACACACATAATATTGTAAATGTGCTATACACATATCAATCTATTAATGATCAATATATATTTTTACTTTATTATTAATATACTTGTATTGTAAACAATAATCTTATTATCAAACATACTGTATATATGAAAGCACAGACACAGAGCACTTGAAATCTATAAAAAAAGTTTTCTTTGTATTGTATCAAAATGTAAACTGCAGTAGCTGCATAAATAGTCCTCGTCCTCCCTCAGGTTGTCTACCACCCACTGCACACAGACAGTGTGGAACCACTGCCCACAGTGGCTGCACTGCACCCAGGACACCACCTCCCCCGATATTTCTGGGTTTCTCAGGCCGCAGACGCCACACACCACATTTTCCTCCTCCTCCATTGCCTGCCATTTCCTTTTCCTTTTTCCTTTTTTTGTATTTTTTATGGCAGCATTGGTGGAGGTTGAGGTGATTACTGTGGTGGCAGCAGTCTGGGTCCCTGTGAAAAAAAACCAAGGTAGAAAGCATGAGGCATGCATTATACACATTATGTGTGTCAACAGTATTCAGGGCAAACTAAATAGTTATTTTGTATAACCCGTTTTATTCTGCATGTCACTGTCATATAATCTACCTGTAGGCGGAGGTCGTGGCAGTGGGGGATACAGAGCCTGAGGTGAAGACGGGGACAGTGGTGAAGGCAGAGCTGGAGGCAGAAGAGGAAGCAGCGGGGGTGGAGGACACAACGGAGTATGGCCGTTTTACCGGCCTTCGTTGTTCTAAAAATAAATAAAATAGTGATACAAATAATAGAAAAACAAGACAGGCAGCAAAGTAATGAAACAAGAAACAAGAATAGGCAACAAATTGTTTATGTATAATGTTAACTACCTCTACGGGTGTTTGGTCGCGCTTTATGTGAGAGGGGGTTGGTGTCGGAAGAGACAGGGGGCGATGTTATGGCCGTGATGTTGATTTGCCCCGGGGGGGGGGGGGGGGGGGGGGGGGGGGGGTGGTGGTGGAGGCATTAGAGGAAGCCGGTCCTGTGGTGGTGTCTGACAGGGCAGATGGTGTTGGGTGAGTGCGGCGGGCAGGAGGCTGGAACCGCTGCCGACAGGCTGGAGGAGCTGCTGATGGTGTTGCAGGAGGTTGAAGGATTGCTGATGGAATGGGCGGGGGGACGGGCAGGTGACCTGCTTCTGCTGCTGGGGCCCCCGAGCTGTCACACAGGGAGGGGCTGATGGTGTTGCCACTGTCAGAGGTGGTGGTCCCAACATCGGGGATGACTGCCTCGATGGTCTCTTCGACGGCAGCCCTCTCCATCTCTCTCTGTCTTTTGAGGGCTGCTCGTCTCTGCCGCTCAGCGTTTCCGGCCCTCTCCTTCTCCACTGTCTTCAGGTACTGGTGTTCGTACTCACTTGCTGTGATCACCCTTGCAGCCACAGGGAGCCTCCGCACTGGCCTACGCTGGATGGGTGGTAGCAGTGCAGCCAGGTCCCTGGGGATCAGACCCTCTGCCACCAAGGGATGCTCCTCAGGGGTAGGCTGCCGGTGTAGGCTGCAGGTGCAGGTGCAGGTGGTTGTGCTGGTGGTCGAGCTGGTGGACGGCTGTGCAGCTGCAAGGGGAATGGATGATGTTGTGGAGGAGCCTGGAGAGGTGGTGCTGGTGTCAGGACCTGGTTGCACATCAGATGGCATTAAGCGTGACTCATCCATTACGGATGGGTCGAAAGGGAAGATGCCTGTGTTCCTAAAGCCTGCCACCGCAATCTTCCTCTCCTTGCAGCTCTTGTAAGGGATGTTGAATATTTTGGGAAACTCAGATTTTGTAACGATGTATGAATTTTGATATTGGGAACAAAGCCCGGGCTGAATTGAAAACCACTCTTGAGTGGCCCAAAATATCCAACATCCAGAGGCTGAAGGAGGTGGAAAGTGTGCGGTGGCAGGCAAAGGAGTGTGACATCTTCCCTTACAGCCATCCGACGTACTTCCAGGTCCAGGTGGCTCTTATGTCCATCAAAGATGAGAAGGAGAGGGCGCTCAGGAACGGCGTGGCGGATGAAATGCTGGAACCACCTTCTGAACAGCTCCCCGTCAATGTGCCCTGCCTTAGATCTTGAGGTACAGGGCATTCCTGGGACCTCCCTGTATGAATGATGGATCTGCTGGGGAGCCCGACTTAAATATGATGTTTGGGGGGATGTCTCCCCCAGCAGCATTGAAACAGGCCAGCACTGACACGTGTGCCCTGGTGCCACGGGACTGGCGGTAGACATGTTTAACGCTTCTACGTGCCAGCACTTTCTCCCTACCCCTCTCCATTGCAAACCCAGTCTCATCGCAATTGTAGATTTGACTGGGTTTGTCCTTCAACCCCAGGGCCTCCAGGGTCCCGTCCAGCAGGGTGTAGAATTGGTCCACCACCTCCTGTGTAGCACAAGCTGCCCGTGCCCTGTCAAGGTTGTCCGGCCTCCTCATGCTCAGGGACATCTATGTACCTGGCTCTGAAATTTTTCCACCACGTCTTTTCCAGTTTTGGGATATTCCCCCCGGGTGCCTCTTCCGCCGCAGCGCAGTTGCAAATGCCGCCAGGACGCGGTGGGTCAAGGGGAAGCCACGGGGCGCGCAGTAGAGGCAATACTGCACCAGAGAGTTCTCATCCTAGCATAATTTCCAAGTGGGAATTACATATTTTCATCAGTATAGGGGGGTAGATATCTATGGGTCCAAAACCCCTATGCAAAACATGTCATAAAATGAATAAAATTATTCATTATTGTATTATAACGCATATACATTTGCTCCTTCTGATGGCTTAAGATAAAAAACATTGATATCACAGTGTTACATACACCTAAATATGTTGCCTAATCATTCACTCTTGTACCTCAATAAAACATCACCTGTCCCTGTACTCTACAGTATGTATACTTTTGTCCTGGATTGCATTTTTCTGTAGTTTTTAAAAATTTTCCTATTCATAATGACTTAAATTACCTTAATCTAAAACATATCACCACACAGTAAATTGGAATGAGCATTTGTCATGCCTAAGAGACAAGTATATAGGCTACGCCATAGCCTATATTATGTACAATAACATAAACACAAAATAGTATTCAACCATCTGCAAAATGCTTCTTCAATGAACATCGGTAGTCTACATCAACATACTGTAGTGCAATCGTTAAATGTATTTTTGAACTGCACTCAAAATGCGAAAATAACAATAGTGCTATCAAACATATTGGAAATACAGTGCTCGAGTGGAAACACGAACGTACATACAGTATGTAGCCAGCGAGACCAACGGCATTTTAGACGCAAAAATACTTACATATCGGAAAAGGGAAACTCCCCTCCATAATGCGTATTCTAGAGCTTGCATAATACTAGACAGTTAAAATGAAAACTGCCCTTACGCTGGGCTGTAGTAAATTGCTCAAAGCACCCAAAAAGACATGCCATATGCCGTTGCTAAGGTTATAATGTACTCTGTTGGATAAAAAAGCCGACAATTAAACCAGAATTAACTGTAATGAATGAGACAGGCTTACAGGGCATGGGGGTATTACGCTGCGACGTTTCAGATAGTGTAATAGCGGTATAAAATCGTATATTTCTCAAACCGATTGTACCAGACAATAAATGACCACTGAATTTTGAAAGGAACATCTCGATGTGTAAAACCAATGGTAGGATTGTATATTTATTTCATATTTAGTAGCATATATTGCTCGTAGAATACATGGTAGAATGAGACCGTACTTTCACAGTTTATTTTGCATTTGAGTGAGCAGGGCTTTTCACGGCTTTTCTGGCATACAATCAGGCTATTGTTGGGTTTGTCTCGTTGCTATGACATTATTCTAATTTTATATGATGAATACATATATTTATGAACCTCAAACATTGACGCTATTGTCCACTATATCACGCATAGGTAGGTATAAACTAGGTGGGGGGTTGCTTGTTAAATGGACTTGCTACGGGGAAATAGTGACACTTAGAAACTCCATATTTGGCAGAAATCGTCACGAACCGTCTACCAATAAATTTAAAACACAGAGTTTGTGATTTCCCACTAATAGTTTGGCTGCAGGAGCAACGAATGTCTCAGTTGAGCAAAATGATGGCGCCGGCGCCATTATCACTATGCATCTACGCAAAGGAGTTAAGTGCTACTGCACTAAACCTGTATGAGGCCCACCCTGCTTGCTTTGATTGATAGGAGGACCATACCCCCCTCATTTACATAGATACAGTTTGAAAATGAAAGTTTTTCATTTTAATTTTCATTTTGGGCTGAATAATCTTCCATAAAATCCGACAGAGTAATTGTATGGGGGATTTAATTGTACAAGGGATTTAAAAGGCCCCTCTTACCTCCGATTATGCTGGCAGTGCCTGCAGGATCGTTGGGCCAGATGCTGGACGGTGATGCAGAGGTCTCTTGCAATCTGAGTCGCGGCACCCAAATTGTTGTGGAATAAAGCCACTCTGCAGTTTGGACTTGTGAAATTCAGGAAGTTTTATTCATGCATGCGTGCAGAATAAACACATCATTCACAGTCAGTGTCCATTCTGACAAAAACAAGCCTTCATACTTATACGCTTTTGGTTATACAAAACAGGATAGAGACTGTCCTCCCTTCCCACCCTTAATTGTTTTGAGAACATAAACCTCGTTATCATCCTCAGCCCCCCCACCCCCACCTGCCCTGATCCAAGGCCTTATGGCCCTGGTTCCAGACACACATACAGACACAGGTGGGAGAAGAGTTTTATTATGGTTTCGGTTTCCCAGCCGTTCTTGTCAGTTCACACACTCAAAGCATTTCTTCAGCCAATTATCCTGCTCACAGTTTCACAGTTCTCAGCTCTTGGCAGCATGCAAACTAAGCCAAGAGCAAGGCCACAAAGCCCTCAGGTTATACTGGTTATATCATTTAAATTTTTATAATTACTGAAACTTCCACATATCATATTGAATGTTGAAATGAATATCAGTATTATGATATACAGTATAGAATCAATCTTGATCTCTTATTTACATTATTAGCTACATTAACTACTTGAATCAATCTCTTATTTATTATATTATTACATTAACTACTACAGTCACAAGTGATTAGTCCGGCCTGAATCAGCGATTGCTTATGCCTTTTTTTTTGGGGGGGGGGATTTGATAGAGGTTGATGATGTTGCAAATTTTTCGTCATTAATATAGTTGTCAGTTGGACAGAGACAGCAACCTCTTTCCCACCTTTAAGGTAGAATTATGAATGTAGCCGCTTATTACTGTTTATTAATGATGTACGTATATATGTTTGTGATGCATACCGTAAATAAGGATGCACGCTTACGATGTTAATTGTTACTTTATTGGTCGTAATGCGATCGAGCGCGCAAACTTAGCTAACGTTAGCTAGCTAGCTAATAACTCTAACTATGTTAGCTAGCACAACTGCTAACACAATCAAATTTGCTTTCAATTTGTAGGCCAAATGCATAATCAGTTCAGGTTAATTAAAGAAACAATCATCGGGATCATCTGATGCTCTTTGTAGCTCAAAAAACTATATTTGCTCTCAAATTAGTGCAAAATTTTTGCAGCTCGCAGACTTTGTCCACTTGCATACAGTCCCTACCAAAGCTGAAAAGAAACCTACGCCCCTGGTGGTCAGTATACGAGGGGGCAAGTCTCTACCCAATTACTTTTTTACTATTCAATGGAGCAACTACATCAAGGTTTTTGCGTAAAGCAGTAGCGAATCCCTCTGCCAGATCATCGATTGACAAGGAGCTAGCTGAAATGTCTAAATCAAAGTAATTAGGTAGCACATGAATAAAGTTTTTAGTAGTGGAGGTAGTGATAGTGTGATCTGTATACATTCTACAAACCCAATTCCAAAAAAGTTGGGACAGTATGTAAAATGCGCATAAAAGCAGAAAGCACTGATTTGTAAATTCTCTTTTACATTATATTTAATTGAAAACAGTACAATGAAAAGATATTTAATGTTTTACCTTATCAATTTTATTGATTTTAGTAAATATACGCTAATTCCGAATTTTATGCCTGCAACACGTTCCAAAAAAGTTGGGACAGGGGCAAAAAAAAAAAAAAGACTGGAAAGAAAAAAAAAAACACCTATTTGGAACATTCCACAGGTAAACAGATGATGCTATCATGACTGGGTTACTATAAGCGATAAGCGATACTGTAACCTCTCTGCATTTGAATGGATCTCTATGGGAATTGGGGGTTTAAAGGGCCTAATTACTGTAGTTTGGAATTTTGGACATAATGTCTCATTTCCAACTTACCCATGATGTTGTGATTGATGGAGACCATTTTCAGCTGATTCCATGCTGTGGACATACACACGTTGCTAATGCTAGCGCAACTCTATGGTAACCGGTAGCAATCCACTACCAAACGCACTTAAACACTCCACAGTGCACCCAAAGCAAATAAAATACGACGACAGTCTATCTGGGTTAATTTGAGTGTTTATACCATCATTTTTGAAGTCAAACTATCGTTGAATCCTTTACTTTGTGCTGACCTATATTCTCTGTGGAAGTAGAATATACGGAGAAGTACGGCGGCGGAGCGATACTTTACGTTACCTACGAATGTAGTGCCGGCACTGGTCGAGTATAACAACAAAAAAGAGCAAAAAGTTGCAATGGCCACGTTCACTCACGCCGCCGTACTTCCACAGAGAATATAGGTAAAATAAGTCCGGAGAAAACAATCATTCAAGTGATTCCATCCATATCTACTGCATATCTGGCAGCAGAGTGATGGTTTGAGGCTTGTTTGATACCACAGAGCCTTGATGACTTACAACCATCTAGCCAACCGTGGGTTCCATAATATTCCCGTGTAATTTACAGCTTAATCTAGTCCCACCCCCCAGTTCCCATAGAGATCCATTCAAATGCAGAGAGGTTATAGTATCGCTTGTAAGAGTACCTAAAAATAAGATATCAAGAGTCTTTCACTACCACCCAACCAAACCAGCCTCCTTGGTTCAACAGTCCCTAGAGAAGCTCCATATCTGCCTGCGGGTGTCCTGGGACCATGTAAACAGGGGGCGTGTTCCAACAGTGATAACGGCAAACCCCTAAACCAGGGGTGTCAAACTCCGGTCCTGGAGGGCCGCAGTGTCTGCTGGTTTTTGGTGCGTTTCAACACAAGTGATTAATTTAAGTCACTGATTGGCTAAGAAGTCCACACACCTTGTTTTCAATGCTTTAACTGGGTACTGATTGAAAGGAAACCACAAATACCTGTAGATACTGCAGCCCTCCAGGACTGGAGGTTGACACCCCTGCCCTAAACCATGGAACACAGAAAACACAGATGACGGGCAGCTCTATGGCAAACAGATGGGTCTGGGGTGTAGCACAGTGTAACATCTGTGGTGAAACCTGCCAGTCACTGTGCCCTCCAGGCAAATCTTTAATCTGAAGTGCTTCAGTCCTTTAAATAATCTTCCATATAAGGAGATCACATATAAACAATGTAACATGTAACCCTGCCAAAGGAATTCCCTCTCCTGACATGGGTAACTGTCTGTCTCAGGATCCTACACTTTCTCTCTCCAGAAATGAATGTTTTTCTGTCTCTGCAAACCGCCTGCTGCTATTGATCAGAAAGGTATAGGGATATTAGCAGAGGTCTAAAATCCAGGTTCAGAAATTAGAAGTCCTTCCCAGTATTTTCTTCCAATCATCTGGATTTGCTAATTGTCAATCTTCAGCCAGGAGGTAGAACTAATTGGTGAAATCAGCTGGTTGAGTTAATGGGTGGAAAAAACTCATGACTTTTACTTTCTGACCCCCTGGACTTTAGACCTCTGGATATTAGCAATAGTAGTGGAAAAACGTGATTAAAACATGACAAACTTAGTCTTGCACGTAACTTAGAATAGGGGTCCTAGTTAGCAGCAACTACAGCAAAAACACAATAGGTGTTTGACTCTGTACGTGTGTCACACTCTGTACGTGGTGGTTTTTGAAGCACTGACTCCAGCCTCAGTCCACTCCCTCTGCATCTCCGCCAAATTTTGGAATCGTTTTTGCTTGACAATCCGCTGAAGCCTACGGTCATCTCTTTTGCTTGTGCACCTTCTCCTGCCACATTTTTCCCTTCCACTAAACTTTCTATTGATATGCTTGGACACTGCACTCTGTGAACAGCCAGCCTCCTTAGCGATGACCTTTTGTGGCTTACCCATCTTCTGGAGGGTGTCAATGATGGTCTTCTGGCCAATTGTCAAGTCTGCAGTGTTCCCCATACTGAACCAAACTGAGATACCTGTCCAATTTAACGACACACCTGTAGAAAAACTTTGTAGGTGTTTTGAGTAAATTAGATGATTAGAGTGTGACACTCAGTCTAAAACATTCATTCTCTGAAATAACTGAAGTAAATGATGATTTTCGACACACTATTCTAATTTCTTGAAATACTGTTTTGGGAGTTTTCTGGAGCTGTAAGCCAAAATTATGAAAAATGAAACAAATAAAGGCTACAAATATTTCACTTTGTGTGTAATGAATCTATAATCTATGAAAGTTTCACTTTTTGAATGGAATTATGGAGAAAAACATTCTAATTTTTTGGAAAGGATCTGTACATACATACATACATACATACATACACACACTCACATGCACAAATACACACAAAAACACATGCACAAAACATCCTTAAACACTTGGTACATTAACGACAGCAGTCACAACAGATAGGGCTCTATCTTGACGATCTTAGTGCTTGGTCTAAAACGCATGGCACAAGTGTATTTAGGGTGTCCAAGTCCACTTTTCCTAGTTAGACGGCATGTTATTTGAGCGCTAAGTACGGCGCAAGGTGCAAATGGGCTGAACTTAGTCTCTTCATTAATTATAGGTGTTTCTTGGGTGTAACATGCAATAAACCAATCAAAATGTCATATCTCATTCCCTTTAAAAGCCTGCTTTTCCATCTTGGCGGATTGCTAATATGATGGCGAAACAGATATGCTCGTACTTGTGTAGTTAAAGCGTACGCGCAAGCAAGGATTGGGCTATATGGATCAATATGTAAGGGGGAGTATAAGGTTCGGAGAACCAAGCGCCACAACCAAGGGATCTGAAAGTGTATTTCAGTGAGAAATACACCACTGAGCAGACAGCTCCGCAGTAAAGGGTGAAATGAAACAAAAACAATGGGAATCAAAACCTCCCGGCGTAAGCCAACACTAAACAACCCCAAAAGAGGGCAAACTCGGCGATCGCGAGTAATAAAACAACAAAGGAACCTCACACTCTCACACAAGAGGCGTATAACTGGAGGTTAGAGAAAAACAAAAGACAGCCCACGTAACAAGGGCTGTAAGCGCTCAAATGCGGAGTTCATGAGTGGAAGAGGATATCTGTTCTTAACGGTAATGTCATTGAGACCCCTATAATCTATACAGGGCCTCAGACCTCTGTCTTTTTTTTTTTAACAAAAAAAAATCCTGCACCAGCCGGTGAAGTGGAAGGTCTGATGAAACCGTTAGCTAAAGACTCCTCAATGTAATCCCTCATAACAGTGCTTTCCGGACCCGACAGGGAATACAGTGAGCCCCTGGGAGGAACCATGCCAGGGTACAGCTCAATCGCGCAGTCATACGGCCTATGAGGAGGTAACGTAGTGGCGCGTTGTTTACTAAAAACCTCAGCGAGGTCAGAATATTCCCCTGGTACATTAGCGGGCAGGTGAAATTCGAGCGAGCCTACCACTTCCGGGGTCTCGGAAGGAACGTCAGATGACATCTCCCACTCGAAGTCAGAAAAAGAAAGGCTATTCTCCTCTAAAGAACCCCCCTCAGCAAAGTGATCCCAGGACAGACTCTCCTCTCCACTCCCAGTGAGGACGGAGGGAGTATCTTGATCAGAGCGAAACTCCACCTCCTCCCACTCACTATCAGAGCTGAAATCAGAACCGTCAGGTACGTGGCCCTTCGAAGGATAAATGAAGGTTCAACAGTGGGTTTGACACTGGGAACCCAACTGGCGAATAGGATCCTTGTCTCTGCCCCAACTAAAATGAGGATCATGCAAACTCAGCCATGAATGTCCCAGAACGACTGGATACGACGGAGATTCAACTAAAAAAAATGTTATGCCCCTGGAGAGAAATGCGCATAATTAAAGGACCAGTTATCTCCTCAATGATCCCGGAGCCCAAGGGGCGACCGTAACCTGACGGGAACTAGTGAGTCGGTGAGTAGGAATCTCTAGCCCATTTTGCGTCAATGAAACACTCGACTGCTCCGGAATCAATAAAGGCGCCAACCGAGTGCCCATTCCAAAGCAGCCGGACAGGTAAAAGGGTCAGAGAATGAGTACTATTTTGTCTCACTGGAGAGCTCGGTTTCCCCAGTGAGACCCCTCGTTTCCCCCCCCAACTTGGGACACTGATCCTTTACATGACCCTTGCGCCTACAGTAATGGCACCAGTGCTCCCTCGGTTTCACCCCCTCAGATTTGTGGAGGGACAGCCCATCCACCTGCATGGGCTCCTACTGATCAACGGAGAAGTAGGTGGGCACAGTGGACGGAGTGTCTTTTGATAACATGGATCTTAAACGGGACAGCTGATCTTTAATCTCACGTTCACGTTCTCTAATCCGGTTATCAAGACATATTGCAGTAGTTATCAATTTACTTAAAGTAGCGGGTGGTTCTAGCATAGCTAAAGCATCCTTGATGGGACTGGATAATGCTTGGAGAAATTATGATTTTAAAGGGCCGTCCGACCATCCTGTCTCCCTGGCTAGCGCTCGAAATGTAATAGAAAACGCCGCTACTGTCTTAGTGCCTTGGCGCAAGCTGGTGAGTTTCCTAGCCGCCTCTTCTCCTGAAACTTCGTGGTCGAAAACCAGTTGCATCTCGTTCATAAGCTGAACTGGATCACGAATGACAGAGGCATTGGCACAAGCAAGAACCTGGTCATTTAATAGTGACAATATGAACACAACCTGGGATTCTGGCTTGGAGAACCGAGAGGGCTGTGCCTGAAAAAATATCAGGCACTGGGTTAAGAATGGCCGGCATTTTCCTGATTCCCCACCATAGCGGGGTGGTAATTGGAGTTTTGGTTCTTTCAGTGAATGTGGCAAGGGAACGGGAGGTGTCGGTGCTTGTGCAACTGGGGGTGGATTGACGGCAACAGGGAATCTGTGGAGACTCTCCGTAAATTTTTTAAGGCATTCTCCCTGATATTGGAGTTGCTCCATCAACTGGTGTTGTGTTTGCAAAGTGAGAATAGCCTCCTCGGGGGTAACCCCTGTAGCGCCCTGACTGGCCGGTCCTTTATCAGAAACCCGTGGTGTAGCTGGCCCTTCCATAGAGGCTTCGATATTCTGTAAAGGGGAGTGTAAGGTTCGGAGAACCAAGCGCCACAACCAAGGGATCTGAAAGTGTATTTAGTGAGAAATACACCACGGCGCGGACAGCTCCGCAGTAAAGGGAGAAATTAAACAAAAATAATGGGAATCAAAACCTCCCGGCGTAAGCCAACACAAAACAACCCCAAAAGAGGGCAAACTCGGCGATCGCGAGTAATAAAACAACAAAGGAACCTCATGCAACAAAGGAACTCTCACACAAGAGGCGTATAACTGGAGGTCAGAGAATAACAAAAGACAGCCCGTGTAACAAGGGCGAAAGAAACGTAATAGAAAAATAACCTGTTATCTACAGCTCTAGGTGTGAAGGAGCTAAACAAAAGGTAACAGGTAGAGAAATATAAAAGGATACAGAGAGAAAAGGAAACAAAAAGACTAAATAAATCTTTACCCTAACTCTTAACGTTTCTGAAGAAATGTAGAGACCGCTATCCTTTACCTTACAGACTCCGATAGTCAAATAGCAAAGACAATATTAAAGCGTCGGGAATTCGGAAGTCCTGGGCTATTTATAACCGGCAGGAAATCCAATACAGGTGAAAGGAATATTTGCCGGGTGAGATTCAAACACCGAAACGGAGACGGAAAAATCCGATAGATTGCCCCGATGTCGTCAAAAGAAAGACCGCAGAAACAACAGCAGGCTGCCAGAAACCATGACACAATATTATGATTAATATTATTCGGACTGACCATTATGACATGTTTTGATATACACAATAATAATCTTTAACATTAAGGTTTTACACCGGCATGGGTTCCCGGTAATTCCAGACAGTGCTGTTATTTTAGAAAATATACGTATGTGGTTAAATTTAGTTAAAAGCACCTGCAACAGCTGAGAATAAGATACCAGAATATGGCTTCCATCACACCTTAGAAAATGCCAAATTAGCCTTCTTGTTTAAAGAATTTTGTTTGATTATACAATGAAGCATTGTCAACCATCAATTCCATGTTCTCACAGCAGTCAGATCACAGACAATGTATTTCAGCTAGCGAAGTTCAAGCTTCATCCGAAATTCATATTCTCATAATAACATAAATAGCGTTATTTTGGCTTAATGATGACACTAAATACACAAAAGCTGTCAGGTTGGGAACCCATAGGTTCATGTATAGCCTGCTTATTAGCCTTGTTTTGTAATGTCCTACTTATGGCAATATGATCAACTCGTTTTTACTGGTAACCTAAATGCTTTAAAACAAGCCCATTTCCCCGGGATTACAGGGACAACTTGTGTCTATTGCGGGAGAGAAAATAAAAAGTTTGGGGAAAAATTTGAATCCCTTTTGCACAATGTAATCTTGATATCTTGCATCCATGCTTGTGTACGCCCCTGTGTGTAACAGACAGGAGGGTGTACGCGCGTTGTGCACATGCCTATGTAGGCGCACTTATATTGCGCTGTTAAAATAACAGAAATAAATGGGACATGATTTTAGAACAGGTTTGTGGTGGTTTTAGTGCAAGCGCTTTCTACTGGTTCAAGATAGCAATACGCCAAACATTTTCCTGGCCACACCTCATCTTAAGACCAGCGCGCCCAGTTCACTTGCTATGGGTGCAGGATCACTTGGTATTTAAACAGTGTGAACGCTGGGCGTTCAGATGACACCTGCGCCGGTCTGAAACTAGCAAAGACCTTGCGTTTGGGTTAGCACCACTTAGCACCGAGTGTGTTTTGCAACTGAAAAACATGACTATCAAACAAACATAATTTGTTTTGAAAATACAAAACATGCCTATCAAACAACATGAGCGCTGGGCGCTATAATGACCTCTGCGCAGGGTGTAAGATAGTAAAGACACTTGCTTTTCGGTTAAGCGCCGGGTGTAAGATGGGGCCCATGGTGTTAAAGGGTGTGGAGCGGGAACACTCGCCACACACAGACAGACAGACAGACACACACACACACACACACATAAAAATACACATAAGTATGTGAGGAAAAGCAGAGAATGAGTCAGGGAGAGAAAGAGACTGTGAGATAATATTCAGTAATTTCATTTAATACTTAATTTAATAATTTACAGGTCTATCGTGTAATTAGGTGTGGTTGTGAAACCACACCTATTGTTATTCGCCGTACTTATTATTATTCCGCCGATCTCCTCCTACACCATTCACACCATTCATACCTCATATTATACCTTCATACACCCTCCAGGTTGCTATTACTTTTTACCTTTATACCATACACTTTTTCAGATAATTGACCTTTTATCGCCAAAAAAATTAATGGGAGTCAATGGGCACGTTTTGAAAACTGATGCAATAGAATGTGGATGCTGTCACATATTACACTGCTTATGACATCACAGTGCCTTCCTCTACAACACTGTTATGACTCAACAATACTATCCCAGATGATTTGACATTGGGCGCGTTAAGTAACTGAAGCTAACGGTGAGTAGCTCACGGTGAGAATGCTCAGTGTGAGCACTGAGCGGATTTCTGAATCACTTAACATTCTGCTCTACGTGAGCGCTGAGCAACTGTCAACAACCGGAAAAATGGCAACAAGAAATTCCATAGCGAACGACGTAACCTACTTCCGTCTCTGATCCAAATCCAAGTGCTCAGCAACGCTTTGAGCGGCTTACAGTGATCGAAACTCAGCAACCCGTTAAGTGCGTTCTTCGCTCTGAGCAAAGCTGAGCCGCTCAGCTCGCCTACGTAACACCTTACCTTTTTGTGCTGTCATCACGATTCATTAGGCTACTTCTTTGTATCACTTCTAGGTTCTTTAGACTAACGTTACTTACCACAAAATACATCACCATATTTTAACACTTTCACCTTCTTTTGATCCCATTATACCACATTACCACCTCACACTATAGGCTACCATATTACCATCTTTATATACCATTCCCAGCAATTGATACCACTGCGAAGCAAATACACCTACAACTTCTTTAGGAATTTTTAACTAGCAGCTTGGTGCAGGGCAGGCTGGATCCCCCTATCGACAGACCATCAATTGTCCATAGCGATCGGGCTCTCCCGGTAGCCTAGGCTACTTTACCGTGCTGAAACGATAATATTTATTCGGTCTCTGCCTTGTAATGAAAGCCATCCAGGTGCTAGGGTATCAGCGGCAGTTAAAATTCAGGTGCTGGAATCAGAATAAGCTGATGCTCCAGCTCACCAGTTTGTAGCTAATGAAAGGCATGTGCTATAGGGTTGGCGGCAGGTAGGCTACAATTCAGTAGTTGGAATCAATAATCTGAAGAAGCCGATGCCCCGGTTCACCGGTTTTCATATTCATTTTTGTTATTCTTTTGAGGTGAGAAATGTTGCACAAGCACTCATAAATTTATGAATGTTATGTCAAGAACTTAGCTAAAATGCAGAAATGCATACAAATACAAATGCATTTTCATATTTTATCAATAGTTTAACTACCATCCTGGCATTGCAAGTCATTTGCCTGTTTGGTAACTACCCAGGTAAGGAGGAACGTTTGGGATCTTTAAAGAATGTTCCCTATAGAGCCCTGTAATGTCATTGCAGAACATTACATTGGGAAAATTCTGGGGTGAATAGGGGAATGTTACTCCAAGATAACAAAAGAACATTCCAAGAACATCCCATAAATGTCACAAATCTTGCAATGCGTTCCCTGGATGTCATAATGTTGTGTTCCTCTCAAGTCCTGATTGTGGAACTTCCCCTTCACATTGCAGGAACATTCTATGTAACATAAGTGGAATATTCTAGGAATGTTAGTCGAAACGTTCCCTTTGGGTGTCTCTAATGCTTCGATTTAATGTTCCCTTACTGTGAGACCGGAGTACATTGGTAACATTCCCCATACATTCTTGCCACATCATTACAAAACGTTATTTTGGGAACATTCTAGGGTGTATATATAGGGGAATGTTACTCCAAGATAACAAAAGAAAATTCCAGGAACATCCCGTAAATGTCACACATCTTGCAATGCCTTCCCTGGATGTCATAATGTTGTGTTCCTCTCAAGTCCTCAGAACATTCCTTCAACTTGTTTGTGGAACTTCCCCTTCACATTAGACGAACATTCTATGTAACATTAGGGGAATATTCTAGGAATGCTAGTCGAAACATTCCCTTTGGGTTTCTCTAACGGTTGGATTTTACATTCCCTTGCTGTGAGACCGGAGTACATTGCTAACATTCCCCATACATTCTTGCCACGTCATTACAAAACATTATTTTGGGAACATTCTAGGGTGTATATATAGGGGAATGTTACTCCAAGATAACAAAAGACAATTCCAGGAACATCCCGTAAATGTCACACATCTTGCAATGCGTTCCCTGGATGTCATAATGTTGTATTCCTCTCAAGTCCTCAGAACATTCCTAAAACTTGATTGTCGAACTATTATTATATCTCAGGCCTGTTCTTCAGCTGCCGAGTAGATGGTGATATGTAGTCCCATTTAAATATATTTTTGCAGAATTTTGGCTTTATTGGACAGTAATCAATGAGAGACTAGAAAATCGGAGGGAGAGAGAGAATGGCCTTTGAGGTTTATCTTGAGTCGGATTTGAACCAATGTCATGGAAAAAAGGAATCGCCGATGACGTGATTTACCTGGTTGAGCTACTAGAGCACCTTGTCGCTCCCAGTGAGAAATTTTCAGGCTAAAAGCCCTAAAATAAACATCTATTGTAGTCAGTGAAAAGACCTCTTAAAATGGTTCCAAAGTGAATTTTTTTCTACATCTATTTGTAGACCTCTTTCAAGACTTCTTGTTTAGACCACGTTTCATTTTTTCATATAAAAAAACATCACATCATGCTGGAATCGAACTCACAATCTTCAAACCTGAAGACAAGCACTTTCCCACTGAGCCATTGAGGCGACATGTTCACATAGGTGTAGTGTTTAATGAATGATATCACAAACAAGCATGGACAGGCAAGTTGTTGACACTCAAGTCCACACACATGCGCATAGCAGAAATTCATGCAACATTATTTTTGGGTAAAAACTCTGTCTGCCTAGGATAGAAACTTGTGCCATGTTGTTTGCCCAAGCTTCGTGTGGCAACAAATTGGCTAAATGTTTTGACATTTTAAGTGATACACTTCATGTGGTGAAATTGTATTTATGTGTTAGCCAGATTTCGCTTGCCAAAGCAATGGCATTTTGAGAAATGCATCCACATGAATCCATATTGTTTGTCTTTGAATTTACTGAATCACTGAATCACATATAAAAATTATGACATAAAATGTGCACATTTATATTGTAGATTTTAGCCAGTCTAAAAAGGGCCAAAGGAGAGCTTGGATGGTATTCCATATTTCACCAACATTTTAACGTTTATATCTGGGTTTGCGCTCAGTGGGTATATGCAGATGACACCACCATTGTAGGACTGATATCAAGGGACAACGAGGCACCCTAATGGCAAGAGGTGGAGAGGACAGTCGCATGGCGCAAGGAAAATGACCTGGTCTTGAATGCAAAAAAGACAAACAAGATCATCATCAATTTCAGAATACAAAAGTCAACAAATATGCCTATTCTCATCGACAATGAACCAATCCCCATAACCGACTCCAAGTTCTTTGGAACACACATCAGTAGCAACCTAAACTCCAACCACCCAATAAAGAAAGCCCAAGAAAGACTCTACTTCCTCCGCCAACTGAAAAAACGTAGAGTTAAGAAAGGTGTTCTCGTTCAATTCTACAAAGCCATCATCCAAAGCATCCTAACTAACATCCTATCAATCACCGTCTGGTATGGAAGTACACCACAGCACACAATAAAGGACATGGACAGAATCATCTCCAGTGCAGCAAAGATCACAGGCTGCAAACTCCCCACACTGGACTCCATACATACGTAATGCATCATCAAATGTGCGACCAAAATCATCAAGCACCCTCTCCACTATGCCTTCTGGTAGAAGATGTAGATTGGTGGGAGATCGCTTCAACCTACGTTCCTTTCCCCAGGTCATCCAAATCATTAATGCACACCTTTTTTCTCTTTTATGTGGAATGCGGTGTACTGATAGCAGCTCATTTTCCCTGTACTGGAATTAATTCCACCAGCCTAGCTGTGTGGCAATAAAGCACAGAAATCCCATCATAAATATCACGTAGAAACGGTTTGGTATTTCATTTTGTGTAACTGCCACTCTAAGAGGATGAGTGGACCTAAACCATGCTAGGAAATGCACCCCGGACCATAGCAGAGCTGCCAGAACCCTATGTATAACATAATATGCAGTCCTCATTTACCCCGTGTTTACTTTAATTTGTCACCCGTCTGTATGTGAGTGTAATGTTGCTTTAACAAATTAAAAAAATGTTGCATTGAATGCAACTCTTTCAGTAGGGTCACTGGTGTTACTTAATTGGGTCACTGGTGTTGAAATGTGTTTCCATTGTATATTAAAAGATTTTAATATGATTGAAGACGTGGTTTTAGCTATGGGCCAGAAATGTAGTTTTAGCTAATTGAACACAATTAAACCCAATTCAAGTGAAAGCAAAAGGTTCTCAAGATAAAAAAAACCTAATTTTTAAATTTCCTCTAAAAGGGACAGCTACAACATCCTTTAAAAAGTCACTTATAAGATACTTGCAATATTTATTTTTGCACAGATAGATGTCATTATGATTTGAACATTTTCTACCCTATTAAATGTGTTATGGTAACCCACTAGCTACAGAAAATGACATAGTCACAAACGTTTGAGATTTCATTCCCATTAGTTCTCCTATTTGGTAATGTAATATTTATGAATACAATTGAAAATACAAAAGTATTCTTTGGCACAGGTCTGGTACAACATTATAGGTTGGTAGTTTGTTTTCGGAGTTGTGCTCTGTCATCACAAGACCATGGTGTAATGGGCAGAGGTGCAAGCTCTTGACGAAAGGATCACAAGTTCGAGTCCTGGCATCGGCAGGATCAAAATTCAGTAAGTGTAATTGTTGTATGGAAGTTGTTGTTGAACTCCCCCTGGAGTGTCCTTAAACCTTCATTGCGTTGCACTGTGTAGCATAATCTGAAAGCTGTGGACATTCAGCCTATATCTCCTCTGCTATGATTCTCAATGCTTGCCAACTATGCTTTCCTATCAGTCATCACTAAATACTGTCTAATAAAGCCAAAATGCGAAAAAACACTCTCCCAAATACTGATGGTGAGCCCTTGTGTTAGGCATTTAAACCTTTTAAATGAGTGTCCCCCTAATGTTATATAGAATATTCCTGGCACGTTCCTGGAACGTCATATTGAATGTTTGAAGAACACAAGAAGAACGTTCCCAGAACATTCCCCCTATGTTACATGGAATGCACCTAGAATGTTGCACTGATGTTATATAAAATGTTTGTAGAGCACAAGAGGAAGATTCCCAGAATGTTACCCTCATGTTATATCAAACCTTGCCCTCATGTTTTATGGAATGCCCAGAGAATGTTCCCCTGATGTTATATAAACTGTTCGTAGAGCGCAAGAGGAAAGTTCCCAGAACGATAAGCCGAAAATAATAGCGACCCTATGGAGCTCAATAACTGACAAAAGTATTTGAATTTGAATTTAGTATATTTGAATTATATACGTGTGACTTTTCATAAACTTGAATTTTTTGTGCTGTATTTCATAAATTTGCATTTAAAAGATTGAAATTCAGATTTTCAAAATTCAGATCCATAAATACAAATCTCTCTTATTCAAATTTCTGAAATTCAGATTTTCAAAATTCAGATCCATAAATACAAATCTCTCTGATTCAAATTTCTGAAATTCAGATTTTCAAAATTCAGATCCATAAATACAAATCTCTCGGATTCAAATTTCTGAAATTCAGATTTTCAAAATTCAGATCCATAAATACAAATCTCTGATTCACATTTCTGAAATTCAGGTTTTAAAAATTCAGATCCATAAATACAAAGCTCTCAAAATTCAAAGTTCTAAAATTCTGATTTTATGTTAACTAGACCAAAGGTGAAGCATCCGGTAGATTTCTGAAATTCAGATTTTCAAAATTCAGATCCATAAATACAAATCTCTCGGATTCAAATTTCTGAAATTCAGATTTTCAAAATTCAGATCCATAAATACAAATCTCTGATTCACATTTCTGAAATTCAGGTTTTAAAAATTCAGATCCATAAATACAAAGCTCTCAAAATTCAAAGTTCTAAAATTCTGATTTTATGTTAACTAGACCAAAGGTGAAGCATCCGGTAGAAGCGTAGAAAAGTAGAAGCGTTCGGAACTGTCGAACGAAATTGGCATTTAGCCAATCACAGAGCTGCTAGACTTTAGCTAGCGGCGGCAAGTGCAGCAACGCTGTTATTCACGCCGTGGTGGAGATGACGAGCCGTAACGTTAACGAGGTAATTATATAGTCATATAGCCTACGTTAGTTATATACAGGGTTGATAAACACTCAAAGCGCTGTATTGTTACTAGTGTGATATATTTTGCGTTAGCTAAAGATCGGATGTAGCTACCTGCCTGCGGAAAACATTTTACAATTCGACCACTGTAGCTAACCTGTAGCAAACATAGCCTAAGGCTGGCGTAGGTAGAGAACATTAGCTAACACAAAATAGTCACACTAGTAGAATACAGCGTTTTGAGTGTTTATCAACCCTGTATATAGCTAACTAACGTATATAACTATATACTTACCTGGTCCGTGTAACGTTTTTCAATTTGATTACCTGATGCATATAGGCTATCTCAAATTGATTCGCCAAGGTAACTCATGTGCCTGGCTTAGCAACCCACTGGATTTGCAACTGACTTGACTGGTCACTCACGCACAAACACAATAAAAAACAAACACCAACCAACTCACAAAACATTTGTCTAAAAATGGCAAATGTAATCATAGTAAATAAACCATTGGCTATGCGAGTAATTGAGCAGATGTCAGTCAACAGCAACACTAACAGCATCAGTGTTTAGCCCAAATGTATCGAGACTAGCCTACAGCAGTAGATGAATTGGATAAATCTGAAAGCTCATCCAATGACACAATGTCTAAAAGGCTACTGCCTACATTCTCAGCACTGAATAGTAGGATTGGTCCTGTCCAAAAGTTAAATAGTTCTGCCCCATGTTGGATTCCGTCGAGATCGCAGGGTATAGCCTAAGCAGGAATTCCACTGGGCTACCTAGATATCATAAAGTTTAATGCTCGATCGGTTTTGCTTCATCATTCAAATATTTAAACAGATTTTTAACGTGGCAATAAAACCAGTGGACTGTAATTAATCAATTAGGAGCTATGGTTTTTATTTTTAATGGGGTAAAATGACATGTAGGTAGGTTACCCTGCGATCTCGGTCGGAATCCAACATGGGGCAGAACTATTTAACTTTTGGACAGGAACAATCCTACTATTCAGTGCTGAGAATGTAGGCAGTAGCCTTTTAGACATTGTGTCATTGGATGAGCTTTCAGATTTATCCAATTCATCTACTGCTGTAGGCTAGCCTCGATACATTTGGGCTAAACGCTGATGCTGTTAGTGTTGACTGACATCTGCACAATTACTCGCATAGCCAATGGTTTATTTACTATGATTACATTTGCCATTTTTAGACAAATGTTTTGTGAGTTGGTTGGTGTTTGTTTTTTATTGTGTTTATGCGTGAGTGACCAGCCAAGTCAGTTGCAAATCCAGTGGGTTGCTAAGCCAGGCACATGAGTTACCTTGGCGAATCAATTTGAGATAGCCTATATGCATCAGGTAATCAAATTGAAAAACGTTACACGGACCAGGTAAGTATATAGTTATATACGTTAGTTAGCTATATACAGGGTTGATAAACACTCAAAACGCTGTATTCTACTAGTGTGACTATTTTGCGTTAGCTAATGTTCTCTACCTACGCCAGCCTTAGGCTATGTTTGCTTGCTGTCAATGGTTAGCTGCAGTGGTCGAATTGTAAAAATTTTCCGCAGGCAGGTAGCTACATCCGATCTTTAGCTAACGCAAAATATATCACACTAGTAGCAATACAGCGCTTTGAGTGTTTATCAACCCTGTATATAACTAACGTAGGCTATATAACTATATAATTACCTCGTTAATGTTACGGCTCGTCATCTCCACCACGGCGTGAATAACAGCGTTGCTGCACTTGCCGCCGCTAGCTGAAGTCTAGCAGCTCTGTGATTGGCTAAATGCGAGTTTGACAGTTCCGAACGCTTCTACTTTTCCTGGGAAGCCCGGATGCTTCACCTTTGGCCTAGTTAACATAAAATCTGAATTTTAGAACTTTGAATTTTGAGAGTTTATGGATTGTATTTATGGATCTGAATTTTTAAAACCTGAATTTCAGAAATGTGAATCAGAGATTTGTATTTATGGATCTGAATTTTTAAAATCTGAATTTCAGAAATTTGAATCCGAGAGATTTGTATTTATGGATCTAAATTTTGAAAATCTGAATTTCAGAAATTTGAATCAGAGAGATTTGTATTTATGGATCTGAATTTTGAAAATCTGAATTTCAGAAATTTGAATGAGAGATTTGTATTTATGGATCTGAATTTTGAAAATCTGAATTTGAATCTTTGTTTAAATGCAAATTTATGAAATACAGCACAAAAAATTCAAGTTTATGAAAAGTCACACGTATATAATTCAAATATACTAAATTCAAATACTTTTGTCAGTTATTGAGCTCCATACGACCCAAGAAAATTGGTTGAAGCTCGCAGACTCGAGCAGAGAAATAGAAACAAAGAGAGAAATAACTAGCTCTGAAAACTGTCAGAGAGCTTAAAACAAAGAGGTAAAAGGCAACTAAGAGAACCCAGGTTGCTGTCTAGTAGCGAGACAGGAAAAAGAAAACCAAGGCAGGAAAATAAAGTGCGAAGGAGAAATGAAACCTAAGAACAGAATTCTCTAACACACTACAGCCAAGTCCTGCGTGTTCTTTTGGAAATCAAAAGGACAAGTGGTCGTCTGAATTCCTATACCGAGTTACCGGCTTTGTGCAGTGGCAATGATAACACAAAAGCACCGGAAGCAGGAAGCACTGTGCTTATATAGCCAGCGGGGAACTTAACACAGGTGTGCCAGATAAGTTCCTGGAGGTGGAAAAACCCCGCATGGCAGTGGAAAAAATAGGAGAAGAGTGCCCACACGTGGCTCCAAGAGGGAACGACCACAGAGATGGAAGGAAGACAGCCAAACCATGACACATTATTTGACATTACCTTTTTGTGCTTTCATCACAAGTCATTACTTCTTTGTATCACTTCCAGGTTCTTTAGACTACTTACCATAAAATAGGTTACATCACCTAACACTTTCACCTTCACTAGATCCCTTTTACCGCATTTGTCAGGGGGGTCGGGTAGGAGGATCAGACGCGACCAGAATAGGATACGAAAGATTACCCACGCAAGTGAATAATCACTAGAAAAGAAAAAATAAAGAAAGGCGGGACAAAAACTCCCAAACAAACAAACAAAATGAAACATCCTTTATCAAAACAGGACGATACTCGTAAACTCGAGTAGAGAGATTAACTGAGAGAGAAAATAATCTCGTAAAGTACCGAAAACAGAAATCAACCCCAATAGCTCTGGGCGAAACTCGAATAATGAGCAGATGCGAAAATAAGGGGAGATAATCCCAGCTTGAGCCAAAATAAAACAACCGACAGAATGGGCAAACTCGCAGGAATAAGCAGTGCGAGAAAAATAAACCGGTAGCAAACCTCTAGCTCTGATAAACATCAGATACAAAAGAAAGAGGCGAATAACTAGAGAACAAAGGAAAAAGAAACCAAAACTAGAGTAAAGAGGAATCTGACCTAAACTTTAGGAAGTTCCTGAATGTTTGTCAATTAAAAAAATCCAGTCTTCCGGCTATACCTTTTACTTGGCTTGGTGAACGTGGCAACAAAGACACACAAGCACCAGAAAGGCGGAAACAGCGTGCTTAAATAGCACACAGGAAACCAGGAACAGGTGCACCAGGTAATGAGCGGAAGACGGGAAAACACGGAGCGGACGGCGAAAAAGAAACCGGAACGCCAGCTCACGGCTGCAGAGAACCATAAACACAGAGATGGAATAAAGGATAGTCAAACCGTGACAGCATTACCAGTTCATACCATTTCCATCTTTTATTTTCCACCTCACATTATACCATATTACCATCTTTCCATGCCATTTCCAGCAATTGATAACACTGTGAAGCAACCACACCTACAATTTCTTTAGGAATTGTTAATCTAGTTAGTAAATGGCCTTTTGTACACTGTTTTGTAACTTATTTTCTCACCGTGACAGTTAATATCACATTTCAGCTGCCACTTGCTTTTTTTTTGTAATAACATTTGGCTGTGTAAGAAATTTAGATAAAAACAGGCTGACTATAGTAGTAACTGTGACAGTCTAAATATCAACAGTGATCAGGCCTTGCCACCCCGCCCCCGTAGCTCAAGCACCCTCTCCACTGTACATTTCTCTGCTGTGCTGTGACATTTATTAACCTCTGGTTTTCCATATTTTATCCCAGGATCATGCTGCTGACCTGGAAATGGAGAGCAGGATGGGGGTGGGGTGGGGTGGGGCAGTGGGCGGGTGGAGTTGGATGGGGGATGGGTATAGGGAAAATCGATGTGTGACAAACACATCTGTTTGTCTCCAACAGAAATCCCACATCTGCAGTATGGGCTAGACTGGGGGGGGTGGGGAACACTGACATCTTGTGCTTAAATGTATATGTGTATGTACAGAGGAAAGCACAGACACACAAACACACACACGTGCGCATACACCAGGGTTAGCAAGCTTGTCAGTAAGATTCCAAAATATATGCTAAATGAGTCCTTGCGTAACTGAATGCACAATGAGGACACAGCTCATCATGGTTTGTCATTCCTCTGCCCAGTTCACCACACAGCGGGGGACTAGTGAGACTGATGCGCCCTGGCAACCACACGCTCACCCCAATCGATCTTCCTTAAAGCAAGGATGTGCAAGCAAATGGGCAGGAGCATGACTATGGGATGTGGGTAAGAGGGAGAAAATGGAAAACGTGAATGTCCATTTCTCCTGTCGTGTAAGCCCCCCTTGTGGAGCATTCCTGGCAACGGTTGTGTCTTATAGAAAGGCAGCATAAAGCAACTCTTTAGGTAAAAGATGGCAATGGGGACCTGTGAACTAAGGTGAGGTGTGGGGAAGAAAGAAGAAAGATTTTACCATTTGTAACAGAATGGCACCATATGTCTCAGAACCTTATAATACAGATAGGAATAGGTAGAAACAGGTTAGATAAGCATCCCAGGAACTTTATTTTATATGAATATCATCTTTGAGAATCTGACTCAAGTGTCTTGTAAATGCTGGATGGTTGCTAAGCAACAGTCGCTAGGCACCCTGCTGAAGCTATAAGACGAGAAGTATAGGAGGAAATGAGGGCAGAAGACATCATCGGAATGGGGAGTTGTGTGAAGGGGGTGGCTGTAGAGGTGTGGAGGACCACATCTGTGAATGAACCCCACGGGAACAAACACTGAGTCTCAGAATGCAAAGAGAGAGAGAAAGTGATAGAGAGAGCATGGTGTTTTTTATCTTAATGTGTAATGCCTGTAATGAACCCCAAATTAGGCATTCGGCTCAACATAGGAGAGAGATGCAATAGAAGGGGAGATAGAAAGAGAAAGACAAAAAATAAATCATGAGAGCAGGACAGAAATAGAGAGAGAGAAATACAGGTACTGAAAGGGAATCAAGGGAGAGAGAGAGAGAGAGAGAGTGTGTGTGTATGGGGTCACTGTGTGTCAGCGAAAAGCTGTCACTCGAGATGAGTTCCCCCATTCTCTCCCTATATCTATCTCTTTATGATGTGTCCTCTGCTTCTCAATTCCAGGCTACCCAAATATTTTGGTTTCCTCCTTCCCCCACCCCCGCATAGCACGTGGGGCCAGAACACCCTTGGCCTTACCCTTGAACGTTTAACCCCAAAACATTTCGGTAATCATTTATCCAGCAGTCAAATCACAAGCCCTACAGGCCCAACAACACAAACAAAAGCATGTGATCTGGGCAAATTACTACAGTAAAGTTTTTTTATTTTTGCTTACTTCTGTTAAACATTTTGCAATTTACAAGCTCCAATGCAGTGATATTTATTAGCAGATGTCAGAGCATAGATCATTAAGCCTTTTTTATGAGGGCGGCAGCGCTGAATGGCTGCATGCAGCAGGCAGAGTTAGCAGGGGGTGGTGTGTGTCGGTGGGTGGGGTGGGGTGGGGTGGGGTGGGGTGGGGGCCTCAGGGTAGTCGCATTAGAGAAACAGACATCTCATCTGCCCTGGGACATCTTTCAGGTTCCTGTCTGTGTGTCTCTGGATCAAAAATACCTTTCCACAAAAATGTGGAGAATGCTTAGAAACAGTGGGAATGTTTTGTTCTGAAGAGGGAAGTGTAGCCATAGACATTTCAGTGAGATGAGTGTGTGTGTGTGTGGTTTGCAGCACTGAGCATTGCAACATAGGCTAAATATAACTTAAAATATTGCCATCTAGAAAATGGCAAATCAGGATAAATGTCAGTAAAAGAACGTCAGTGTAAACATTGTTACATTTTTTCAGACTCAAATCCAGAATTTTTTACAGTGTAAAGACATTAGTCGCCCTCTGCCCTTTCGTATTTTTGTCAACTTATGTCGCCAGCAGCACTGAATGAGTGAAGCACATTCCACCTCTGCCCTCTTGTTCTAACAAAACTTCAACTATTTTTTGTAATCCATTGTATGAATCCCTTTAAAGAGATACTGCAGAGGCTTTTCTAAGGCCTTTTTTACCGCTTCAATTTGAACTGGAACCCGTGAGTGGGTGTGGTCATATGACGATGGTGCCACGTAGTCATATTATGAATATCCATACGGTCAAAGAGTGAAAGGGTTTTTTGATTTTTGATTTTGATTTTGGTTTATTTCGGACATTCTTAATGAACCATGAACAAGCTGTTTCAAATTGTGTGAAAGTACAGCTAAGAAAAACAGAAACAAAAACAGCACAAACAAGAACAACAAAAACAGACAACATTTCACAACAATGAAAAATAAACAATTCTATGGGCTCTATTTTAATAAACCAAACGCAATGGTGAACGCAAGAGTAATCGCTTGGCGGTATCGCTCTGAGGGCGTGTCGGCGAGAAATTTGGTAATTTCATGACGGCAATCTTGGCGCACCTTATGGCGGTATTGCTAAAAGGCTGGGTTTAAATGTCCAAGGTGTGTCTCTATGGTAGCCAATCAAATTGTTGTTCTCATGCTTTAAAAAAAAGCCAGTTGGAACACAATCGCTCCATGCAATTTCATAATGAGCAACCCAAACGCACTGGACCGTCAACTTGGATGTGTGTATGATTCTACGTGGGAACATGCATTGAAATGTTCATTTTAAAAGCTGATCCGATACTTACCATTTATCTAGCCCTATTAAACCGCTCAGCCAGTTGATTTCTCTTTGCTCTGGCTGTGATGGGGACCGCGACCACTGGTGCAGGTGGGGCAAGCTAATTTTGTCGCATGTCACCTGGACATTGATGGAATGTGTTCCTTTGCGATTGACGAAAACTATTGCATGCTCGGGTGGTGCGCGGATTTGTATGTGCATGCAGTCGATAACACCAAGCACCCCGGGGAACCCACACTTGAGAAAAAATGCGAGTTTTGACTTTTTACTGCATTCATTGTCCGTATAGTTGAGGAAGGACACCCGCTGAAAGTAGCTATCCCAGGTTTTTGGTGTGTTCCCACTTTCTAGACAGTGGGAAAGGATCCCCACTTTACACTAGTATGCGGAGGGGTTTGTGGAGAATTGGCCCTATTTTCGGGGGGAGCTTTCTAGACCTGTTATTTCCCAAGAACCAACTGTGCATAAATGACTCCCCAATATAAACCCACATAGCGCCCCATTGAGCTATGTCTTACACCCCTCGCACAGCCCTTTTTTGGGGGGGGCTTCTGGGGCAAGGCTCACATGGCCACTGGCCTGCCCTGTCTGTCCCAACTGGTGGAACAGGATTAGCAAACATTTAGTGCTCTAGACTTTGTATTATTCAAATATTCAGCTACAAAGTAACTGGGTTGATAATTTGTATTGTCTATTAAAATAAAATTTAAAAAAATCATTTTTTTAAATTATTATTGAAGGTGCAGTGCAGTAACTGGTGTGTTTCTGCACTTAAGTTTCACTGATTGGCTGAGTCTAGACACCTCATTTACGTATAAGGCTTAAATTGGCTGTCGATTGCTGTAGACACTGCATGACTGGAGTTAAACCTGCAGGTTCTGTGGCCCTCCGGGACTGGAGTCAGATCTGCAGACACTGTGCTCACTCCCAGGGTTGGAGGTAAACCTGGAGGGTCTGACACCTGTGCTTTAAAAAAAAGTGCTATACAGAGAGTCTAATAGTGTGAAAAGCGCTAAGATTAGGGGGGGGGGGGGGGGTGAATGAGCAGGCCTAAGTTTCAGACGAGGTGGTGGAGGTGGGGGCTCATTTGGGGCATATAGCCAGAGACAGCGTTGCCACACTGAGGCTCATTCAGAGATAAATATTTGATGTTAAGACCAGATGAAAAAAGGATTAAAGTGGTGTGTGATTGGATAGGAGTGTCCCAGAGTGGGCAGGGCACTGGGACAGAGTGGAGCAGCGTGTACCAGAACAGGCGGTGCACTGGAGCAGTGGAGAGTGGAGCAGTGTTCCCTAATACAGACAGGGCATTGAGACAGGTGTGTTCAAGGTTTATAAAAGCCCTGAGGCTGAAATGAGTGGACCTCACGTCTCTGGCATGCCGCCGCGTACAGGTGGTACTTTCAAAGGGGTTATCACTTCTAGCCCCCCACCCCCGCCCCCCTCACACGCACACACGCACAAATACAAACACATATACAAACACACACACACACATGTACTTGGAATGCAGGAATATTTTTTGGTACACAGCCTATTGCCCTTGCATTCTGTTACCATGACAACTTCATGGTGCTGAAATGAAAGACCAGACTGTGTGTGTGTGTCTTCTCTTGGCTTGTGAAATGCAGTTTTGACAGAGAATGGAAATGACTGTAATCCCATCTGTCACGGATATAGAGCAAGTGTCCCCTTGCCCCCTCAAGAGAAAATTCATTATTGTTTATAATGTTTTTATAAATAAAATAGCACCAACAAAATGTCTACATACTAGGAGTTCTTGTAGGTCTTTCTTTCATTAAATATATTTTTTTAAGTGTTACCTTTATTGATTGATTACCTGTGTGGTAGGCTACGGGGCTGGGTCATCACATTATGAAATAACAGCTACATTCTTGGTGGCCCAAATGTGAATAAATTATTATGCCAAATGTGAATAAATTATTTGTGCTAATTCTGATAATTATCTGGAACAAAGTCCCTGAAACCTCCAGCAAAAGCATCTTTGGAAGCTTGAAAAGAGAGTGAAATGTTTTTTTGTTTTTTTTCTAACAAGCACTTCACTCTACTTGTGTTGGTAACCCCTAATAACAGTCCGACCCAGTTTATCACCAAAAGTGATCTGGGGAATTCTACAGAGGAGGGATACTCATGGATGCTATGCATGGAGATGGAGAGACAAGACCTAATATGGCAGTAATGTATAATTTTGAATGTAAGGACATTAACTTGATGGATATACACTTGTGCCTATCACCAAATAAAACATATATAGTGCCCTCCATAATGTTTGGGACAAAGACATATTTTTACTTTATTTGGCTCTACTGCACATTGTTAGATTTGTAATCAAACAATTTGTTGTGGTTAAGTGCAAATTTAGCTTTTATTAAAGGGTATTTTTATAAATTTATTTTCAACATGTAGAAATTACAGCACTTTTTATACATTTCATGTATAAAATGCCCCCCATTTTATTTTCATTGCAGTAGGTCTATGTCTGCTATAACCTTAGACTTTGTTATACATGCATGCTGCGTACTGTAAAGCAGCTTTTATATTTTGCAAACCATGTAACCTACACAGTCTATGTGATAAGACCTGCACTTAAACTGTACTTAGGTGCACTGTACTTTGGGTAAACCTTTTAATTTCCCTCCCTTGTTTGGTGAAAGTAGCAAAGATGTTTCCAAATGTCAGTTTAGTAACTTGGTCAAGCTCAGAGTTTTCTCTGTCTAAGGCTACCTAATTTTACAGGGTACTGATTACTTCTGCAATCAACCTGTCTAATCACTACTACCTCTTAGTAATTCTGTTACTATGGCTACCAACTTTTTTTACTGTATGACACCACTGAGCAAAAGTAGGCCTGCTATGCCACGTTGCCATGGAAACTCAGCAGTTGTTGATCCCATGGGAGCAGAGGTGGAGTGTGTAAGTGTTGTGGCGTAGGCGTGATATCTGACAACCCCATTAAGTAATGTGCTATGAGCCATTTACGATCAAATTTACAAATATCTCACCTCAAATGTAACAAATTACAAGTATAGCACCCCTCCTAATTATGGAAGACCAAATGTGACAAAATTAAATAAATAGGCAATGAATTAAATAAATATGCAATGAAATAAATAATTAAGCACTGAAATAAATAGGCCTATATATTTATTATCTTATGTCTCTTATTTATTTCATGGCGTATTTACAGTTGAAGTCTGAAATTTACATACACTTAGGTTGAAGTCATTAAAACTCATTTTTAACCACTCCACAGATTTCATATAGTTAGCAAACTATAGTGTTGGCAAGTCAGTTAGGACATCTACTTTGTGCAACAATTGTTTACAGACAGATTATTTCACTTTTAATTCACTATATCACAATTCCAGTGGGTCAGAAGTTTACATACACTAAGTTGACTGTGCCTTTAAATTTTTAATATTTGGTCGCATATCCTTTGCATGCCATGACTTCCTGATGTCTGTGACCCAACAACATCAAAATTTTTTCATCTTGATATCTTATTTTCTGGTACTCTTACAAGCGATACTATAACGTCTCTGCATTTGAATGGATGTCTATGGGAATTGGGGGGTGGGACTAGGTTTAGCTGTAAATTATGCTGGAACAGTATGGAATACATGATTGGTAAAATGGCTGTAAGTCATCAAGGGTCTGAGGTATCAAACAAGCCTCAAACCATCACTCTGCTGCCAGATATGCAATAGATATGGATGGATCACTTTAAGGGTTGCTTCTCCTGACAAATTTTCCTATTGAACTCTATGGAAAAATAAGTCAGGAGAGAAAGTGATTACAGGCAAGATTACATGATGCTAGCATGATCCATTCGCTAAAGTTGACAATACAATCAAAATTTCATACCTTTCTCCTTGGCACGTTTCTCTTCTTCTTTTCTTCTCTTTTTGTACTGCGCCCCGGATGGCTTTTGCCTCTTCATAGTTCTCTAGTCTTTCCTCAATGCTCGCTTCGACACACACTCGACCGATACCCATCAATGCGCTAGCATGTTCTGACAGTGAACACCTTAAAGCCGAGATGGTACCCCTACCTCTTCCAGACCAACCGTTAGCATTTTTGATTTTTAGCAAATATTTTCCTTATGCTAGATTTTTTTAAATGTCTAAATATTGGTTACAGATATAGAGTGGGGCACCAAAAACTGTGCCCAGCAAAAAAAAAAAAAAAAATTTTTTTTTTAAACTTTATTTATTTATTTATTTATTTTTTGCTGGGCGCAGTTTTTAGCGCCCCCCTCTGGGTGGCGCTCGAGGCAACCGCCTATGTCGCCTATAGGAAGCTCTGCCCCTGCCTCTATAGCGTACTGTCTTATTGATAGCTGGCACTCTGGAGAGTCAGTACAGTAATAGTCTATGTAGCATACCTCAACAAACAGCGCTTTTCAATTGGTTGCTTGTTTCACCTTTATTTCATCAAAATATAACTTCACTCTGCAATAGCCTACGATTTGCCCATGCGTGCCCAGGCGCCTGAGCACCCAAATGATCGCCACCTATGGTTCAGATATTTATATAAGATATTTGGTTCAGATTAACTTGAAGCCAGCTTCAGTACATTCATAAAATACAAAATAAACCTTTGAGACGCCCACCTGTTAAAATTAACACAAAAAAGGCTTAAAAATGTAGGCTACACAATAAATAATGGTGGGTCTGTGCTAGATTTTGTTTGATCATTTTGATCACTTTTGGGTGGAGTATTATTTTTAATCAAGTAGGCTAGGCTATGGACCGAGAGTAGGCTAGGCTAGTCATGTGACTGGCTGGTGCGCTGACTGTTCTGTTCAGTTCGGCTTTATTTTTTACTTGGTAACGAACCTAGTCTTGGAAATTGTAGCGGAGTAAAAGTATCAATTTTATTTTGAAAATGTACAGAAGTAAAAGTGAAAGTAAACAGAAAGATAACTCACCTAGGCTACTTGAGTAAAGTACAAAGTCGTCAAAACTAGCCTACTTAAGCAGGCTACAATAACTTTGTTACTTTACAACACTGCAGTGCCTACAACGTTATATGATCACCCTCCTCGTTGATCCTCACCCAGTCCAATTTCCAGGACTCCATTGTCGAGTGCTTTTTTTTGTTTGGTGGTGGTGGGACCTTTGTTTCCCCATGTAACGTTATTCAATTCAATTCAATTCAATTTTATTTATATAGCGCTTTTCACAGATGACTGTCACAAAGACGCTTTACAGAACAGAAAGGGGAGGAAAGGGGAAATGGGAAATGCCAGCTCTAAGCCAGCTCTAAGCCCCCAGATAGCAGAGGTAAAAACTCTAGTAGGAGAGAAAACCCTCATACTATGGCGAGAAAAAACTCCCCGATGGGAAGAAATCTCGAGAGGAACCCGGCTATTGGGGGGATGCCCATCCTCCACTGGCCTATGGGTTGATTATGTCATAGGGAGGTATTCTATTCTGATGACTCCATCATGTAGAGATCAGCAGTGACAGGTGGGGGGCGCCTAGCTGGTCTTGGGCTGGAGCTCCGGGCCAGGAGGGGGGCGGGGGAAGGACGCGGGAAACTCGGGAAACTTGGGCTAGAGCTCCGGGCAGGTGCCCAGAGCAGGGAAGAGGAAAAAAGAAAAAACATTGTTAGGGGGTTCAGATGGTAACAGAACAAGCGCAGCAGGAGAGACAGAGGTGTCTGCTGCGATAAGGAAACCCCGGCAGAATAATGCTATGGCAGCATAGCTAAGGGCTAAACAGAGGCAGGGGCCAATACAGCCATGAGGGCAGGCTTGAGACAGTCACCACTAGACCATGACCGGTCGAGCTTAACACAACACTACCAATAATGATCCAGTGACAGCACTGACCGCTCAGTCCACCAGAGACTCTATAGCTAATGCCAGCCACCCACTCCTGCCCCTCAACTATAGGACAGACTAAAAAGATGAGTTTTAAGCCTAGCTTTAAATAGACTGGCAGTGTCTGCGCCCCAAACATGAGCAGGCAATTTGTTCCATAGGAGAGGAGCACGATAGGAAAAGGCTCTACCACCTATGGTACTTTTAGCTATTTTAGGAATAACAAGGAGGCCTGCGCCCTGCGAACGGAGCGTTCGTGAGGGATTATAAGGGAAAAGTAAATCCCTTAAATATAAGGGGGCAAGCCCATGTAAGAATAATAGAATCTTATAGTCTATTCGAAATTTGACTGGCAACCAGTTAAGTGAAGCTAACACTGGGCTGATGTGTTCAAATCTTCTAGTTCTCGTGAGAATACGAGCTGCTGTATTTTGAATTAGCTGAAGCCCTTTCAGAGAGGAATGTGTACATCCAGACAAAAGAGCATTACAATAATCTAATCTAGAAGTAACAAAAGCATGGACTAGCTTTTCAGCATCATGTAGGGACAGTATTTTTCAAATTTTTGAGATATTCCTCAAGTGATAGAAAGCAACCCTAGAGATGTCTTTAATGTGTGTATCAAATACTAGATCTGGATCAAACGTAACACCAAGATCTTTAATGACAGCACTTGAGGTGATTGAAATTCCATCAATGTTAGGCATATAGCCAGATACAGTCAAGCCGGAAAGTCTCCCCACCCCTTTTACCTTCTCCATGTTTTATTACGTTACAGACATATTCTACAATAGATTGAGTTAATCTTTTGTCTCAAAAGTCTACACAAAATAGCCCATAATGACAAAGTGAAAACAGGTTATTAGACATTTGTGCTAATTTATAATGAATCTAAATGTAAAATATCATATGTACACAAGTGTGCACACCCTTTGGGTGTCATATCAAAGGGTGTGCACACTTGTGTACATATGTAAAATATCATATGTACACAAGTGTGCACACCCTTTGATATGACACCCAAAAGTGAGCTGAGGTGCATTTTGTTTCCACTGATACTGCTTGAGATGTTTCTACCACTTAATTGGAGTCCACCTGTGATAAATTCAATTGATTGGAGAAAGTCTGTGCATGTCCTTGAGTGGCCCAGCCAGAGCCCAGACCTGAATCCAATTGAACATCTGTGGAAAGAGCTGAAAATGGCTGTGTACCGACGCTCCCCATCCAACCTGACGGAGCTTGCAAGGATATGCCAAGAGGAATGGGCAAAAATGTCCAGAAACAAGTGTGCCAAGCTCGTAGCTTCTTTCCCAAGATGCCTTGAAGCTGTAATCGCTGCCAAAGGTGCAGCAACCAAGTATTAGGCTAAGGGTGTGTACAGATATGTAACCCCAAAATAACCTATTTTTGTCAGTAAAATAAAATTGCATATTTTCTAAAAACCTGTTTTCACTTCGTCATTATTTGCTATTGTGTGTAGATGTTTGAGGCAAAAAATGAACTCAATCTATTGTAGTATAAGTCTGTAACGTAATAAAACGTGGAGAAGGTGAAAGGGGTGGGGAGACTTTCCGGCTTGACTGTAGTTTGCATCTCAGGGACTTGGGCCCCACTACCATTACCTCTGTCTTATCAGAGTTTAGCAAGAGAAAGAGAAAGTTATGGGTCATCCATTCCTTTATATCTATAAGACAAGCTTCCATTTTTGACAGCAGGACAATTTCATCAGGCTTGACTGATAGATACAGCCGGGTGTCATCTGCATAGCAGTGGAAGTTAATGCCATGTTTACGAATGATTTGTCCCAGGGGAAGCATGTATAGAGAGAAGAGCAAAGGCCCAAGGACAGATCCTTGTGGTACTCCATATCTAACCCTAGACTTATAGGAGTCATTGTTAAGATGCACAAATTGATATCGGTCTGATAAGTATGATCTAAACCAGGAAAGAGCCTGTCCACGGAGGCCAACAATATTTTCAAGCCTATCCAGAAGGATGAGGTGATCAACTGTGTCAAATGCTGCACTTAAATCCAGAAGCATGAGTACAGAGATATAGCCACTATCAGAAGCAAGGAGTAGGTCATTGAATACTTTGACTAGGGCTGTTTCAGTGCTATGAGAGGGTCAAAAACCAGATTGAAAAACTTCCAATATTTGATTAGGGTGCAAAAATGACCAGAGTTGTTTTGAAATGACCTTTTCTATTATTTTAGAGAGGAACGGAAGGTTTGAGATAGGCCTATAGTTAGACAAGTCGTTCATATCCAAGTTTGGCTTTTTAAGAAGGGGTTTGATGACTGCAAGTTTGAGAGTCGGTGGTATATGCCCAGAAGGCTAAAGAAGCATTAACAATATGCAACAGTGGTGTCCCAATCACTGGCAGTAGCTCCTTCAGTAGCTTTGTTGGGATAGGGTCTAGGAGACAGGTAGATGATTTTGAAGAATTTACTATAGTATTAAATTCAGTGAGATCTATTGGAGCAAAGGAGTTCAGATAGGCCACCCGTCCATCTGAAGATTCTGCATCCAAGTGTTGAGTGGACGGAGGGGCAGACCCTGTATGAGGGGTGGTAGAAGAACTTTGAATCTTGTCCCTGATTTTTATAATTTTGTCATCAAAGAAATTCATAAAGTCATTACTATTAAATGGGATTGAAACACAGGGATCAACATGATTCTTAGTCAGTCGGGCAACAGTGTTAAACAGGTGCCTAGGATTGTTTCTATTTTCATCTATCAAAATAGAGAAATATAAGGAACGCGCTGTGATAAAGGCATGTTTATAATAGAGAAGGCTGTCTTTCCAGGCATGGAGGAAAACATGCAATTTAGAGGAACGCCATTTGCGCTCAAGTTGGCGTGAAGCTTGTTTGAGAGCACGAGTATGGTCATTGTACTAGGGAGCTAATTTCTTATTGCAGACTTTCCTCTTTTTAAGAGGTGCGATAGTATCCAGGGTTCTACTAAGTACGTTATTAATGTTGTCAGTCAGCTGATCAATTGAGTTTATGTCTGCATTTGTATACGCATTTTGGCTGGAGCCAAGAAAATCCCCACAGTGCACAAATGAGCCTGGGAGCTCATTAATAAAATCATTTGCAGATCTGGAGGAGAGCTTACGACTAAAGTAGAATGTAGTATCTGATGGCACATGACAGACTTGTGAAAGGTGAAAGGTAATTAAGTAATGGTCTGATAACACAGGATTTTTAGGCATGACTGCTATGTTTGCTATTTCTGTATTATACGTTAAGACCAGATCAAGAGTATGGTTATGAGAATGGGTGGACTGTTGTATATGTTGATTAAAGCCAATGGGTTCAATAATTGACAAGAATGCAGATCTGAGTGGATCACCTTCACTATCCATGTGAATATTAAAATCACCTACAATTACTATTTTATCTGAATGAATAACCAGGCTGGAAAGGAAATCAGCAAACTCAAGTAAAAAACCACTGTATGGACCTGGTGGCCTATATAAAATGACAAGGGTAAATTGTCGGCTTTTGGACGGGCTTCATTGTGGGTAGGCTACTAGAAAACGCCCCATGCTGCTAATGTCGTTAGCACAACCACAACGCTAACATTCGCAATGGTGGGACCATAAAGGAGAGATTCGTCTGCATTTCATCAATAGGGATTACTAATCCACGTCTTTCACTGTTCATTATAGTAACGTTTTTCTATTCTTCTCGCAGAACTCTGAGCGGTATCTAGTGTTTTATATCTATGGACTGAGCAACCATTGATCATAGCTGACCCTGCCCCTTTCATGTTGACTGACAGGCCGAGTCGTTTTGAAATAAATACGCCATGAAATAAATAGGACTTGAAATAAATATGGCTGAAAATAAATACGCCGTGAAATAAATGCCCCTTGAAATAAATGAGAGTGGAAATAAATAGACCCTACAATGCGCCTTGAAATAAATGAGAGTGGAAATAAATACGTCATGAAATAAATAAAAGAGATGTAAAATAATAAATAGATAGGCCTATTTATTTATTTAATTGCTTATTTATTTATTTCATTGCATATTTATTTAATTCATTGCTTATTTATTTATTTAATTTAGTCAGATTTGGTCTTCCATACCTAATCACTCACTTGTTACTTTTAAACCTAGTTTTATGTTTATGGAAATGTATCTCATGTCATGCCTTAACTCCACAATGTGACCACCTGGGGCCCTGTCTTACACCCGGCGCTAACCCAAACGCAAGTGTCTCTGCTATCTTACACCCGGCGCTGGGCTCATTATAACGCCTAACGCTCACGTTGTTTTAATACCATGTATTCTTGCGCCGATTACAAGTGAACTGGGCGTGTTGGTCTTAAGATGAGGAGTGGCCAGGATAATTTTTGGCGTATTGCTATCTTGAGCCAGCAGAAAGCGTTAAAACCACCACAAACCTGGTCTAAAGTCATGTCGCAGTTGTTTACATGTTATTTTAACGGCGCATACAAGTGTGCCTACATAGGCGTGTTCACAACACGCGTACACCCTCCTTTCTGTTACACAGGGGCGCGCACAAGCATGACTAAAAATATCAAGATTACAATGTGAAATATTATTGTGTAGGCTATATCAAAAAATGCATAATAATAAAAGGGTCCATAGGTCAAATACCACATAGCTATCCCTCAGCAAAAGGAAATGCCACATTAAATTGCTTTCAGCCCACTCCATCAACATACAGGCGATGTGTGATGGTAGGCTACGTGTAAGGTTACATGTGTAGACTATTTGCAATTATCCTGGATCAAGCTATGACTTTGCCTATATTTGCCAATAATTCCTGTAATCTTCTGGGGGAACAATCTTCTGTTACGGGACAATGGCTTTCCATTTGCTGATAACATATCAAGCCTAATGCGTGAATTGTCAATGATGAAACACTCGCGCACTGCAATAGACGGACATTTGAGTTCTGAAAATGTGCTTCAGATGTCATTACAATACAGCTCTTTAGGCCTACAGCCTGTAAGCAAATAGAATGGTTTTGACTGAAAAAAGTTCAAAACCGGATTCGCTGTGCATAAGGTGTTTTCAATAGCATACGGTTAAAAAACGGAAATAAATGTCACCATGTTAACTGAATTTGAACCGCATTCTTCTTCCTTCATATTTTTAAAATGACAGTGACAAGGTTTCCATACTCTCAGCTTATTAAAACCCCGCTGATTTCACCTGTTATTCCATAACTGAACAAAACGATTTTAAAGAGAACTAAGCGTCTAATTAGAAACGAAAAATATTTGCAGCACGTTAGCCTACGCAATTAATTCACAATTAATTTTAATGCCATTCTCTGCATGTGCACTTTAACTTCATGCGTGAGCAGGTCTGTTTCCCATGCTATAAATCACACTTTTCACGGTCTTCCTGGGAAAGTGGATTGTTTAACCTCTTCCTACCAAGGGCAAAATATACCAATTTTCGCCTGTTTTCTCTTGTGACCAACAAAGCTGTTTATCTCAAAAACTGTAAAGGCTACAAATATGGTTCATAGCTTTTATTAAAACAGAGAACTGTACTACTATGACTAAGTAGTCATAATTCATATACATGCACTTTGTGCTACTTAACTACAACAATTTATGTACAGAAATTGTGAAAAAACTAAAAAACGGGTACCTACATTCAAATTTCAGATTTTTTACCTGATGAGCTACAAGAGCTATGGAGGAAATAACTCCTCTTTGTGATTCCGCAATATGCTGCCTATCTCAGCTAAAAATATGGTCAATTTCTCAAACCATTCAAATTCTACAGAGCTTTTTTTCAGGTGAACCATTTCGGTTACCAAAGTTGGCACAAATTGTGCCAAATTGTGCAAAATGGAAAGGTTCCAGAAAAGTCTCAATATGATTTATTTAGGTTTTACAATAAAATTTGATAATTGGTAAAAGTTCATTTTTAGATGTGTTTTTGGTGTGTTTCATATTACACAACTAACTAGCCTGCCTGTGGTCCCTAAAAAGCTCTCCAAACCCATGTAGCAGCACAGTGAATCTTGTATTCCACCAGAGCCTCATTAGCCAGAAATGAGTCCAGGTATATAAAATCAAATGTCCACCCTAGATAAAATAAACCCCTGCATAATAATCAACAACAACAAACTCATCCTTATGTTATCTCTCCCTCATGTTACGTCATGCATAAATTGCTCATTCGTTTACCTGCATAGCCTGTTGTACTGCATACAGAACAATTTACTCATGTGGAACAAAACAAACCCTTCAGACGCCATTTCATTCAAAAGAAACTCAGACACAAATAGATAGCTAGCTGCTATGTGTGATTTTGCTGGCTAGTTTGCCATTGTTACAATATAGTAATGTTAGCTATATTCATTTAATTCAGAGGGATTTGTTTTATACATAACAGTGAATTCTCCCTGGTATACCAGCAAAATAATCTGTTACCTTACACCACTCTGCATCACTGAGACCGCAAAACCATATTTGGGCTAGGACCTGCTGCACGGAGAAACTCCTGAATAACCTAGACATAACTAACCAAAAACTGTATGAAAGAGACTGTAAAGAGACTGTCAAAAAGAAATATTGAGTTGATTCTGACTATGGATGTTACCAGAAACAGAGAGAGGGAGAGAGGGGAGACATGGCTCTTTGATTGACAGTCTGGAGAAGGTTGCTTTCAAAATGGTGAGGGTTCAGGTGGGAGCTGGGGGATGGGGGGGGGGGGGCATGTGTTATAAATGTTTTTGTTGTTGAAAATATAGGGTAATAAGGGTTATTATTGTTATTTTTAGTATTGCCATTGTTATTGCTGTCGTTAATGTGGCTCATTTTGCAGTGCTAGACACTATACAGTGAGGTGCATACAGTGTAGTCGTGATGGGAAAGTGAGGTTTTATGAAACTCATAATGGTTGGACTGGTTCAAATCAGAGAGAGTCACTGATGGCATATAATAGCTGGACTCATTTTTCCTTTCATGAATCCTCATTCTTCCATGACTACACAACAGTTCATGAGGTGCAATGAATCATGGGTATGGGTACAGAACAACAGGTGACACATCAGGTTATAAAGTGTTGGTGTGCTATGGTATACACATATGGGCCAAGCTGAATAAACTGATACATTAGTGCATAGCATGAACCAGGGCTGCCCAACCCTGTTCCTGGAGATCTACCGTCCTGTCGGTTTTCATATCAACCCTAATTTGGCACACCTGATTCTACTAATGAGCAGCTCAACAAGCTCTCTAGCTGTTGAATGAGGTGTGCTTTCTTTGGGTTGGAGTAAAAACCTACAGGACGGTAGATCTCCAGGAAGAGATAACCCGACACCTCATTAGCATACATGATTACTGTATAAACCTTTGAGGAGGGGGATACACTGATTCAGCCAAGAAGATGATCCAAACACAAGGCCATCCTGGACCTGGGGTTCAGTAGCCTTTCAGACCCTGTGACCCTCCAGAGCCAGGGTTCAGTAGCCCAGGTATCGTTACATTTTGTACATTCTGTTTTTCAGCTCTGGTGCTTGCGTATGTAAAACTGGTGTGTTCGGGCCCAAGTGTGATGACTGCCACCCTGGATTCTTCAGATTCAGCAGTACTGGATGCCAACCCTGCCAGTGCAACAACCACTCCAGTTACTGTCACCCTCAGTCAGGTGAGAAATCCGAACCCACACTGTCACCTGCAGGCAGGTAATATATTCAAATCCACACCACCACCTATAGCATGTAACCATTCAAACTCACAATGCCACCTGCAAGCAGGTAATTTACCTGAATCCACACTGCCACCTGCAGGCAACACTCTCTCAGAGACAGTGGGGGTGAGAGAAGGCAAAGTAGAGGAGGAGAGAAAGATTGTACTCTTTAATGTAATTTTATATGAAGACAAACACATTTAGCACGCACACACTTTCATTAGGTGATGTTCTCTCTGTCTCTTGCGCTGGCAGATTCCATCAAATATAATGACAGGATTTTCACCCAATTCTGTGGACTATTCAGGCCCTCCACATTCCAACACTCTGAGTGTAGCAACCAGTCTCTCAGTGTCTCATTGCAAATTATTTCATTAAATCTTCCATATAAACAAAAATTAATTGGCTCTGTCGAAATCGCTTTTTATTTTGAAAAAATCTGTTTCTGGAAGTAGAAATTCTGAACAATACCATTTTCCTATATCAGAAATAAACTTGCTGTCCATTCAAATAAAGAATGGTTAGCACTTCATTGTGTTCAGTTAGGCTTGAGTTAATTTTGGGTGGTGGATTACAGAGAAATGTGTTTTTCTTTTTAAAAGATGAGTAGATATATTGCATGTTCCCATTTGAAGTGGCCATTCCAACAGGCATTAGATCTATTAACATGGACATTGGCTGTTTTGACCATGCTGGTCATTAAGACCTGGACCCTGAGCCGACCAGAGGAGGATGGGTACCCCCCTTGAGTCTGGGTCCTCCCTATTTACACTGTTGCCTTTGGCTTGCTCTTGTGGGGGTTTAGGCTGGGTTTTTCTGTGAAGCGTATTCTGACAACTAGTTGTGAAATGCGCTATATAAATAAATATTGATTTGATGTGATTTGATCTATGCACACTGCACATCTTGCAAAATGTCAGGGCTCCCCTTTCTTCAGTTGAGTTTGTGTGACCGTAGTTCAAGTAGATTGCAGGTGCGTCATTATTTTGGCATGACTGCAACAGTAAACCATTTCTGTCAGCTCTCTACATTTCTGAGGGTGAGATATTGGCCCGTGACTGATAACCAGCAACTGCTGCAAACTAATTATTCTCTGCTTACTGAATACATTAACAGCTCACAATAATGATCATATATCAACTCGGCAGTGTGACCTTGTCTGAGGCCCGCAGGAGAGAACCCAGGATTAGTCTGCTTTAGGATCAGTTGTGCCTTATGGCACATAATGGTAAGCTTGGGACATGGACAGTGCTAAACTAATGCTAGATCAACATTTATTCTTTGAGGTGCATTATCAATTTGGACCTAGGTGCTTTTGTCAGATTCCTGATTGCCTCAGACACTGGAGACCCCACACATAATGACAAGAACAGGCCATTCAGCTCATTCCTGAGCCACTACAGTCTAGAAGAGCAGGGATCTCAAACTCTCTTCCTTGAGGGCCGCAGTGTCTTTAGGTTTTTGTAGGATTCTTTCAGTCAGAAGCTAATTTAGACTTTGGAAACAAGGTGGATGGACTCGTTAACATATCAGTAACTTATAGCGTCAGTGCAGGAACACAGTGAATACCAGCAGAAAATGCAGCCCTTCAGGATTTTAGTTTGAGATTCCTAGTCTAGAGTATCCAGCACTGCACTCTAAGGATGTCTGTCTTTACTACATGAACTGATCTGTGCATTGAAAACTGTATGTAAAAAAACTTACTAATATCAGTGACAAATTTTCTTTTTGACTAATGTACACCTGCATTAGCTTTAACTTGTCACGGTGGAATCAGCAGCAGTCAATAGGATGGCTGGACTGTAAAGTGCGCTGTCAGACTGCCATGGTGTAAACTGCTATGAGCATAAGCAGTAATGGTTAGCCAATTACGACATAAACGGCATCAAAAGAGATTATTTATTATGAACTGGCTTCTGGTCTGTCTGACCTGAGCTCAGATTGAACCTCCACCCCCTCTGGCTGACCAGCCTATAAGAGTGCAGACGGTGTTTGTGATGAATGGACAAATTATCTAATTTACAGAGCCTGGCACTGAGTGCACATTTTACCATGTAGACCTCTTTATTGTCCTGACAACCCACCTTATGTATTTTTTCAATTTACCTTTTCCCTTTATTCAGGCACGGGGTGGAATAAATGAATAAGTGAATGGATGGATGAATCCATGATCATTTCCTCTTTTCTCCTGGTGACATCATGTGCAAACATTTGCATTCATAAAAATGTAACAAAATAATCATGGTGAACACACAGTAAAGTGTATTATAGCTGTGGCTGTATGCTAGTGTGCCCCACACACTGGCTGAGAAAGGAAGCACCTCTTTTCACAGGGCAGCATGTTTCACTAAAGGGAATCTCTGGCTCATTAATAATGGATTGAGACAAGATCCTTCCCTTCACTGTGGTGTGGGAGGGGCTCTCAGCCTTGCATGTTGATTGATCTCACTGGCAGCTCCACCAAATTTAATCTAGGAATCGATCCATGTGCAACTCTGCTGTCCCATCAGTCCTGGCCTAATTTGGAGGGTTATGTAGGCTGTTGGAGCAATGCATACTGGGAGAGACACATGGTTATGGAGACAGGCTGAGCAATGTATGCTGGGAGAGCCACAGGGCTATGGAGACAGGCTGAGTAATGCATGCTGGGAGAGACACAGGGTTATGGAGACAGGCTGAGCAATGCATGCTGCGAGAGACACAGGGTTATATAGACAGGCTGAACAATGCATGCTGCGAGAGACACAGGGTTATATAGACAGGCTGAACAATGCATGCTGCGAGAGACACAGGGTTATGTATGTAAATAAAAGGCATGCCGACTTCAGGGTCGTGTGCAAACATCAGCCATTCATTGCTCTCCCCAAACATAGCTATACGGTCCCTAAAGACACTTTCTCCCCAATGCAAGTAATTTAAAAGCCGCAAATAAGCCAATGCAAAGTGTTGGATATGACTGCATGCTTGTGGGTCTATAAATATATCATCATCAGTCATCATCATATGACTTATCAATAAATTAAATTTATTACCAACAATGTTATTATTGCAAACTAAAACTAAGATGACTAGGTGTGAAAAAAACATTCTCGTAAACTGAAATAAAAATAAAAACGTTTTTGAAAAAATTAGAACTAAACTATAACTAGCAAACCCACTCTTAACTAAAACAACTGAAATTTAAATCAGAATTGAAAAATAAATAAAAATAAAAACTAGTGAAAATGTGAGCTTATTAATCCGATCAGGTTAATTAATTCAGGTCAAATCAATTGCCTATTTAGGCCTGTAATTGTGCTGATGAACATTTTGGTGTTAATATGAGGTCTGTAACTACTTAAATTGACTTTGCATAAGTAATAAAGCATACTAAATACATAGTATACTAAATAAATACATACTAAACCTCTTCTGGGTATATGCCTTTTCGCTTGTTTCCAAACACACAAATTTTGATCGTACGAAAGAACAAATTCCGATAAGAAATGCCAAAATGTTTGTGGAAATGTTCTTAAGCACAGTTTACGATCAAATCTGATCTTATGTATGTTTCCTGAATGAGGCCCAATGTGCGCACATTGAAGGACAACAACTTTAGTTGTTTAAAATGACAAAATAATAATTTTTTAATTAAATGCCAATACGAAATTAAATTGTACATACACTATATGGCCAAAAGTATGTGGACCCCCCTTGTTCTGGGGCTGTTTTTCAAGGTTCAGGCTAGGCTCCTTAGTTCCAGTGAAGGCAAATCTTAATCTTAACACAACAGCATATGATGACATTCTGAATCTAGACAAATCTGGGTTTCCAACTTTGTGGCAACATTTTGGGGAAGGCCCTTTCCTGTTTCAGAATGACAATGCCCCCGTGCACAAATAGAGGTCCATACAGAAATGGTTTGTCGGGATCGGTATGGAAGAACTAGCCTGCACAGAGCCCTGACCTCAACCCCATAAAACACCATTTGGATCAATTGACCTATCTCTAGGTTCCTCCCCAAACCAGAAATTGTCCAATCATACTTTAGAAACCGTTACTATGCGTTCTGACCTCGGTCAAGCGGTTCAGTCAAGGTGCACTGAAACCAATGGAAAGATTGCAGTAGCTCACTGAAAATCGTAAAAGTAACATAAATTGAGTCAGACAGGATGGTGAAAAGATTTGCTTGGGGAACCTGTTATACCTACACCGGGTACCCTGAAAGATTGGATGGAGAAGAAATTTTTGTCCCTTTTCTGAAACCCAAAAACAGCGACAAATGCATTTGTGCTAACTTAACGTTAGCTAACTTATGTAAATGTCCCAGTGCTGCTCACAAAGTGACATTAACGTTTGTGCTTCAATTATTGAGACCCCACTGCTGTAGCTAATATTAATGCCGGTCTTGAAGCTAGTAAAGCCAGCTATCATTACCACCATATCTGATGTGATCTGAACAACAGCCAACTTGAGGTAACATTAAGTTATTTAACGTTATAGCTGGCGTTAACGTTAGCTCGGCTGACCAGACCTTCTCTTTTTCCTGGACAGGTAAGTTTTGGGACTGAAAATATCCGTCCAGACAGGATTTCTAAATTCCTAAAAGTTTTGCTTGTTCTATAAACCGTATATAAACAAACAGGTAGCCTTTTCATATGTTCATAACGCCTGTTTACCCGTCCCCCTTCTTGAAATCGAAAATATGGTCACCCTGTACCTAGCTAGCTATTCAGTAGCCTAGCTCATCCTGGCGTCTTAACATGGCAGTTTCAGGTCACTGGCTTTGGGGGGTTTATATTCATAATGTAAATGATAACTAGGTTAGTTCATTAGCCTAATCTTACCTGCAGTGCAGGAACAACACTACTCCTCGATGGTGTTGTTTATCAGCAACATCGGTAATTAGCTGGTGCAGTTTCTCCAGCGGTAGACTTTAATTGACCTTGATTCTAATCACATTTAAATTTTTACACACTTTTACTTCTTGCACATACCGCCAATTCCATATTTCAAACCTTTCTGTCTGCTTTGATGAAATCACTCTCATTTTTCCAAAATCAATGTTACCCGAGTATCTCGGAAAGAGCCACCGTGGCCATTGTTTACACTGTGAAGTTCTGACTTGTAATCCTAACCTACTGTAGCCTATACAATATAGCTACTATAGTAACAGCTACGGCTACTACAGCAAGTTTTCGCAGTGACAGTCAGTGAAGCCTACAGTGAAGTCTTTCCATTAAACTTGATGTTATATCAGTTTAGAAAATAGAAACTACCGGAGAATCAGACGTTTAAAAGTGTTATGAACGTTAGATCTCGCCTGAGCTGGAGGATGCAGCAAGGAAGGACACTTTTCAGAGCCAGATGCTTGAAGGTCGTTTCTACGTAGTTCTCATGTAATGATCAAAGAAAGCACCCAGGGTGGCATAACCGAGGGTCTCCTGATTAGTCTTGGCCATTTTGTTTTTTAGTTGATCAATAGGTATAAAAGCTAGTGGAGTTTGAGTTTCAGCTTAGATTGAATGGTTCCCTATGGGATGTAACGTTCAAAACGTAAAGCTTGTCCGAGTTTGGAACATTAACCAAGAGGGGCGGGACTTAGCGATAGGTCAATTGGAAAGCCGACTGCAAGCCAGGCCTAATAGCCCCACATCAATGCACGACCTCACTAATGCTCTTCTGACTGAATGGAAACAAATCCACCCAGCAATGTTCCAACATCTAGTGGAAAGCCTTCCCAGGAGAGTGAAGGCTGTTATAGCAGCAAATGGGGACCAACTCCATATTAATGCCCATGATTTTGGAATGAAATGTTGGATGAGCAGGCGTCCATATACTTTTGGCCATGTAGTGTATGTACATGCCTCCACTTCTCCATTAAGGGTAGAACAGACACCTGGCATTTTGACATAATTATAATTATTACTTATTGGTCCCTAAGCCTCTGTCCCTCTCATGCATAAATCATACAGATCTCATCTCGCAAAAAGCTTTTATCCCACAGTGGTGTTTATGTTGGTCCCTTTCCACCTCATGGCTAATGCTGTGTAAGATATAGCTATAAATCACTAATGCAAAACCACCAATGCAGCAGAAGCTCAAGCACAAATTCTCCCACATTAGGATGCAAATTTGTTTGTCTGTGTGATGGGGCGAGGTAAGGTTCAGAGAACCAAACGCAACAGATAGGGAATCTTAAAGCGTACCTAGAGAGATACGCCACTAAGCGGCTAAACCGCAAAGGGAAAAGGAGAACTAAGGAATGGGATAAAAAACTTCCCGACCTAAGTCAAAACAAATCTACCTCAAAAGAAGGCGAACTCGATGAAGCGAGTTAAACAAGCAAAAGGTACCTCACACTCTAAGACAAAGAATGTAGTAGAGAGGTAGAGAAAAAATGAAAGAATAACCCCGAGTTACACGGGTCTAAACTTTAAACATAAGGACAGTCTGTTACCTAAGCTCTGTAGTCAAAGAGCTCAAAACAAAAAAGGTAACAGAACGAGAGAAAGAAGGACAAAGAAAAGAGAAAGGAGCTTAAAACAAAATAACCAATCCTATCCTAACTTCTTTCTAACCGGACTTGCTGCGTTTCTTATTTGTACAACCAGGAAGGCAGTGACCTTACTGACTTCGACGTCAATTAGCAACAACAATATCGAAGTGCAGGAAAGCGGAAATCCAGCACTATTTAAGCCAACAGGAAACCGAACACAGGTGTGGACAATAATGACTGGCGAGATCCAAACACCGGAACGGAAGCGGAAAAAATCAGATGGAGCATCAGACGACGCCAAATCCCGGAACAAACCGCAGAAACAACAAAGACTGCCAATAACCATGACAGTCTGTAGGACTTCACAGTGGCTACAATACTTTTCACTCATGTGAAGTGTCACCTTGACTGTCGCTAGCAGTCGGGGCACCTGATAGTCCTTTGTAAACCAGGAATGTGTTAGTGAGGACTGTTCTTGCCCAGCGTTGCAATTCAATTATCAAATGCTGTATAGAATAGAATAACTTATTTTTCCATTAGTGAACTTCAGTTGTAGTTTCCAGCAGTAAAAAAAGACATAGACAGTGGGGCAGACCCACAAACAAACATGTTAAATAAAGACATTCAATTGAGTCATATGTTTCACATTATAGTGAAGGTATGTGTGGAGTGGAATATATCATGATTATGATTTAACTAACTATTATTATTTGTATTATGATCTAAATTATATTATATTAAATTCATTAAATATTAATTATGATGAAAAATTGAGCGTCAAAAGAAATAACAGTTCCTCATCTGCCTTTACTGTCTTAAGATGTCCAATGTCATTATGCAGTCTAACAGCTGTAGGGACAAAGCTGTTTTGGGCTCTTTTTGCTTTAAGTGGCAAGGACCTTAATCTTCTACCTGATGGAAGAATCTCAAAGAGAAAGTTCAGGGGATGTGATGGAAGGGCCATAATTCTCTTTCCTTTTTTATTGTACGCTCCTCATACAGATGTTGCAGCGTTTTTTGTTGGTTCCCTATGATTTTATTAGCCTGTACTGTCACCCTTTCCAGCTTCAGTTGCCTGAGCCATACCAAGCTGTTAGGCTAAAGGTCAGCACTGACTCAAGGAAGCAGGTGTAAAATGCTTGTAGTACTGACTGGCTCACGTCCAAATTCCTGAGTTTCGGAAGGAAACACAGCCTTGACTGACACTTTGCATACACTCGATGACAGTTTGCCTCATAGGTCAGTTTATTATCAATGATGGTACCCAAATATCTGTACTCCTCCACTCTTTCAACTGTTTTGGCTCCGATGGTACGGGGACGGCTCACGCCGGAAGTCAATGGTGATTTCTTTAGTCTTCTCCACATTCAAGTCCAAGAAATTGACTTGACCCCACTTTTGGAACTGGCTGACAGCAGATTGAAGCTTGTCATCAGAGTTGGATGAGTCCACAATTACTGTATCATCTGAGTACTTGATGAAAGTGATCTCAGGACAGTTGCTTTGGCAGTCATCCGTGTAGAGTGTGAATAACACTGGAGAAACTACTGAGCCTTGTGGTGAGCCAGTCGAGATGGTCTTGGTGGTGCTGCAGTGGCCTTTATATCTAACCCACTGAGGTCTGTCAGTTAAGAAGGACATTACCCAGAGGATAAGATGAGGGTTGAGGTTCATCTTCAGCAACTTCTTAGCCATTAGGTGTGGTTGGATTGTGTTGAACGCACTAGAGAAGTCTACAAACACCAGTCTGATATAGGACTTTGGTGTGTCCAGATGGGATTGGACCAGGTGAAGCAGTGTCAGGAGAGCATCATCAACTCCTCTGTTCTGTTGGTAGGCGAACTGTAGAGGGTCTACTATGCTCTGCACACTCTGTTCGACCTGTGAGAGCACCAGGCATTCAAAACACTTCATTATAACGTATTATAAGTATTGAAATTGTGAAGCGCCATCACCAAGCCAGGGATGGGTATTGGTATTATTGGTGGTTATTTCATCATTGTCTATCCTGATCGAAGATGAGTAACGATACAGAGTGCTTTCAGTGGTGAGACTGTGGCCACAGTCCATAGGGCAGCCAACTCTCAGATCCATATACCAATCCCCCTGTCTGACTTGGTGTTCAATTCCCTGCCATGGCACTTTCTGTACTTTGATCCCATCTCTTCTCAGTAACCCTCTCTGCTTAGTGCTTTCCCTATGCCTAAAAATACAAAACTAGGACAGAGACTGTCCACTCTCTGCTGCTTATAAAAATAAGTGCTTTCAGTGAATCCTCAGGGTTAAACCTGCCTGCACTGTGAGAAGAGCCTGATGCTAAGATGAGATGGTTTTGGTTTTGCTCGGATTGATTGCTGAGGCGCCGTGACAAATGTTTGTCCCATGCTGGTCTCCTGAGTCAGTAAAAATGTCCATTCCAGAAAAACAGAGCAGGGTGGGCCCTACTGTCACAGGTTCCAGCCTCACCCTTGGCTCTCTCATCAGCCGACTATAACCTGCAGTGGCACTCTGTTGGCCCCATCCTGCCAGGGGTAGGGTGGCTTTAAGTCAATCCGGTTTCTGGTTACATTGGCTCCTGCTAATGACACACTAGGTGCCCACAGGCTACCAATGAGAGACACGCATTTCCTCCTCTTTTCTGTAGTTCTGAGTGTGGCCTGTAGGGTGTAAAATAGTCACTGGCTCTCCTGTAGTACTGTGTGGTCTGTACAATGTAAAATAGTCACTGGCTCTCCTGTAGTACTGTGTGGTCTGTACAATGTAAAATAGTCACTGGCTCTCCCATAGTACTGTGGCATGTAGGCTGTAAAATACTCACTGGATCTCCTGTAGTATGGTGGGGCCTGTAGGTTATAAAATTCTCACTGGCTCTCCTGTAGCACGGTGGGGCCTGTAGGTTATAAAATACTCACTGGATCTCCTGTAGTATGGTGGGGCCTGTAGGTTATAAAATACTCACTGGCTCTCCTGTAGCACGGTGGGGCCTGTAGGTTATAAAATACTCACTGGCTCTCTTGTAGTATGGTGGGGCCTGTAGGTTATAAAATACTCACTGGATCTCCTGTAGTATGGTGGGGCCTGTAGGTTATAAAATACTCACTGGCTCTCCTGTAGCACGGTGGGGCCTGTAGGTTATAAAATACTCACTGGCTCTCTTGTAGTATGGTGGGGCCTGTAGGGTGCTTCAGCTACAATTACAGTGCTAAAGGCGTACAGGTACAATTGTCACAGTGGTGACTCAGCTGACAATTCCAAATGAGGAAAATTTTTAAAATGGAGAAAATGTTTTTACAATTGTAATGTATTTCCCACAATTCATATGTAATGCTGCTCTTAAACCCCGCCCCATTGGTTTTGGCAGGTGAACTAATTTAAGCACATTCTTTTCCCTCCACTTGTTCCTTGGCCTTTTATCGGCTCAGTCACATGATCATGCTAGCACTGGCAAACCTCCTTTCTTTTCTTTTCTGATAAGTGTGCCGTGTGCGTACGCCTCTCCATCAGCGTCTCCCTCGGCTGTGGTTTCCCTGGCGATGTGGTTTCCACAGCTGGATAACGCTTGCCCCGCACAGACCAGCTCTGATGATGTTTCTACATTTTTCTTTCAGGCATCTGTCTGGACTGCCAAGACAACACAAAAGGACCCGGCTGTGAGGAGTGTGGTGAGGGTTTCTACAGGAGGCCAGGCACTGCCCTGACAGATGCCTGCATTGCTTGCCCCTGCTCCCACATCACTTCCACAGGCAGCTGCCGCCCCGGTGAGTGTGCTGCCATTGGAGAACGCACTAAGTGTGTCGGTGTGTTGCTGTCAGCGATTGCAGCTAAGTGCATTGGGCTACCGCCGTCCCTGTAGCTCGACAGAAACACAGGGAAAGAGGCGAGGTGATGCTGTGTATTCTGTGCAGTGCATTTGACGCAGTATACCGCAGTATATGTTTTTGTTACGCTTTCAGTGGTTTGTGCAGAACCGGCTCTCAGGCAGTCACCTCTTCCTGTTCAGAGAGCAGGACTGCAGATACCAGCATGTGCGTGTGTATGTGTGTGTGTGTGTGTGTGTGTGTGTGTGTGTGCGTGCGTGCGTGCGTGCGTGCGTGTGTGCGTGCGTGTTTTTCTGTGTGTATCTTTGCAAGTGTGTATACAGTCTGGGTGTTTGTGTGTGTGTGTGTGTGTGTGTGTGTGTGTGTGTGTGTGTGTGTACCTTTGCAGGTGTGTATAGAGTCTGAGCCTGTGTGTGTCTGTGTGTTTGTAGCTCTGTGTGATGCAGCACTGGAATGGAGAAGATAATCTGTATTTGGATGAATGGGAACTGCAATTAGAAAGTGAGAGCAGGAAGAAGAAACATTTGTTCTCTCTTTCTGTCTCTCTGTCCCTCCTCTTTCTTCCCTATTTATTGCACTCTCCTCTGCAGTGCTGCATTCTGTGGGTGTGTATCAGAGTTACTCAGCACTCCTATGCCAGTGAACAGAAGGCAGTGTTTGTTTGCCCTACAGCGATGACTCTGAGATAAATAACTGATTGGAATCTAACATGAATGAATGAATGCATGTGAATGGATTATCTAGCTAACTGTAAAGCCTGAAAAACAAAATGGTTAAGGGGAACAATGTGCATGCGTTTGTGTGTAATGAGGGAAAGATAGAGAGATAGAGACAGAGGGAGACAGCTGTGGAGTTGAAGGGAGTGGTTGCCCTGGAAACGGTGATCAATGAAAGGGAGCTGGCTCGTAATATCGGGTAATGTAAGATGGAGGTGATGGGGGGGAGGTGCAGTGATGGACATGCACTGGACATGCACGCGCACACATGCCAACCTCCTAAGACTGTGAGTGTATGTTTGTTATTGTGAGCACTTTAAGCCATCTCCCCCTCCCCCTTTTCACTGCTTTATCTAAAGCAGCCATCCTATTGGCCTTATAGAGTGAGGGGTGGGTGTGATTTCCTGTGGATGACTGACAATGAGGAAGTTTTGTTGTGTTTTTCTCTCTTCCCCAGCCAGTGACTGATTCAAATGAGGATAGTGTGTGTGCGATGGTGGATGGCTTGTCTCTAGATTTGGATTTGGGGGCACTCGTGCGCACAAACACACACACACACACACACACACACACACACACATACTTATACTCATATTCAAACGCTCACACATTCACACAAACACATGCACAAACACTCACATTTACACACACACACACACACACACACACACACAGAAGCAGTCCATTCATCACCATGGTGTTTTGTTGGCTAATGGGTGTCCAGGTCGCCTGTACATGGCCAGTCAGGGACGCAGTGCGTAAATCCCTAACCTCACCCTGTCACCATGGTAACAACTCCCCTGTGACCTCAGGAGAGGAGCTCCAGAATGCAGAGTGTAACAACAATAGAACAACGCTGATGGTAATTGGTGGAAACTTTCTAGTTAGTTATTATTACTTAACTAGATAGTATCCACCAATTACAATCAGCATTGTTCTATTGTTGATCTTTGTTGGTTAATCCCAGGAGTGTAGCCACAAAGTGTCCACCATTTGTTTTCCTCTTTTTTTTTCTTTTTTTTTACGCTCTTATCCAGAGCGACTTACACAACTTCTTATTACATTTATCCATTCATACAGCTGGATATATACTGAAGCAATTCAGATTAGGTACCTTGCTCAAGGGTACAACGGCAGTGTCCTACCTGGGAATCGAACCTGCAACCTTTCAGTTACAAGTCCAGTTACATGCTGATGATGTAACCTGCTCTGGTCCGAATGGAAAGATTGATGAGAGCAGATGTGACGCTGCTGACTGGAGAAATGTGCTCTCACTTTGTTTCCACACTACAGTGGGAACCCGTAGCAGCAAACTAATGGTTTGTGTGTGACTGCGGTCCTGTCAACGCTCATGGTGGAACTGTCTGGCCTCCCCACTGCAGGGGACCAGAATGTGGGTGGCACTAATTAAAGAACCCTCTCCAAGCTGGCCTCTCCTTAATGCAAACTCCAGTCCTGGTGGGCCGCATCCTTTGCTTCTTTTTGTGAGTTCCTTTCAATCAGCAGCCAATTTAGGTCTTGGAAACAAGGTGTGCAGACTCTTTAGCCAATCAATAACTTAAATTAAGTACTTAAATGCAGGAACACATCAGAAATCAGCAGACACAGAGGCTCCTCAGGATATTCGTTTGAGATCCCTGCCATAGTAATAGAACATTTTTAACATCCATCACACACTAAAATACCTGACATACAGGGCCTGATTAAGTGTGTGTGTGCGTGCGTGTGTGCGTGCATGTGTGTGTGTGTAGCTGTGTGTGTGTTTGTATTTCTGTGTATATGTGTGTATTTGTGTGTGTGTGAAGGGGTTACTGAGGGTCAGTCGAGGTCAGTTTTCTGCCCCTCCACAGTGAGGTTTATGAGTGGGTTTCCACTGCAACGTGTGAAAAAATATGAAGCCACAGAGTACTCAAGTGACTACGTCACGCTGGTTTCGGAAGTAAATTCCCCATTCATTTAGAACGTAGACATTAAATAAAGCTTACTTTTAAACCATTTCTACTGATTATGTCTTACCGTCAATTTCCCGGATTGTTCAATATAATGCCCGTTTGCAAACTATGTCGTTTTTCTGGACCAGCTTCGAGTATATTTTACGTTTTAGTTTTTTTTTGTGTGAACATCCCAGCACTGGCACTGTTTAAAAACTACACATCCCATAATTCCCTCCGAACGAGCAGCCTTATCTCCAGACGTTTTCATATAACGTTAGCCAGCAGCAGCACACAGCTCCGTTTTTAAACAACGTTAGCTAGCTAGCTTGAAGGACTAAAAGCTAGAATTGCTTTATGTGGTTAACCGTAGCATAGTTTCTGCCCTTGTCGGGCGGGCTTCTCTACTTAGCAAGCTAGCGTTAGCTTGTCTTGAGCGGCACTAGCCTACTCCCATCTGCCACAGAGCAGACAGACGAGATGATAATATCTTATTGGTCGAGAACCACCCGTGCGTTGCAGTACTGGATATGCAGTCCGTTAAAGTGGACTACAAGTCAAACTACAATCATTAATGCATTACTTTAAAAAATTTTAATTGGAACATGCGATATGTGGTCTATATCCTTGTACCACACAGGCTAATCCAGGAACATTAAAACACATCGCTGGCTCATTATATGAATCAGATTTCAAGAAATAGTCGATAGTCTCTGAAGCCCATTCTATTTTCCATAGGGAATTTACTTCGGAAACCAGACTCCGCCCACGACTGACAGTACTCTATTCCGGCAGAGTCACTGGCTTTTTCTACACAATAATTTGTGTACAGTTGAAGTCGGAAGTTTACATACACTTAGGTTGAAGTCATTAAAACCTATTTTTAACCACTCCACAGATTTCATGTTAGCAAACTATAGTGTTGGCAAGTCAGTTAGGACATCTACTTTGTGCATGACACAAGTAATTTTTCCAACAATTATTTACAGACAGATTATTTCACTTTTAATTCACTATATCACAATTCCAGTGGGTCAGAAGTTTACATACACTAAGTTGACTGTGCCTTTAAATTTTTAAAAAACATTTTTGGTCGCATATCCTTTGCATGCCATGACTTCCTGATGTCTGTGACCCAACAACATCAAAAGACTCTAGATATCTTATTTTCTGGTACTCTTACAAGAAATACTATAACGTCTCTGCATTTCAATGGATCTCTATGGGAATTGGGGGATGGGACTAGATTTAGCTGTAAATTATGCTGGAACAGTATGGAATACATGATTGGTAAAATGGCTGTAAGTCAGCAAGGGTTTGAGGTATCAAACGAGCCTCAAACCATCACTCTGCTGTGCTGTGTGATATACAGTAGATATGGATGGATCAATTTGAAGGTTGTTTCTCCTGACAAATTTTCCTATTAAACTCTATGGAAAAATAAGTCAGGAGAAGAAACCCTTCAAGATATCCATCCATATCTACTGTATTTCTGGCAGCAGAGTGATGGTTTAAGGCTTTTTTGATACGTCAGACCCTTGTTGTCTTAGAGCCATTTAGCCAACCTTGTGTTCCATACTGTTCCAGTGTAATCTACAGCTAAATCTAGTCCCACCCCCCAATTCCCATAGAGATCCATTAAAATGCAGAGACGTTATAGTATCACTTGTAAGAGTACCAGAAAATAAGATATCGGGCCCTGTCTTACACCCGGCGCAAAGCGGCGCTAACCCAAACGCAAGTGTCACCCGGCGCTGGGTTCATTATAACGCCTAGCGCTCACGTCATTTAACTACCATGTATTCTTGCGCCCGTTGCAAGTGAACTGGGCGTGTTGGTCTTAAGATGAGGAGTGGCCAGGATTATTTTTGGCGTATTGCTATCTTGAGCCAGCAGAAAGCGCCAGCAGAACCACCACAAACCTGTTCTAAAGTCATGTCGCAGTTGTTTACACGTTATTTTAACGGCGCATATAAATGCGTCTACATAGGCATGTGCACAACGCGTGTACACCCTCCTGTCTGTTAAGGGCTCTGCATGGTTGTGCGAAACTTGTGCAACTTCTTCATGTTCGCGCAATGCAACAATGTTGCAAGCACTCTGCAATTTATACTTCTGCAAAAGCTACGCGCAGCCTATGCAACATTGTATCCCGTATGTAGCTAGCTTCCCCCTAGCAACATTGTATTCCGTATGTAGCTAGCTCCCCCTAGCAACGTAACTGATTTCAACGTAACTAATTTCCCTGCTCAAACAACCCATCAATTACATGCCGTCTTTTTGTTTGTTTGTTGCTCGTGTTCTTGTATATAGTGTAATATAGTTATAGTTAGTTAAGTTAGTTAAGCTAATTAGTAAAGTTAGTTAAGTTAGTTAGTTAAGTTAGTGAAGTTAGTTCGTTAGTTTATTTTTTACTAGGTTTCATTTTAACGCTAACTAACGTTACCTAAATAAATTGGTGGTAGCCACGCTAGCTAGCAGCAGCAGGGATGGACGTTGTTATACAAATGCAGATGCAGCTACAGGCACTAAATGATGAGGAGGAAGAGCTGCTGCTTTTAATCGGCAGGAGAGATAGAGTGCGCCGAAGCCGCCGAAGATGGAGTGTGAGACCGCTCAACATGTCAAGGCCAGAGGAGGGAGAATTCAATTTGCTCATACAACAGATGAGGCGGATGGACCAGGAGAAGCATTTCCAGTACTTTCGAATGACGAAGGACCGGTTCGATCACCTGGTGCATCGTCTGGGTCCGTTCGTCAAACACCAGCGAACCACCAATGCCCCCATCGATGTTGCTCAGCGGCTAGCAGTCACCCTGCGACTCCTTGCCTCCGGGGGAACCCAGCAGTCTGTGGCAGCAAACTATAAGTTGGGGGACACCACTGTGTCCAGCATTGTGTCGGAGGTATGCCAGGCACTATGGTTGGCACTGAAGACCGATTTTGTGTGCCAACCAGCAGCTTCACAATTGGCAGTCATTGCAGAAGATTACTGGAGGCTGTGGGATTTTCCCAACTGCATTGGCAGTGTGGATGGGAAGCATGTAATCATCAAAGCTCCCCCAAATGCAGGCAGTGACTACTTTAACTACAAGCATCAGCACTCCATTGTGCTCATGGCTGTTTGCGACGCCCGCTACCATTTTACAATGGTTGACGTGGGGGCATATGGCCGGGACAGCGACGGAGGGGTCTTCCAGGACAGCCGGTTTGGAGGCAACTTGCTCCAGGGGAAGCTGGATCTACCCCCTCCTGCCAACCTACTGGGAACTGGAGTCACTGTCCCGCATGTGATTGTCGGCGATGCTGCGTTCCCCCTGCACATCAATCTGATGCGTCCCTTTCCAGGTGAGCTAATATTATAACAATGATTACTAAACCACGCTCAATAATGGTTTAAAAAACGGTGCGTCGGCTTCCAAAAATATTATGTAAGGATGAAAGACGGGAGCCCATACTCAAAATATGAGCCATGTTTATACTGGTATTTGTATAAAACATGATCTCTAATGACCTGCATTTGTACAATGCAGGTACCAACCTTGACCACGGCAGAAAGGTTTACAACTACCGCCATTCTCGGGCCAGGCGTGTGATCGAGAACAGCTTTGGGATTTTGGTTGCCAGGTGGAGGATCCTAGGACAACCTCTGGAGTTCAGACCGGACAAGGCTGTTGATGTGGTAAAAGCATGCATTGCTCTGCACAACTTCCTGGCATACACAGATGCTGCCAACAAACCCAATGCCAGGTACATCCCACCAAATTTTCACCGACTCCCTATCTGCCGGTGAGCCTCAACCAGGGGAGTGGAGAAGACAGGTGGCAGGTGACAGAAACCTGCTCGCGACAGGGCGCCTGTCTGCTGGCGGTACCAGAGCCACGCGTGCTGCCTTTGCGGTCCGGAATGACCTGATGGCATTCTTCCAGTCCCCACAGGGACTTGTGCCATGGCAGGATGCGACAGTCAGGAGAGGCCTACTGCACTATTGAATATCGGAACAGCTGTGCTGCAGTCGTAGGCACAAGAGCGCAGCTCGAACTACCTGTTGTATTAAAATAATTGAATGATGGTTAACTTGTCCCTGTCCAGTTCTTTCATCTAGCCTAGCTAGTAGCAGTGAATAACTAATTATTTAATTAATTAATACATATATTTGTATATGTAGTATGTACATTGTAATTGACAATCAATTAGCTTGTTATATACATATCCGTTTTTATTGTAAGACAAACTGATTTGCCACTACTGAGTTGGGGATGCCACTTCATGTGCACCCCAGATTTGAGAGTGATACAAATTGTACATAGTAGCCTTTACTAGATGATACTTTGATGTTACTTTGTTTTTAAACAGTGCAGATAAAGAGTTCTTTATAAGGTGCAAAACAGAAGAAGTCACAACTGTGCAATTTAACAGTTCTTTAATTTAATCAGTTCTTTAAAAAGGTCGGGAACGTTACATTGACCTCTGTTAAAAAGGCAAGTAAAAAAAGCACAAAAAAACTTTATATTAAAATGGAGAGACACAAAAGAGATGCACACCAGTGTCTGGAACATTGACCTGTGTGTGTGTGTGTGTGTGTGTGTGTGTGTGTGTGTGTGTGTGTGTGTGTGTGTGTGTGTGTGTGTGTGTGTGTGTGTGTGTGTGTGTGTGTGTGTGTGTGTGTGTGTGTGTGTGTGTGTGTGTGTGTGTGTGTGTGTGTGTGTGTGTGTGTGTGTGTGTTGGAGCTACAGTGAGGCATGATGTAGCTGGACAGACTCATACACCATTTGGTGTATCTTTGCTTGTAACGTTAACAGTTCCTTTTCCGGCAACAATCTCAGCAAGCCACCAATTGATTTCAGAAATTGGCCGACCAGATCATTGTCTGTCTCCGAACGTTTTTGCAAGTCAGCAAGCAGCTGCTCCCTTTGCTCCCGGTCTTTGTTCAGCTGTTCCAGGCGTTTGGTGAAGGGGTCGTCCTCCTCTTTGCCCTTCCTGGATCTCTTTGGCTTTGGGGTTGAGATCGCAGAAATGCCTGGGAGGCTGTCCAGCTCTTCTATATTATTTATGGCTGCAGCAGTAGACTGCGCTGAGCCAGGGTCTTCTGGTGTATCTGGTGTGTCTGGGCCTGCTGTTGAGATGTCTGGGGATGTTTGGCTGTCTTCCTGTAATGACAATAATGTATAATCTGTGGAGTATGCCTTTATGAAGTTAAGCTAAAAAGCATGTTTCTACATGTGGGGATTTCATTTAAGTTCATTAAAGGCTACAGATCCACCCTGTGTGCCATCTTAATCAAGTGTTTGTGACACATGATTTCAGGTATGTTGTTTGTTCAATATTATTTGTAAGAAAAACGAACTAGTTGTTACTATGGTAGAAATAAGCACACTAGTGTGTGTCACATGGTGTAGTAATTTATGCCGCCACACGAGGTCAGAAGTGTTCCGTTCATTGTAAAAAATTGTATTACTGTGTTGTAGCTATGTTAATCAATTCTGAATGGCATTAACGTTAGTTGGGTATGTTAGCTAGCGTGATAGTTAACGTTAACCAGACAAACAAAGCTATTTAGTTAGCTTGCTAGCTAACGTTAACGTTAGTAAACAAAGGCTGTCTGTGTTTACCTCAGGATAATTGGACTCTGTCTCCCGGTGTTTAATAAACACTTCTAGCCAGGACAGCATGATGTAGAAGGTAGGCTTGTTTTGACTTCCACCTGCAGCTCCACTTTTCTTGCTCAAGACTCTCTTCATTCGGACAAACTTGTCACGGATTTTCTTCCATTCCTTGATACAGTCAACCCAGTCCATCCCAATACTCTCGCCGATCTCTTTCCATGAGTTCATGGTCATTTGACTGTCTTTGTAATCACTACAAGAATAGTCATATAAATGTTTGTATTTTCTCACTTCTTCTGATAATCGTTCTTGTAACTGGTTCATGATTTAACAAATGTAACTATCTATTTTTATATATCGATAACGTAAACGGCTTTATTTTATTTTGGACCTCGATCGCTAATTTTAGATATTTTGGACCTCGATCGCTAATTTTAGATATTTTGGACCTCGATCGCTAATTTTAGATATCGTTAGCAACCAGCAACACTTAGTAACCAATATTATATGACAGCCCCGCCTCCATTCGCTAACCAACCAATCAATGATGCGCAACATCTACGCGAACGGTTGCTTTGCTGTCGCTAGTTTGATTTTTGTGCTAGGTACGCGACATCCTCTGCAACACCCTCTGCGAAGGTCGCAGATGTTGCGTTGATGTTGCAGAGCCCATGTTGTGTTGCTGTCGCGTTGTTGTCGATCGAGCATGCAGAGCCCTTTACACACAAGATTACAATGTGAAATATTATTATTGTGTAGGATATGTGCGATGGTACGGGACAATGGCTATCCATTAAAAAGGAGCTGATAACACCTACAGTACTGTGCAAATGTCTTAGGCACCCTAGATTTTTTTATGTAGATTTTTTCTTAGATGTTTATTTTTTGTCTTCTGCATTAGTGTGTCAGTAGAAAAGAGCAAATTGTAGATTTCCAAAAATTGATTTTCCAAAAACTTAATTGAACTTTTGTCAGAGAAAAGAAGAACAAGGAGTTCTGCAACAGATGGTATGGTCTCCACAGAGGCCTGTTCTCAACATCACGGAGGCTGTCTGGGATTACCTGGACAGACAGAAGCAAGCGAGACAGCCAAATTCTGCAGAAGAACAGTGGCAAGTTCTCCAAAATGCTTGGAACAATCTACAGTGGTGTTCAAAAGAATAGCAGTACAACATCAGTAACCTGATGAACCACTGTTATTAGTAGTAATGATATTTGTACATGGCAAATAATTTACTTGTAGATGTAGTAGTGTAATAGAAAAACAACAGACCCAACTGTCATGACATGCACGCTGCTTGTTCTGAGTAATTCACTCATTCATTGAAAGGGGCGTGTTCAAAATAATAGCAGTGTGGAGTTTAATTAGAGAATTCATTCATTCTGTGAAAAAACAGGTATTCCACAGGTAAACAGGTGATGCCATCATGATTCTGTATAAAAGGATATAAAAAGACTCCTGATATCTTATTTCCAGGTACTCTTAGAAGCAATACTATAACCTCTCTGCATTTGAATGGATCTCTCTGGGAATTGGGGGGTGGGACTAGATTAAGCTGTAAATTACACAGGAATAGTATGGAACCCATGGTTGGCTAAATGGCTGTAAGTCAACAAGGGTCTGAGGTATCAAAGAAGCCTTAAACCATCACTCTGCTGCCAGAAATACAGTAGATATGGATGGATAACTTGAAGGGTTTCTTCTCCTGATTTATTTTTCCATAGAGTTCAATAGGAAAATTTGTCAGGAGAAACAACCCTTCAAGTGATCCATCCATATCTACTGCATATCTGGCAGCAGAGTGATGGTTTGAGGCTCGTTTGATACCTCAGACCCTTGTTGACTTACAGCCATTTAGCCAACCATGGGTTCCATACTGTTCCCGTGTAATTTACAGCTTAATCTAATCCCACCCCCCAATTCCCATAGAGATCCATTCAAATGCAGAGAGGTTATAGTATTGCTTCTAAGAGTACATGGAAATAAGATATCAGGAGTCTTTTGATATCCTTTTATACAGAATCATGATGGCATCACCTGTTTACCTGTGGAATACCTGTTTGACCTGTTTTTTTTTCACAGAATGAATGAATTCTCTAATTAAACTCCACACTGCTATTATTTTGAACACGCCCCTTTCAATGAATGAGTCAATTACTCAGAACAAGCAGTGTGCATGTCGTGACAGTTGGGTCTGTTGTTTTTCTATTACACTACTACATCTACAAGTAAATTATTTGCCATGCAGAAATATCACTACTACTAATAACAGTGGTTCATCAGGTTACTGATGTTGTACTGCTATTTTTTTGAACACCACTGTACCAGCTGATTTTCTTATAAAACTGAACAACAGTGTACCGATGAGAGTTGATGCTGTTTTAAAGGGAACGGGTGGTCACAACAAATATTGATTTGATTCTGTTTTTTATTGTTTACTGTTCTTTGTAGTGAATCGTTTGATATTTAGAAACTTTTAATTTAATTATTTTTGAAAGGATTTTCACCTTAAGGATTTTCTTTACATGTGCCTAAGACTTTTGCACAGTACTGTATATCAAGCCTAATGCGCGAATTGTCATTTACACCTAATGCGTGAATTGTCATTCAATGGAAAACTCGCGCACAGCAATAGATGGATATTTGAGTTCTGAAAATGCTTCAGATGTCATTACAATACAGCTCTGTTTATCTAGGAATACAGCCTGTAAGTAAATAGAATGGTTTGTGACTGAAACTAGTTCAAAACCTTGTCCAGTGAATATTGCATTTATCGTTTTTCAAATAGCCTCGGCTACAGCGGATTCGCTGTGCATAAGGTTTGTTCGATAGCCTATGGTTAAAAAACTGAGATAAATGTCACCATGTTAACTAAATTGTAACCTTAGCTATTCTTCGTCCTTCATATTTTTTTAATTACAGTGACCAGGTTTCCATTCTCTCAGCTTATTAAAACCCAGCTGATTTCACCTCTTATTCCATAACTGAACAAAATGATTTTAAAGAGAACTAAGCATCTAATTAGAAACGAAAACAAATTTGCAGCATGTTACACAATTAATTCGCAATTAATTTTAATGCCATTCTCTGCATGTGCGCTGCATGTTCTCTTTTTCCCCTGCTGTAAGTCGCACGTTTCACGGTCTTCCTGGGAAAGTAGATTGTTTTAAAGCATTACGCTACGAGTAAAACCGGTTGGTCACATTTCCATAAACAGGACATTATTAAACAAGGGGAAATATGTGTGAACATATGGGTTGCCAACCTGACAGTTTTATTGTATTTAGTGTCATCATTAACCCTATTTACTTTGGCCCATTTGGCCCAATTTTCGCCTAGTTTTTACTAGTGTCAATTAAGTGCCAATATCTCAAAAACTATTCACTGCACATCCATGGTTGAAAGTTTCAATGAAAGAAGAGGCTTTTACCATTCAGAAATTTGCATCAGAATAAATTTATGTAAAAATGGTCACATACAGTTTATACATAATACACATAAAAAAACAAAAAAAAGTACAAAACGCCTTGTGTTTTTACAGTTTAGCACTGACTATTTCAACTTCAAAGTACTGGAGCAAGCCAGAATTCCTTACACTAGTGCACTGATATGTTGTCCACAAGTGTATAGAATTTGGTAAAGATATCTACAGGCTTTCCTTATCCATTGGTAATTTTTCCAAAACTGTGCCCAGTGTCCCAATATTTATCCAAACCTCTCCAAATATAAAACATGTGCATATCTTTCTGTCCAGGCATGTCAATCATCAGAAAACTTTATCTTTCTATTGAAACAGTTTTTGTAATACAAAATGTAAAGAAAATAAACCTACACATGTTTTGTATATATGTGTATGAGAGTATGCTCTTACAAATTGTGCCGAAATTGTGCCCAAAAGTGCCCAAATACCTCTCCGAACAGGATTACTTGCCCTAATGTTATCCAACCAATCTGCTTTACATTTAAAATGGCACTGTACTTCAAAATTAGATTTACCAGAGCCCCATAAGCCAGCAGAATAACAGGTTTATCTATAACAAGCCTTCAACTTGACTTTTTACAGCAAAAGTAATGAATTATACATCACTATTTGGCAAACCTGTCTGTTACCACCTCCTACGACAGAGGTGTCAGGTGGGGGAGGGGGTGTCTTCACTGTCCTCCCTGAAAAAGACAGATTCAAGTACATTACTAAGTAGAATCACTAAAAAATGAGAACACAAATTATCTCAAAAAAACATATGGCAAGTATTAGAATTAAGTGGAAAAAAAATGTTATTTTATAAAAAAAATTATATATATATATATATATATACACACACATATATATAATATATATATACGTATATACATTAAAAAATCTTACATCCACAGTACGTCTGATATTAGCTCCAACATAATTAGCAATCGTAGCTAACTAGGATTTATGAATTAGTTTGTCAGCTTGCACAAACTAAATTACATTATTATAATACTGTAATGTCTTGACTGAACCGTGAAATAAAGTACTGAGAATGGATGTCGTTTCATGCGTAAATTCAACAACTAGCCCTTGTGTTGGTTTCTGCACAAAGAAACAGGGAATGAACGCTAGAAAACAAACAAACAAACAGCAGGCGCTCCTTACCAGCCTGTGAAACCATAGCTAACTAGCGAACTCCTGCGAGAATCCATTTATCACCAAACTAAATATACTCTAGATAATAGCGCTCCATACTGTTGATGATTATGATGATGATGATGATGATAATAACAATAATAATAATAATAATTTGTATTATATATTTTTAAAAACACTTACATGTCCAGGCACGGGTCCCATGCCGGAGTCATTGCTCTGCCAGAACACAGACTTCTTCACCTCTGGGAAACTTCGGTGGAACACCTCCAAAACCTGAGCAACCGTGAAATAAGCGCTCTTCTTTCCACCGTTGATTGCCACGTTCGCGTATAAATGTATAAAATAATCGTAAACTTTGAAGCAGCAAAGACATCACCAGCGCAATTGCACCATACAACAAACCTCCGTATGCGTACAGAGAAAATACGTCACAGGACAGTTTTTCAGCTCACAAAAAAGCTACACATTGCTAAATATCATCTGGATATACTACAAACAGCAATCCAGGCCATCCCTTCCAGATAAACTCAGTAAAAATGGCCACAGGCGTCATCTGATGCTGTCGACAGTCAGGAGCGCACAGCCGATTGCGCAATGGGCTGTCGTTACGCGTGGATACAGCGCCGTTCCCAGTCGCTGGAATATGACATCTTTTACTTCATTTAAAGGGGTAGGAAACCCCGTCGAAGATAATCCACGTGTTTTACGTTAGATCATTCCTGAAGCAGTCTAGTAATGGTTTTACGCAACGGTGGTAACGTAGTACAAAGGTCAATGCGATGGGTACGCACCATGGAAATCGAGAGTTTGCTGGAGAATGGATTAATGGATTACGAAAAAGCGTTCAGGATTCTTCAGAAAACAGTTATAACTACATAACCAGGTAAAATATTTGGTTGATTAAACATGTTTACGAAGAGCTTTTGTAGAAAATAAAATATATTTATACAAAACCGGAAGCACATCGGTTGTATGCATAGTGAAGTGAGCACAGGGAAAAAACACATGGGGCTCTATTTTAATAAACCAAATGCAATGGTGAACGCAAGAGTAATCGCTTGGCGGTATCGCTCTGAGGGCGTGTCGGCGAGAAATTAGGTAATTTCATGATGGCAATCTTGGCGCACCTTATGGCGGTATTGCTAAAAGGCTGGGTTTAAATGTCCAAGGTGTGTCTCTATGGTAGCCAATCAAATTGTTGTTCTCATGCTTTAAAAAAAAGCCAGTTGGAACGCAATCGCTCCATGCAATTTCATAATGAGCAACCCAAACGCTCTGGACCGTCAACGACAAGAGCGATTTTCCGCACAGGAATCAGACATACTTGCAACAGAAGTACAGGCTAGGACTGTAGTAATTTATGGATCACAATCCACACCACCTCGTCTCCCAGAAGTTCGGAAGGCACGGGAGGAGGTGGCGAATGCATTAATTAGCCTACATTAGGTGATGTAGACATAATTATGATTCAAATAGGCTTATGATTCAACTGTGTCAATGTGTAATTTATATATTATAGGCTATTGGCCTACATGATCGCAAGTTTCTTGTAAGCTGTCCTGTTTTATTCTAGTAGTTTAAATAAAAATTAATTAATTAATAATAATTATAGGCTATTTGTTCATTAAATGGAAGTGTAATGTTGGCATCACCTATAGACACTACATAGAACTACATGACGAATAAGTTGCCAAATTGCCAGAGTCTATTGCGTTCCCGCTAAGAGGTGGTTCCAGCAGATCATAACGCAATGGGTTTTCGTTGGTTCAAATTGTCACTGAGCCGAAAGTATTTTAGAACACGCCCCAGACAGCGCCACCCATCCCACTGCAGCGCAAGCGAAAGGATGTTATGTTGAGAATTTGTTGATCCTAGCGGTATTGCTGAGAAACGCCATAGCGCCAGTTTTAAGACGTTGATGCTGTCAACAAGCTTGCGTTTGACTATACCGTCCCCTTGCGCTGGTTTGAAAATAGAGCCCATAATGTTTATTTATACAAATTTTCAATAACATACAATTGTTCCTAAATCGGATCTTGATTTTTTAGCGTGTTGAAATGGTACCAAGAGATTTTGTGATATGCATTTTATTGCCTGTGACTGCGGCGAGGTGAAGGCTGTAAACAAATAAAAAAAGTGGGTTGGGCTATTAGCACCCTGCTGCTTTATGGCTCTGTAGTGTAACCTGAGAGCTGATAAGCATATAAACGAATGTGTTCGTAGCCTGTGACTGTTTTTAACAATTTTGCGTCGAAAGTTCCGTGTTTTATTAACGTTATAATTTAGAATTTAAGAGAAATATGAACACTATAAAAAATTGGGACGGATACGTCCCACCACTAGGGGGCCAAAGCCTATAGAGTTAAGGCAAAATAACGGTATTTATGTTATTAATCAATATTACTATGCAGGTAGCCTAATGAACTTCGGATGAAGCTTGAACTTCGAGAACTCCATGAGAACAGCCTCATGGAATTGATGTTTGACACTTTCATTGCATAATCAAACGAAATTCGCTGAACAAGCAGGCTAATTTGGCGTTTTATAAGGTGAGACTGAAGCCATTGATAGCTTATTCTCAGCTGTTGCAGGTCCTTTTAACGAAATATAACCGCATATATTTTGTAAAATAACAGCCCTGTCGGGAATCACCCGGAACTCATAGGCTAATGGTTAGTCCGAATAATATTGATCATACTCCATTTAGCCTATTCCTTGATCACACTAAACACGCACAAGCATGTCTGTTTCGCCATCAAGCAATCTGCCAAGGTGGAAAAGCAGGCTTTTAAAGGGAATGGGATATGACATTTTGATTGGTTTATTGCATGTCAGGCCCTAGACACACCTATAATTAATGAAGCGACTAGGTTCAGCCCATTTACACCTTGCACCATGCTTAGCGCCCAATAAACACGCCGTTAAAATAGCAAAAGTGGACTTTACGCCATGCGCTTAGACCAAGCGCCAAGATAGAGCCCCTAGAGTCTTTTGATGTTGTTGGGTCACAGACATGAGGAAGTCTTGGCATGCAAAGGATATGCGACGACTTAGTGTATGTAAACTTCTGACCCACTGGAATTGTGATATAGTGAATTAAAAGTGAAATAATCTGTCTGTGAACAATTGTTGGAAAAATTACTTATAATGTAGATTTCCAAACTGACTTGCCAACACTATAGCTTGCTAACATGAAATCTGTGGAGTGGTTAAAAGTAAGTTTTAATTACTTCAACCTAAGTGTATGTAAACTTCCAACTTCAACTGTATATGTGTGTGGATACCATACATATTTTGAGTTGATAGTGACTGTATTGTTATTGGTTAGTGTCTTTTCACAATTATGATTTGTGTACACAAGTGTGAACAAGCTCACAGCAGATGTACCGTTGTGTTAAAAAAAATAGCAGTACAACATTAGTAACCTGATGAACCACTGTTATTAGTAGTAGTGATATTTCTGCATGGCAAATAATTTACTTGTAGATGTAGTAGTGTAATAGAAAAACAACAGACTCAACTGTCATGACATGCACGCTGCTTGTTCTGAGTAATTGACTCATTCATTGAAAGGGGCGTGTTCAAAAGAATATCATTGTGGAGTTTAATTAGAGAATTCATTCATTCTGTGAAAAAACAGGTGTCATTAATTGTCCTTTATTAAGGAAGAAGGGAAGCAAATGTTTCACACATTGTTATAAAATATATTTCCTTCTGAATTGCTAAGTAAATTGGGCCGTTCCAAACATTGTTCGGAGGAACAACGTAATTTGATTAAAAAGTTGATTGGAGAGGGGAAAACATATAAAGAAGTGCAGCAAATTATAGGATGCTCAGCTAAAATGATCTCAAATGCTTTAAAATGGCAACAAAAACACGCGGACACCCGAAACACGCGGAAGAAAACGAGCAACTACTGTTAAAACGGATCGAAGAATAGTCAGAATGGCAAAAATTCAGCCGATCATCACCTCCAGAAAAATCAAAGATGATCTAAAATTACCTGTAAGTGCTGTTACAGTCAGAAGATGTTTGACCGAAGCTAAGCTATCAGCAAGAAGCCCCCGTAAAGCACCATTGTTGAAAAAACGGCATGTGCAGAATCGGTTAAAATTTGCCAAGGAACACATCGATTGGTCCAAAGAGAAATGGTGTAACATTCTGTGGACTGGTAAAATTGTTCTTTTCGGGTCTAGTGGTCGTCGACAGTATGTCAGACAACCCCCGGGTACTGAATTCAAGCCACAGTACACTGTGAAGACAGTGAAGCATGGTGGCGCAAAAATCATGGTATGGGGGATGTTTTTCATACTACGGTGTTGGGCCTATTTATCGTATACCAGGGATCATGGATCAGTTTGAATACATCAAAATACTTGAAGAGATTATGTTGCCGTATGCCGAAGAGGAAATGCCCCTGAAATGGGTGTTTCAACAAGACAACGACCCCAAACACACGAGTAAGCGAGCAACATCTTGGTTCCAGACAAAAAGGATTGAGGTAATGGAGTGGCCAGCTCAATCCCCCGACCTCAACCCCATTGAAAACTTGTGGGGTGACATTAAAAATGCAGTTTCTGAAGCAAAACCCAAAAATTCACTGGAACTGTGGAATGTAGTTAGTTCATCCTGGGCTGAAATACCTGTTTCTAGGTGCCAGAAGTTGGTTGACTCGATGCAACACAGATGCGCAGCAGTTATCAAAAACAATGGTTATGCAACTAAATATTAGTTCAGTAATTTAAAGTGAAGTTAAATCTTGAAAGATTTCTTCAGTTTATACAGTAAGTGTTTGAGTTTGAAGAGAAAAATGTCGACACTGCTATTTTTTTGAACAGATTAATATTCCTTTTCTTTGATTCCTGTAAAAGAATAACGCAGACTTGATAAAATTAGTTAATGCTTTGATTTGGAATTGAATGTGTAATGTTTCCACTACATTTGAAATATGGAACTAAAAGCTATTAAAAAATATTTGCACTTTATTCACTTTTTTTAACACACTGCTATTTATTTGAACACAACTGTAGGAATAGCATGGGCAATAACTCTCACCACCACGACCACAACCAGCACCACCAACACCACCGCCACTACTACTACTTCTAATCAATAAGCATACGTCTGTGTCTGCACATGCGCATCTCTGTGTGTATCAGCATGTGTCTGTATATCCACATGGATCTCTGTGACTGCGCATGCATCTCTGTGTATGCGCATGTGTCTGTATATCCGCATGCGTCTCTATTGTCTCCAAATGCCTCTCTGACTGCACATGCGTCTCTGTGTCTGCGCATGGGTCTCTGTGACTGCGCTTGCATTTCTGTGTCTGCGTATGTGTCTGTATATCCGTATGCGTCTCTGTGTCTGCGCATTTGTCTGTATATCACCATGTGTCTCTCTTGTCTCCACATGCCTCTCTGACTGCGCATGCTCTCTGTGTCTGCGCATGTGTTTCTGTGACTGCGGTTGCATCTCTGTCTGCGCATGTGTCTGTATATCCGCATGCGTCTCTGTGTCTGCACATTTGTCTGTATATCACCATGTGTCTCTCTTCTCTCCACATGCCTCTCTGACTGCGCATGCTCTCTGTGTCTGCGCATGTGTTTTTGTGTCTGTGCATGTGTCTGTATATCCGCATGCGTCTCTGTGTCTGCACATTTGTCTGTATATCACCATGTGTCTCTCTTCTCTCCACATGCCTCTCTGACTGCGCATGCTCTCTGTGTCTGCGCATGTGTTTTTGTGTCTGTGCATGTGTCTGTATATCCACATGCGTCTCTGTGTCTGCGCATTTATCTGTCTATCACCATGTGTCTCTCTTGTCTCCACATGCCTCTCTGACTGCGCATGCTCTCTGTGTCTGCGCATGTGTTTCTGGTATTTCTCATGCTTTTGCTGAGTTTGAGTTTGGGAGCTGTGTGACCCTGCTCAATGAACTGAAGTGCAAGGGAACACCCAGGTCATAAAGGTAAACAGAGTTAGCTGGACTTCACAAGCCTACCATACCATACCAGGACTGCAGGCTCAGAGCCAAGGGTGTGAAATTTATCAGAGCTGGGAGAGAAACTGTGGGATAGAGAAGGTGTGTTCTCTTTCATCAGTTGTTATTATCATTATTATTATTGTTGTTGTTGTCACAATGAATCTGTTTACTGATTATTCAACTGTGTTCATACTTATATGTTATGCTGTAATGAGAGAGAGAGATCAAGATCTGAACCCCAAAAAGAGTCCCTTCATTCAGCTGGTTATGACAACAAAATATGGAACATTGGAATAATCAAACCAAAACACAAAACAAACGTAATTGCTATTTGGCCCTAAATCGAGAATACCATTTGACAGAGTATCTCTTCACTGCCAGAGATACAAAGCAGAGACATATCCTGACCAAGTACAGGCTCAGTGACCACACCTTAGCAATTGAAAAAGGTAGACATAAAAAAACATGGTTACCCAAAGAGGAAAGCATATGTGGTCACTGCAAGACAGGAAAGGTAGAGACAGAGATGCACTTCCTTCAGTATTGCCAAAAATATTCAGACATAAGTAAAACATATTTTAATAAAATATGAAAATACCAAAACAAATTTCCCTCCCTGACACATGAACAAAAGCTGCAAGTCCTTTTAGGGGAAGGACCAACTGCCTCACTCGCAGCTCAATATGTCTCAGCCTGCCATAACCGGAGGGACAGTGAGTAAACCCTTACAATAAAGGATCATTATATATATAAAAAATAATATTTAAGAATCAATGTTATATTACTCTTATTATGATGTTACTGTTGATTTTCTTCTGTGCTGTTCCTATGATTAATCGTTGATATTGTTACGCTTTGGAAATATGTATTTTTAAATATGTCATGCCAATAAAGCATTTGAATTTGAATTTGAAAATTTGAGAGAGAGAGAGAGAGAGCGAGAGAGACGTGCTTACTGACTGTTGTGCATTAGTGCAGGTATTCTGCAGAGAATGCAGCAAAGCAAGTGTTAATCAGAGTAATGTGATTATTATTCATATAGCCAGCAAATGCTTCTTTTCTCAAGGAAGCAAACACACCCTTACAAAACTGGATAGTTTGCTGCAAACTTGCAGCTAATATGTAGTGCATTTGTCACAAACTAAATTGTTTTCCACAAAATGTTGCCAGAGGTTTGCCAGACTTTGCCAGTAGTGGTGAAATTCTGGTGAACTTCTTGCAACAATGGCAGTTCCCACAAAGCTAATTTGCATGTGAAACTATGAGCTTGCCACAAACCTGCAGCAACAATGCCAAAGGTTTGACACAAATTTACCAAAATGCCTATATTTTTGTAAGGGCAGCTTTACATTCAGCAAATACAGGCGCTGTGCTTTGGGGGCCAAGCTGCAGGATCCCAAACGGGATTGAATGCACTGATCCCGGCACAAGTCTAAAAATGCAAATTAGTCTGCAGTTATAAGAGAGTGCTTACAGACCTTAACGAGCTACTGGACTTGGCTAATTGAAAGGAAACATGGCCCCAACAAGAGAGTTATCAATTGAAACAATGGAAAGGATTGTAAAACTCCTTCAAGAAGGAAATCCAACATGGAGTGTGGCAAAATATGTTGGTTGTTCCCAGTCAGATGTGTCTAAAATTTGGTGCAAGTATAAAAAAAATATGAAGGTTATAAAAGGAAAACATATGGGTAGACCAAGGAAGACGTCAAAGCGTCAGGATAGAAAATTCAAAGCAATATGCCTTGAAAATAGAAAATGCACAACAAAACAAATGAAAAACAAATGGGCGGAAACAGGAGTCAATGTTTGTGACAGAACTGTAAGAAATCGGCTGAATGAAATGGGATTTACATATAAAAAAGCCAAACGAAAACCAGCACTAACACCTAAACAGAAGAAAACAAGGTTACAGTGGGCTAAAGAGAAGCAATCATGGAGTGTGGATGATTGGATGAAAGTGATATTCAGTGATAAATCGCAAATCTGCATTGGCCAAGGAGATGATGCTGGAACTTTTGTCTGGTGCCGTTCTAATGAAACATATTAAGATGACTGCCTGAAGAAAACAATCAAATTTCCCCAGTCATTTATGATATGGGGTTGCATGTCAGGTAAAGGACCAGGGGATATGGCAATCATTACCTCAACAGTCAATGCACAGGTGTACATTGAAATTTTGGACACTTTTTTCATTCCATCGATAGAAAATAGGGTTGGTAATGATGAAGTAATTTTTCAGGATGATAATGCATCTTGCTACAGAGCAAAGAGTGTTAAAGCTTTTCTTCAGTAAAGGCATATCAACTCAATGAAAATTTATGAAAAAAATTGGTCCATGACAAGGCTCCATCCTGCAAAGCTGATCTGTCAACTGCTATTCGAGAAAGTTGGAACCAGCTTGATGGAGAATATTGTTTTTCATTAGTGAATTTCATGCCTCAAAGAATTCAGGCCGTCAGAAAAGCCCGTGGAGGAGCAACAAACTACTAATTGTGATTTTTTTTTTGTTGATGATTCCATAATTTTTTCTTCTACTTGATCTGGAAAACAATATGCCATTAATTAAAATAATTTTATTTAATTTGTTTGACGTATGTTTCACGAAGCCAGAATATTCAGCTATTAAACAAAAATGGTTTTGTGTCATATCTGATGTGTTTACTTGCTACGAAGTAAAAAAGCTGGGTGAACATCCTCTAAGAGGTGATTCCATAATTTTTGCCAGGGGTTGTATGAATGTGTGTGTGTGTGTGTGTGTGTGTGTGTGTGTGCGTGCGTGCGTGCGTGCGTGCGTGCGTGCGTGCGTGCGTGCGTGCGTGCGTGCGTGCGTGCGTGCGTGCGTGCGTGCGTGCGTGCGTGCGTGCGTGCGTGCGTGCGTGCGTGCGTGCGTGCGTGCGTGCGTGCGTGCGTGCGTGCGTGCGTGCGTGCGTGCGTGCGTGCGTGCGTGCGTGCGTGCGCACATGCAGATACCCTCGCGACAGGCCTGGCACTAGAAGATACATGGCGGGGGGGGGGGGGGGGGGGGGCAACTAAGATTCTAAAAAGCTGCAGGTTGATATGGCGTCCAGCTACAGCCTATTTTGTCATAACACCATTGTCCTACTTACACTGTAACAACAAATATAATGTATTACAACCCACGAGAGCTTACTCTGATTCAGTATAGTTGCAACCTCCTATGTAGCAGCTTCTCCTACCACTCTTCACAAAACTTGAAGGTATGATTCTGCTGGAATGCCAGATGGACTCTATTGGGATCAGCTGGACTCAGTGTTGCCACGTCCGCAAAAGTATATGAACCTGCGAGTGAACGAAATCAGCCTCGGGTAGCTGTTTTTGGGTCTGCTTTAAAAATGAACCACAGGTGCAGTCTGACAGCCTATGGCACAAGAGCATACAACAGCAAAAGTGTCATTTTGCCTGCAGCTTTTTTTTTGTTTGTTTTTTTAACCCCAGAATCCCCCAAAGGCAAGAGCCATGTCTGATTATCATGCATATGACCTCCAAACAGTCTGTACATGGCCCTGCTGTCTACCCGTGATGTCAGACACTTGCATTGTAGATACCGGAAAACTGGAGAAGTTGTCATTCAGGCCCTCTGCTCGACAGTCCCTGATTACACAGCAACTGACTGTGGTCAATTTTGGTGTACTACTGCCATCTATTGACATTGATTGTACTTGCAGTGCATTTTACCAGTGATTTTGTTGCTTCCATGATTATGTAGTGCTGCTAGTGATTACATAGAAACATAGATTACATAAGGCCACATTCTTTGGATTGAATCTTTTTTTTATCATGTCCCAGTGTTGCTGTGTTGTTATTGGATTGTGTGATATTGAGTACAGAGGGACATGAGTTAGGTGCTGAAATCTGTTTTGATAACAATATTATATCAAACAAAAAACTTAAACCTGATTATACAGTCCATGGTGGTAACATGTATGTTTGTGTGTTTGTTCTCACAGACACCAGCGGGGGTGCAGTTTGTGAGCAGTGTCGTTCGGAGTATCGGGGTCTGCACTGCGACCACTGCAGTGATGGGTTCTTCCGCTCCCATGCCGTCTGTCTGCCCTGTGACTGCAATGGAAATGCAGATGCCATAGCAACGCCAAGCCTGTGTCACTCGGAGACAGGCCACTGCCTGAGCTGCACCAACCACACAGCCGGGCCTCACTGCGAGAACTGCGTTGACGGATTCAGCGGGAATGCTCTCACACACACCTGCACACCTCCAGGTGAGAGACGAGGCCAGCAGGTTTGGACAAAGGCATGGTGGGGCAGAGAAGAAACTGGGTGGGTCCAGGTGCAAAAGGCAGGGTAAAGAGGTGGCAGAGCCAGGATTGGTTGATGTATGTACTGAATACTCAATGACTCAATGCATGGAGGAGGTTGCCAGGTCATGTAGTAGTGACAGGAACTTGTGGTGTTCAAGTTTAGGCTTGATGCAGTGCTGGATGCTCTCTGGGCTGTAGCCTGTCTAGACCTTGCATTTATCTACAGTGTAGTGTATCCAGCCTTGGAAATATGAATCCTTTTTGTGGTTTATCACTTTCTTCCACATCATCCCTTTTGTAGAAATTACAGCCTGACATTAACCCCTTTGCGTAGAAGGTGATGCCGGCGGAACCTTTTTGCTCAACTGAGACATTCGTTGCTACTGCAGCCAAACTATTAGTGGAAATCACAAACTCTGTCTTTTAAATTTATTGGTATACGGTTCGTGACGATTTCTGCCGAATACAGAGTTTTTAAGTGTCCCCGTAGCAAGTCCATTTAACAAGCAACCCCCACCTAGTCTATACCTACCCATGCGTGACATAGTGGACAATAGCGTCTATGTTTGAGTTCATAAATATATTTATTCATCATATAAAATTAGAATAACGTCATAGCAACGAGATAAACCCAACAATAGCCTGATCGTATGCAAGAAAAGCCGTGAAAAGCCCTGCTCACTCAAATGCAAAATAAACTGTGAAAGTACTGTCTCATTCTACCATGTATTCTACTAGCAATATATGCTACTAAATATGAAATAAATATACGATCCTACCATTGGTTTTACACATCGAGATGTTCCTTTCAAAATTCAGTGGTCATTTATTGTCTGGGACAATCGGTTTGAGAAATATACAACACTTTATACCGCTATTACACTATCTGAAACGTCGACGCGTAATACCCCCATGCCCTGTAAGCCTGTCTCATTCATTACAGTTCATTCTGGTTTAATTGTAGGCTTTTTTATCCAATAGAGTACATTATAACCTTAGCAACGGTATATGCCATGTCTTTTTGGGTGCTTTGAACAATGTACTACAGCCCAGCGTAACGGCAGTTTTCGTTTTAACGGTCTAGTATTACGCAAGCTCTATAGAAAACGCATTAGGGAGGAGAGTTTCCCTTTTCCGATATGTATGTATTTTTGCGTCTAAAATGCCATTGGTCTCGCTGGCTACATATGTATGTTCGTGTTTCCACTCGAGCACTGTCTTTCCAATATGTTTGATAGCCCTATTGTTATTTTCGCATTTTCAGTGCATTTCACATACTGTAGTGCAATCGTTAAATGTATTTTTGATGTAGGCTACCGATGTTCATTGAAGATTAAAAATTTAAAAACTACAGAAAAATGCAATCCCAGGACAAAAGTATACATACTGTAGAGTACAGGGACAAGTGATGTTTTATTGAGGTACAAGAGTGAATGATTAGGCAACATACACTGCCTAAAAGTTGCCGTTGCACCCGTCATGCATAGTGCCCACTGTACAGGACTCTGGAGGCAGTGTTATGATCTGGGTTTGCTTCAATTGGTCAGGTCTAGGCTCAGCAACATTATGCAGCAATAAAATGAAGTCAGCTGAGTACCTGAATGTACTGAATGATATCCCATCAATGGGCAGGTTATCCCATCAATGGGCATATTCCAGTACGACAATGCCAAGATTTATTGGGCTCAAATTGTGAAAGAGTGGTTCACGGAGCATGAGGAATCATTTTCACACATGAATTGGCCACCAGAGTCCTGACCTTAACCCCATTGAAAGTCTTTGGGATGTGCTGGAGAAGACTTTACGGAGTGGTTAGACTCTCCCATCATCAATACAAGATCTCGGCCAAAATTGAATGCAACTCTGGACGGAAATAAATGTTGTGACGTTGCATAAGGTTGCTGAAACAATGCCACGACAAATGCGCACCATAATCAAAGATAAAGGCGGTCCAACAAAACATTAGACTTTTTTTTTGGACATGCAGTGTATTTAGGTGTATGTAACACTGTGATATCAATGTTTTTTATCTTAAGCCATCAGAAGGAGCAAATGTATATGCGTTATAATGGACAAAACTAATTTTATTCATTCAATATATAGTAATTCCCACTTGAAAATTATGCAAAAGTGAGCTTTATGAGCCAAAACTGTTGATTTGTAGTTTTTATTTAGAGCAGTGCACAATTTGGAAACACTAATGGACAGCAGGGTACACTGCTATATTTTGCATCATAGACCTTTAGTAGTTCTGCATATCATCCTCAGATTTTGCAAAACTTGTGGACATGGAGTTTATGATCCAGGAAATGTATATTACCGATTTCACTTATGTAGCTCTCAGCAAACTAAAGAAAATGTTATTTTCCAAAGTTTCTTTGCATTTGTGGCACTTTATTTTGACTTAAATTATGAAAATAAACAAATCTAAGTTTGTATTGTAAATGGTACACCTGTCTTGTTTCATTTAAGCCATTTACTAAGTTTATGTGATGCTCACACCTGGAGTTATAAAGCCTTAAACAGAGCACCCCCTAAATAGGTGAAATTTGCCATCTGCGCCATGGGGTTAAGCAAACGTGTGTGTATATAGCTATGGGTGTGTGTGTGTGTGTGTGTGTTTGTGCATAATAATACAGTATCACCCATTCTTGAAAATTGGGACAAATCATGTACTACCAAAAAATCTTACAATTATTACTTAAAACGAATGTTACAACTGTAACCACGGATGACCGAATGACCATTAGGGTCGTCAACTTACAAATATACCTTTTTGTTGCTGGATATACTTGTTACTCTTATACCAACCTTTTGTCATGGCCATGACATCAGCGTGATGATGTAACTTCCTCTATAAATAGAGACACGTCAATGTGGAAGTTCTTAAAACCCTTCTCGTCCTGAAAGGGTCCCGAATGACCATGACCCCTAATGGTCATCCGGAACTCATAAAACCGTGGTTACAGTCGTAACCTTCATTTTACTTAGTTCCTCCGACTATTAGGGTCATCAACGGATTACTTATTCCCACCAGACATACTGCAGTAGTACACCTTTCAGTGCTGGCTATGATGTAGCCACGCTCCTGGTTGGCCTACACTGGACCTAGATAAAGGACTAGCACTAGCCTCCTAGGCCGCAGCTATCGCCTTCACTACCCAGCGGGAAGGGCTCTGAGCTGAGAGCACTTTTCCCTTAGACTTGCCGTAGGAGACAAAGATTTGTCCTGTACGTCTGATTGAGCGGTAGCCTCAACGTAGCGGCGCAGTGCACGCACTGGGCATACCAAATGTGCCTCCCCCAGGTCCCCCGCCTGGTGGGGGCAAAGCGCTGAATCGGCTGGTTAATATGAAACGCCAAAACTATTTTGGGTAGAAAAGATTGGTTGGGACTCACAGAGTCATGCGGCCACCACCTCATACACTCCGTGGGATGGAGAGAGCGCAGAGCTCACCAACACGCCTTGCTGACGCCATTGCTAGTAGTAATGCCATCTTAAAAGAAAGCCACTTAAGGCTGGTCATATCGAGAGGCTCGTAGGGCTTACCTGTAAGCGGTCGCAAGGCACCGGGTACCCCTCTGGAACCAGCTGACAAGGTGATGCCTGCTGGATATGGCAGCAGCATAAACCTTTAGAGTACTGGCCACCCTGCCGTGATCAAGCAGGGACTGTTGACAGTAATTAAGCACCCTGCGCAGAATAAATGCCACATATACCCCTAGGCCCTCCTTGTGGAGGGGGCTCTAGAGTTAAGAAACGTCCACAGGACAGGGGAACCACCCCCAGTTAGCGAAGTGTCGGGCTCCTCAGTGGCTAAACCTCGAGCTTCATCCTGCTCGGCCGAGGGTGCCAAACAGACCCACTCTTTTGAAACAGCAGGTCTGACCAGATCGGGAGTTCCCAGGGCGATCCTCAAAGAAGGCCGAGGAGACCACAGTTCCATTGGCCACCTGGGGGCCACCAGAAGAAGCTTGTGGTGGCCCGTGCTGACCCTGTGCAAGGTCGCTTTGACCAGAGGCAATGGCGGAAAAGCGTACAGTAGGCTGGTCGGCTATTAGTGCGCTAATGCGTCTAGCCCCAGGGGCTCAAATCCTCGGCTATCGAGAACCACTGGGGGCAGTGAGTGAACTCCTGAGAGGCGAACAGGTCTGACTGAGCACGACCAAACCGTCGCCATACCAAGTTCACCACATCGGGGTGGAGAAGCCATTCGCCGGGATGAATCTACTGGCGATATAAAAAGCCTGCTGTATCGTTTCGGACACCCGGGATGTGTACGGCATGAAGAGAGGCCGACCTGGGAGGCGCACAGTTCAAGAAATGCTGGGTCACTCTCAAAGACTGGCGGGACCTTACTCTGCCTTGGTGGTTTATGTGATAAATTGTCGAGGTGTTGACCTCACCATTACATGTTTCCCCCGGAGCATGAGCAATAAGTGCCTCAGTGCAAGCAAAACTGCTTGAAGTTCAAGAACATTGATGTGGTCCGACTGATGTACTCGCGACCACAATCCCTGAACTGGTCTGTGCTGATAAACAGCTCCCCAACCGGTGAGCGAAGCGGCCGTCGTCACCATCACATGCCGTGATGGTATAGCCCCCATCAGGACCCCCCTTTGTCAGAAAGCTGACTCGTCGCCACAGGCGGAGTAGCTGGCAAAACCGACGCGTCACCCTGATTCGAGTGTGACGGTCCAATTTTCAACCACATTTGAAGCGGCCTGGCTGCAAGGAGTCCGTGAGGCAAGACCTCTGAGGCAGCCACAATCAGGCCCAGAAGCCTTTGGAAAAACGCTCATTTCAAGGACCGCGTTCACCTGGAACCGACGCATAACGTCGAGCACACTGGCTATGTGACGGGACATTAAAGATGCCCTCATGCTCCTTGAATCGAGCGACAGTCCGATATACTGTAAGTGATGGACTGGCTCGGCACATGCTGGCTCTTGCCATAATTTACCTTGATGCCCAGACTGGAGATGTGTGCTAATGTCTGGGCAGTGTGTGAGAGCGCCATACTGTACCACTCGGTACATATCAGCCAATCGTCCAGGTACGGCAGGATTTTTAACCCCTTCAGTCGGAGCAGCGATAGAACAGCACTCACAGCTGGTGAATACTCAGAGGGGCCAGGGAAAGACCGAATGGGAGGACATTGAATTGGTATGCCCGACCTCGAAATGCAAAACAAAGGAAACGACGATGTTCCACACAGATAGGGATGTGGAAGTACACGTCCAAGTCCACAGCCGTGAACCAATCCCCCGTTTTCACGGTGTGTAGGACTTCTGATCTCCGGAGCATCTGGAAAGCGTATCGCTTAGATACAAATTCAGGCCCCTCAGGTCCCAGACTGGTCGGAGAAGACAAACTTTTTTCGGGATCAGAAAATAGATTGTCTAAAAGTCACTGAGCCGTTCAGAGGTAGGACCCACTGACACGGCGCCCTTCTTCAGGAGGCCTGTAGTTTTCCGACTCAGCATCCCTGACTGGATGGGGTCCAGACGTGTGTATCCCTGACCCCGGAAAATGTTGGGGGCCGACGGTTGAACTGGAGGCTGTCCCCTAGCTGGACAGCCAGGTGGACCATGGGGTTGTGTCGTAACTCAGACGCTGCTGCACAGGCGGCCGGACGACGAGGGTCTCCCTGGTTCTTATACGAGAGCTGTGCGTGTACCACAAGCCATAAGCTGGGTCCAACGAACAGTGTGTTGAAGGGGGGGCATCTGCCGCTCCCTGTATTTCAATGCCTCCACAGACGCAAACGTAGACGGGTGAACTTGAGTAGGGGAAATGCAGGAGTAGAAAACGGAGCTCACACACTCACAATCTGCCACACAAACCAATCAACGGAGCGCACACGCTCATAAATTGGGGAACAAAATCTCACTGGGGTGCGACCACACCCAGAGTACATTCAGCATCAACAGACACATCTTGCATCACTTAAATCAATCAACGGAGCACACACGCTCACAGATTGGGAAAGATCTCACTGGGGTGCGACCACACCCAGGGTAGATTCCAAATCAGCAAACACTTCTTGCAGCTCTTAAATCAATCAACGGTGCTAACACAGCCTTTGGAGGACGGCAACCCGTAGCTCCAACCGTAGTCACAAGCTGCGGGGGATAGCACAATATAAACAGAAGAGAACTTCCGCATTGACATCTCTATTTATAGAGGAAGTTACATCATCCGGCAACAAGAAGGTATATTTGTAAGTTGACAACCCTAATGATTGGAGGAACAAAATAAAACAATACATTTTTCTGGTGATAATTTACATTTAAGTGTTTCATGTATGAAATATAATTTATTTCATTTTTTGTTCTAATAGAATTTTTTAAAAACTTCTATACCTGCTGAGTTCCAGGAAACACCCATGTCCCAGACAAGAATTTAAAACAATTAAAAAATGTGTAAAAAAAAAAAAAAAGCCTTCAAAACCTAAAACTTACAATTTGCACTGATTACATAGAATGTTTACTCTAAAAATCCCTGTTTGTATGAAAATGTTGGCCCTTGAAAGTTCTGTCCCAAATTTTTGTCAACATTGTCAGCTTTCTATAAAAAAATGTATTCAGTCATAAAAGGGTTAGCTATATCCTAAGCACCCCTGTCTCACTCTGTAGTCTCACAGAAGGCAACAAGGTTACTTGTCCTCTGGTAAGTTTTCTTTTCTTTTTAAAAAAAAATTAAAGCTAGAGTATGCAAGTTTTTCCCCAACAGTCACATTTGTTGTCACAACATCCCTTAGCCCTGCCCACAGAGAAAGAGACACACCCCACCCCACTGCTTCACAGACCTCATTGTGAACATGCAAGTCTTGTACTGGTATAGCTAACATTACAGTACAAATGTCATGTAAAAGTCCAGGTAAAACAATGGAATCTTTTCTGTTGTTGTAGCATTAGTTAGTTAGGCATTAGCTATCTGGCTACCGGTACACGGTAACTTATAGCCGCGTAGTCGAGCTAACGCGATCTATACAACATAATAGCAAACATTTCCTTCTTCCAAGAACTAGCCACCAAATAAAGTAAGCAACCTAGCTACTATTCATTAACTATATGTAATTACAGTTGTCTGGCAAGCAGAAAGTCCATTCTTGTTGAAACTTCTGACCTACCAGTAGAATATGGGAGCTCCACGTCTGTCTTTAAACCAATTCACTCCCGAACATCTAGCCACCTTCTGAAATGAGCACCTATGTTTACTCCAGTTTTTGAGCAAGCTTTATCCAATTCCCTTTTCTTTTTTTTTCTGTGAAATGGTGCCGGTGTAACAGGTCGCTGTGAAATGTCTAGCTGGTGAACTGGCTACTGGCAAGGTCATCTCACTGTTGATTGGTTCTCTTCGATTGGTTCTACTGTCTATGGTCATAAGCCACTTTGTTTTGAAAAACAAAAGAGCAGCTCTTTCTATGATTGCTACCAACTAAGCATGACCGTTCCCCGTTATTTAAAAAAAAAAAAACTTGCATACTCCAGCTTTAAGGAAATAATATTGCGATCAGCAGTGTCTCAAACATAACAGGTCAACTCTATCTCCCTTCTAATTCAAAACAAAATTAGGGTTTAAAAATGTGTATTTTCACTTGCATTAAGAGACCTCATAGCAACTGAGAAAAATAAAATGGAAAATAACATTTTGTCAACTCTGTAAGATGTTAACTCTATTTTGTCTGACGGAGTTGACGTCTATGCTGACATAGGTCAATTCTCTTTAATAATTGAATCATGTTATTGGAAATAGCAATTTATTATGTATTTAAATACTATTAAAACATTAATAAATTGTTTTTTCTAGATGAAACATCCATTTTATTTAGCAAAATGAGCTATTTATAATGGGAGTCCTATGTGAATGTTAGGAATAGCAAAAAAGTGCTATTTAAGAAAAAATTCAATCACTGAGAGGTGGCCCCTTTACAGGGTTTAATAGCCAAGACTTTGATCTATCAAAATATATTTTCCCAGGATAATAGAAGAGTTCAAAACAAAAAACAAAAAAAAGCAAGGTTTTGTCCCAATCAAGAATGGGTGATATATTTATATATGCTATATATTACAAACCCCAATTCTAAAAAAAAGTCAGTATGTAAAATGCACATAAAAGCAGAAAGCAGTGATTTGTAAATTCTATTTTACATATATTTAATTGAAAACAGTACAAAGAAAATGTATTTAATGTTTTACTTTATGAACTTTATTGATTTTTGTAAATATACGCTAATTCCAGATTTGATGCCTGCAACATGTTCCAAAAAAGTTGGGACATGGGCAAAAAAAAGACTGGGAAGTTCAATAATATTCCCATGTAATTTACAACTTAATCTTGTCTCACCCCCCAATACCCATAGAGGTTCATTCAAATGCAGAGAGGTTATAGTATCACTCGTAAGAGTACCTGAAAATAAGATATCAAGAGTCTTTTGATATCCTTTTATACCCAGTCATGATAGCATCACCTGTTTACCTGTGTAATGTTCCAAACAGGTATTTTTTGAACTTCCCAGTCTTTTTTTTGCTCCTGTTCCAACTTTTTTGGAATGTGTTCCAGTCATCAAATTTGCAATTAGCATATATTTACAAAAATCAATAAAAGTTGATAAGGTAAAACATTAAATATCTTTTCTTTGTACTGTTTTCAATTAAATATATGTTAAAGAGAATTTACAAATTACTGCTTTGTGCTTTTATGTGCATTTTACATACTGTCCCAACTTTTTTGGGTAAACCTCAATTCCAAAAAAGTTGGGACAGTGTATAAAATGTAAATAAAAACAGAAAGCAATGATTTGCAAATACTTTTTGACCTGTATTCAATTGAAAACAGTACAAAGACAAGATATTTAATGTTTTAACTAATCAACTTTATTGTTTTTTGTAAATATATGCTCATTCTGTGATGCCTGCAACACATCCCAAAAAGGTTGGGACAGGGGTATGTTTACCACTGTGTTACATCACCTTTCCTTTTAACAACACTCAGTAATCTTTAGCGAACTGAGGACACTAATTGTTGTAGTTTTGAACGTTTCTTGCTTGACTTCAGACTTCAACTGCTCAACAGTCTGGGCTCTCCGTTGTCGTATTTTGTGCTTCATAATTCACACATTTTCAATGGGAGACAGGTCTGGACTGTAGGCAGGCATGAACCATGCGTTGGTAACAATCGAGATGGTCCTTTTCCTCTATGTCCCAGAGAACACGACGTCCATTATTTCCAAAAACAATTCGAGAGGTGGACTCGCAGACCACAGCACACGTTTCTACTTTGCGTCAGTCCATCTCAGATGAGCCCAGAGAAGTCGGCCTACGCTTTGTGTAGTAGAGTCTTAACTTGCATTTGTAGATGCAGCGACAAACTGTGTTTACTGACAATGGTTTTCCGAAGTATTCCCAAGCCCATGTGGTTATATGCATTACGTAAGCATTTTGGTTTTGAATGCAGTGTTGTATGAGGGATCGAAGGTCACGGGCATTCAATATTGGTTTTCGGCCTTGCCCTTTATGCACAGAGATTTCTCCAGATTCTCTGAAGCTTTTAATAATATTGTGGACTATAGATTATTCACTGTTGGACTATTCGCTATTCGCAAAGTGGCGAACCTCGACCCATCCTTGCTCGTAAAAGCCCGACCCTTCATGGATGCTCCTTTTCTACCCAGTCATGATAGCATCACGTGTTACCTATTCACCTGTTTACCTGTGGAATGTTCCAAACACGCGTTTTTTGAATATTCCGCAAGCTTCCAAGTCTTATGTTGCCCCTGTCCCAACTTTTTTGGAACGAGTTGCAGGCATCAAATTCAGAATTAGCGTATATTTACCAAAATCAATAAAGTTGATAAAGTAAAACATTAAATACCTTTTCTTTGTACTGTTTTCAATTAAATATATGTAAAAAAGAATTTCAAATCCCTGCTTTATTCTTTTATTTGCATTTTACATACTGTCCCAACTTTTTTGGAATTGAGGTTTGTATTTGGTAGCCTTGGAAACCTCCATAGACTAGTGGTACGGGGTCTGCAACTGCCTGGAATGTTAAAATCACGGGCAAAGCAGCTGGCAAGATATTGTTCCATGTCAGCAATTATAGGTAGATGCCATATTTGGAGGAGGCGCTGCTACCTATACTCCTAATGATTGTCTCCATTGTTTATGTCCTTTCATGTTGCTTCCTGTATGTGGACATAAATAAAGGTGTGTGATGTGTGTTGACCAGCAGAGGGCACCAGTGTACAGATAAATTTGTGGTCATTTAATATTTTATTAGGGAAACAGAATTCAGCACCTGTTTGATCTTTGTCGTCGCTGAAACATACCGCACAATACAAATACACCCTAATACCCTTAAAATGTCCTTAAACATGAAACATCATTTTACCAGACATCATACAAAAAACATAAAAAATAATAATATTACGATATTCTAAAATATAGAATGCTGTATACAGAGTCAATATCCTGAAAGCCATTTATGTTGCCAGTTATGTTTTTATCTATAAAGCCCTGCTGGGCCGGTTACCACTTCACTTATCCACTTTTGAATTGGAAAACTGCAAACTATCACACACGCTCACAAGACTGGCTTGGACTCCAGGTCCCTAAGGCAAAGTCTGATGGAGGACAGACTGCTTTTTGCTTTTATGCCACTCATATTTGTAATGGTTTGCAAAGACATTTTAAATTGGACTCCTTATTGCCTTTGAGACAATTCAAGAACCTAATGTTGAATCTTATTGTTTTTGATTGTAATTGTTTTTAACAGATCTTCTAGTAATGTTTTATTTTTTATTTTTTTATTTTATTAATTTTTAATGCTTTAACTTTAGTTTTGGCTAACGTTTTGGTTTATTGGTTCTTTGATTATTGTCTTATGTAATGTATTCTCTTTCTATTTTGCTTCTTTGTTGTAACTTGGCAGTATTGTAAATGAGGGTAATTAATTAAAAAAAACAATTTAATAGGAGACAAAGGAGCTTAAGTCCTTACACCCTAACACTTCTAACCTGTCTTCCAGCCATAGGAGTCTTCCCCACACCGGTGTATGTTACCACAACAACCACCCTGGCAACTTTGACCACCGGTGACACCGTCATAACAACCAATAGCAACTCCATGGAGGGGCGGGTGAGCGTGGCCACCACACAGGCCCTGCTGACCAGTCTGGGCGGGCCCACGGACAACGCCACAACAACGGTCTCTGAGGTGTCCTGGGCACAGTTCAACGTGGTGGTTCTGGCAGTGATCATCGTGGTGGTGGTGCTACTAATGGGCGCAGCGGGTGGGGCCTACAGCTACCGCGAGTACCGCAACCGCAAGCTGAACGCGCCGTTCTGGACCATCGAGCTCAAGGAGGACAACATCAGCTTCAGCAGCTACCACGACAGCATCCCCAACGCCGATGTGTCCGGCCTGCTGGAGGATGAGCCAGGGGAGGCCCCGCCCAATGGCCAGCTGGCCCTCAGCAGCCCCAGGAATGTATATAAGCCTTAGACCACACCCTGTTTCAGAGGCCACGCCTCCCTCAGCTGCCCCAGGAATGTGCATAAGCTGTAGACCACACCTCGTTTCAGAGGCCATGCCTCCCTCAGCTGCCCAGGAATGTGTGTAAGCCTTAGGCCTCCAACCCCCCCTCCTCCTCGACACAGAGGCCACGCCTCCCTCAGCAACCCCAGGAATGTGAACAACCCTTTCACAGGCCATGACCAGACCACGCCTAAGCAGCGCCACAAACGTAATGTATAAGCACCGTAGGACATGCTTCCCTCCTCCCACTGCAGAAACCCCAAGTACATGCCTTAAGCCACGCCATCTCCCTGAGACCACACCCAGACGCCACCTCCCAAGAACAGAGCTTGGGCGTGGTCTCTGGGGAGGGGGGGTTGTAGTGTCAGAAGAATTAAATCACAGGAAGGATCACAACCAACAATCACAAAATAAATTAAAATGATTAAAAAAATTAATAAATGAAAAGGTGTTGCAGAAATATTGATTTATTATTTTTTGGGACTGGCCAGGGTGGGGTGAGGTTTGGAAAAGTGGACTACTGCAGGGCGGGGTGCAATTTAGGGCATGGCAACACTGGGATTACCCTGCCCTGCCGACGTAACACGTGGATTTTTATTTCATTTGGCAACCCCAACCCCTCCCCCCCGCCCAGTTCCCACCCCCAGACGGATGGCACCCTAGGTCACCTATGGCTACAACCGGCCCTGACAGTGGGTGGGGGGGGGGATTGAGCCAGGCAGGGGATGGGACTTGGGCAGGAGGGTGTATGGGTTACGCTGTGGATTCCAGATAAAAGCATAAAGAATGAGTGGTGTGCGGCTCATGAGCATGTGCTCACACGTACACACACACACAGAGACACCCACGTACACATGCACAGTCATAAAATGACTCATTAAGTTGTTGAAAGAATTGGACATAAAACCCTCACAAAACTTCCTGTGTTATCAGAAATCTGAGACACCGCACAGTAGACAGCATGGAGAAGCATACAACAGGATGGGGTCGGTATCACAGCGCAATGAGACAGCAGGTCTTGTGACTTGCGGAGGTGGCAAGGCCCACGTAAACCATGGTGTGCTCCAAGGCATAGGATGTTCCGCTTTACACTTGGAAAACTCCCTCAGCCAGTTACATCACAGGAGACGCAGCCAATCAAATCACAGGAGACATCCCCTTCAGCAGGGAAAAAAAAAAAAGATCAAGTAATGTGAACTTTCTGCTCATATGAACTTCTTGAATGAAAAGTGTTTTGTTTTTATTATATTAATTTTATACAGACTCTGGGACGGTTGATTGTGTATGCTGTATTTGCAGTATTTACACTCTGTACTGGAGAAAGAGGTTGTCTCGAGGTTAGAGAACAGCTGGCTGGTCAGCTAAAACTTGTGTGTGTGTTTATGTTTGTGTCTGAGGCATGTGACAAAGTGGGGAGTTTTTTGTAATTTTGGCTGATCAGTGTGAATATGTGTGTGAGTGTGGCTTATGTTTGTGCTGTATATATGTGCATCTGTGTGTGTGTGCGTATGTGCGTGTGAGGCTAAGATTCAATCAACATGTATCTTTCATTTTGACAAAGAACTAAAAGCAAGAATCAGTTTTGTCTTTAGAAACAGAGTCTTTTGACTTGAACTTGTTAAACTGCCTTTGTGAAGGAAAATGTGTAAGGATTGCACTTATAAGTCAAAGTTAAGGACAAAGGTTGAATGAATACAGGTCTCTGTGTGTGTGGGCGTTTTTGCATTTGTTTGTGTTTGTGTGGGTCTGTATGTATGTGTGTATGTGTACTGTGTGTGGGCATGTAAATATGTGTGTGTGAGCATACGTATGTGTGTGTGCGCTTGTGCGTGCGTGCGCACGCGCGCGCGTGCGTGTGTGTGTGTGTGTGCGGCTAGTGTGGTTTATTAGCCCTTCCAGGCCCATGCTTCCTCCAGCATGGCGGCTCTGGGACACCCGAGTCTAGCCCATCCTCAGGCTCAGGCTCTGCACCTTCACTCTAAATACCTGTTTATACCTTTCAATATTGAACTGAACCTTGTACAGATGAATGTAAATAAGAGAACACTATGGTGCAGGTACTACTGAGTGCACGTTCTGGCCACACCCATTCAGATCTGGGGTGAGGGGGGAAGGACATACGGACATGGTTTTGAGCCCCCGAGGGTCCCACCCACCTCAAGATACTGCTCCTGACACCCCCCTCTCCCCACCCCAGATACCTCTGCGGTTTTCAGTGAATAATATGGTGTACATAATTGATCCAATATTGCACATATTTAATAAAAATCAGATTCATTTTTAGCTGTGTGGTTCCATATGGTTTCTTTTTTGCTGGATAGATTGGTATCTATCCTTCCTTGACTTCTACTTTGGATTGCTACATTTTTTAAAACAGAAAATGTGAATAGATGGATATGTAGATTCATAAATGGTAATAATTTGACTTTCTATGATCCCCCCCATTTTTATTTTGTCCAATCTGATATAGCCACATTCATGCTCCAGTCTGCAACCAATGCGGGAAAGCTCAGAGCTCACAGTGTGCTGGGCATGTTGAAAATGGGTTGGGTTAGGCTGAATGTTTATCAGTGGGTGTGTTTCAGCTGGATTCAACCATAGCCAATCAAATTCCCTCTTTTCAGTCCCTTTAAGAGCTGTGCGCATTGCAACCCTGCCTACTGCCGATTTCCAATTACCACTGCAGTGGAAGACGATATATCTATTTTGCATTGATATCGCAAAAAAAAAAAATCCTATCAATGTAATAATGCATTTGTTTCACAAGGGAATGTTTAAAATCACAAACTAGGCCTATACTTACACATTTTTGTTGTAGTCCTGTAGTGATTGCATCAGTAAGTCAATTATACAAGTTGTCACTAAACTGTATAGATGTGTGCCTTTGTGTGGTAGCCTAGGATATTATAATAAAACGAAGTCCACCATATACTGAAATAGCCCATGCAGAGGTAGCGTATTTGTACTTTTAAATGACCAGCTAAACAAACGGTAACAAATTATTCCTTGCGACATTGTGCATTGACATTATGCTCAAACATTTCCACTAATCAAGCATTTAATCATGCATTTGGGAATAAACTAATATCGGAAATACAAGTTAATCTATTCAGCAAAGGTGTATGTCTTCATTCATAAGCACCATCGATCGATACAACGATACAACACAATGGATTGTTGTAAAAAAAAAAAAATAGGCAACCATGAAAAATGTCAAGAAATGTGGAAGTGCAAAACCATTTAATGAAGGGGGGAAGTGTATAAATGCTGTTATTTTATGGGATGACATTACATTTTTTTCCCATTCATTAAATGGTTTTTCACTGGCAACATTGCTGCCATCTATTCACCGTTTTCCTACAAGATTATTTTTTTACAGTGTAGAATATTGATAAATCATAATTAGGACTGAGTCTAGCCTAGCCTACTATTTACAGTTTTGTAGCCTACAGTAAGTAGTCTACATCTTTTGAAACGAGCTTTGCTTTTCGTTCATAATGAGTTACAAATACTACAATACTACAAATATTACAGTGACCACATCAGCATTGCACAACTGCGTTTATTGTCATTCTTCTCATTACAGACGGGTGTCAGAAAGAGAACGGGACCACAATGAAGTATAATAACAGACATAAACAATTAAAAACAGAAATACAGGAATCAGCCTAACATAAAAAAGAAAAAAAGACAATGCACAATAAATGCAAAGTATGAATTTTTTCTGCTTGGGGGATTTATATTAAAGTGGACAGCTTATGATCTACGAAAACGGTTGATAGCAACTCACCAAGTGGCAGCAGTGTAGTATAATGGTTAAGGAACTGGCCTTGTAACCGAAAGATTGCCGGTTCAATTCCCAGGTAGGACACTGCCGTTGTACCCTTGAGCAAGGTACTTAACCTGAATTGTTTCAGTATATATCCAGCTATATAAATGGATAATATGTCAAAGAAATTTGTGTAAGTCGCTCTGGATAAGACCGTCTGCTAAATGCCTGTAATGTATACACTCGGTTGCGATTTACGCCAAAGCCCTGGTTTGAGCCAGCATGCGCCACAGGCACGAATCAGTCTAATCTGACTGACACAGCGGCTCTCCTCCCACGTTGGCGCACGGCGAGTCAAATGGGTTCATGCGCATGAAAATCCTTGATGAAATTGCCTGCGGGATTCTACTGCTGTTTATGTGTAGTCCTTTGGGGCTACCGGCACAGTCGGCATTGGCACGGTTAGATTTGATGCCGGACCATGAGGTCCATCCATGTACTAGAACAGTGCCTTAACAGAATGAGCCACCCAGTTGCTCAAGTAATTTTTTACCTCTAAGTAAGCCATTATGCCTGAAATGGCTATGAATGAAGAATAAATGTCCTCGATTAACATTTCAGCAGTTTTAATTAGATTAAATTATGATTTAATTTTTTTTAATGTACTATATTACAAATTATTCCTCTCGAAAGTATGGATATACCAAACTTTAACAATAAAAACATATCCTTTAAGATTAAAAATAGTTTCATACAACACATCACTTTTGTCAAAATATACATAATAGAACATCACATATAAAAACATACCTTTCAAGCGGAACCTTTTATTTTCATGTGATTTTTTTTATTAAAACACACACAAGCAAACCATCTTTTGGGGATGAATAGATGATCAGTTCTTTCCAGTGGTCCACTCCCCAGTTCTCTTTCTCTCTTGGTAGTCTTTGTTTTGTTGAAAGTACACCATAACACCGTCCTGAAGGAGGTTTTGTATCCTCCTCCGGAGAGTGACCAGGGGGTTCATTCCAATCGCTTATTTTTTTCCGTCCTCGTCTCCTTGGTCCTCGCCTGACCCAGAAATCGATCGAGGTTCGCCATCTTTAAGGACATTCCAAACCACTAAATGCTCCTTGGAGGAGCGAGAGGCAAGGAATGAGGAGGCTACTGGAGGATGCTTCAGCGAGGAAACCCGAATGTAGCCTTTGTGGAAGCCTTTTTTCGGAAAGTGTGACGTGTATAAATTGTCCACCTCTCCAGATCTGCCATGTCGGGTACACCCCTACACAAATCCAATTTTACTGGTCCTTTCCATTTATTATAGTGAACTTTAATCCATAATGATACTGATTCTTTATAACTAACAAGAACCACGTTTATTAATGAAAAAAAAGCTAAAAAGCATTGTAGTTAAGCGCGTAAGCATAATATGACGCTGACACTTGACTGAGCAAGGATATTCCATTTGCCTAATTCATTTTGTCTCGATTCCTCCGTCCTCGTATCTGATCCTTGCATCCTTTCCTCACTTCCTGCCTAGTGGGAGGACCTGTAGGTAGAGGTGCCAGCTGCAGTGGGAGGAGCTTAAGATGTTGTTAATGGAAAATGCCTTTTTCAAGCGCATGCAGCTATAGATCCAGATTTAGTATCGTGTCGTGTCTGAGACCGGCTGGATGGAGGTGAAGCTATCTTGGCAGTAGAATGAAGTCGGGCGATGTTTCGCTGTTTGTTCTTTTTAGTTTCTTTCGAAAATAAAATCTTGAATAACTCGCAAACAAGCAACGCAGCTCTCAGTGTTGAGGATTAGCTAAATTTTAACAGCTGATAACAGACTAGTGACCTAAGCTAAAACCATGAGTATTAGATCTGGTGAGGAGGAGGAGAGCCAATGGGAAGTTTCCTGGGGAAATAAGAGAGATCGTAAGAGGGTCAGGCAGAATGAGTCAGTGGCCAGATCAGGAAAGACAAGATCATCAAACTAAGGTGAGGAAGCAGACTGAGGAAGGGAATGCCAAAGCTGTGGAAAGAGTGGAAAGTGGTGATTAAGTTTAAGGATAGGGAGGCAGCAAATGTGATGAATCCAATCAAACTAACGAATGCTTTGAGTGATGTGGTTGGGTATATATTGTAAGCAAACGTTTTATTCAATGGAAATCTGCTGGTTTATTGTAAATCGGAGGCTCAGCAGGGGAAAGCATTGGCGATGAAGAGTCTAGGGAAACGGGCGGTGGAATTTTTTATCACCGGGGATGATCGAAACGGCCAGGGAGTCAAGGGAGTAATTTGTGGGGTTGATGCTAGCATTACTGAGACTAAGCTGTTAAATAATTTGAAGGGTGCAAAAGTAGATGCATTGCACAGACTGGGGAACAGGAGTGATAGCTCGACTGTGATCATAATGTTCAGGGAGGAGAGTTTACCACAAAAAGTAAAGTTGGGGCCTCGCGGTGGTACAGCGGTTAGACTTTCAGTTGGTGCAGTTTTACTCCGAGGTTCAGGGTTCGCGCCCCGGTCCTGCCAGATCCGAGCATGGCAGGTGCCCTGTGGGAGCGGCAATCAGCAGCCACCCCCGGGTGGGGGGAGGGGCCCAGAGAGAATCACTGTGCATATAGCAGCCCTGGGTCAGGCTTGGAGGAGTCGCGCCCTGAATAAGGACGTGGCAACCTCCGTCTACCACTGGCTGATGGGGTTGTGCAGCGGTTGCCACACGGGGGGAATCAAATTAGAATAGGGGTTCATTTGGCTACCAAATTGGGAGAAAAATGGGAAAAATAAAAAAACAAAGCCGACCGGTCGACAAATAAAAAAAAATTATAATAAATTTAAAAAAAGGAAAGCTGGGATACTTGGTGTACTAGGTAAATGCCTTTATTCGACCTCTTCTGCGATGTTATAAGTGCCAGCATGGCCACGGTTTGTCGAGGAACAAAAATATGAGGAGGAGAGCATGATTTAATAGAATGTAAGGAGAAAGACCCCTAAATGTTGTAATTGGAAAACACATGACGAGATTTAGAGGGTGTGAGCACAATATTAAAGCCCAGCAAATTCAGAGAGTAAGAACTGAAGATAACGTGTCATATGCAGAGGCTGTGAAGAGAGTGAATGAAGCTACTGTGAAGGTGGTTCCTGAATTTACTGAGCCACTGTCACCTCAACTCTGTACAACAAATGTTTGACTGTCAAAGACTGAACCCAAGTCTGAGAAGGATGCAAGTTCAACTGAGAATGAAGCAAGTAAGAATGAGAACAGTGTTCTATTAATGAATATTATAGATACTGAATTATTGAAAAAATACGAATGAATTACTAAATAAATATGAATTACTGAATAAATATTAATAACGTGAGGATCTCATTCTTACCCTCAAAAAGAAATGTTTCCCAATATTATAAACTGTATTTGTGAATGTACATGTATCGATGATCTCCTTTATCCTTTAAGTGTACATATTCTGCCTTACTTGGTATCTTTGTCATAATTTCATCCAAAATATTATGGTTCATTTTGTAATGACGTTTGTTGAAGACTTGAATTCATCGATAAAGTCCAATCAATCAGGCATTTTTACCAAAGGGCACTATAATGTGCAGTAATACAAACTGAGCTGTTCGCAGCTTGGCTCAACTTGGCTCAATACATATCTAGGTATGCCAAATGTGTACAAGGCATTCAGCGGAGGTACATTGTATTGGATCACTAGTGCTTTGCAAACAGATTATTGCATTGTAGCCTAGAGGTTAAGACTGTAGGCCTGGTAACCAGAGAGCTGATGGTTTAAACCCCAACATGGGCAATAGGGTAAAATTAACTGATGATGATTGTAGGGTAGCTGAATATAGGGTTGCTGTCTGGTCAAGCAAAAAGAAAAATCTTTGTTAATTAAAAACAGAATACCTTAAAAAAATACATACAGTATATACCCCTCATGAAAAAATAAATTTATATATGCCAAAATGGCATTTGGCCTTTTTAAGTGGTGCAGCTACTTCTATACGTGACGTGTGTCCATGTCCGTGTGTGTGTCCGTTCGTAGTATTTAGACCAATCAGGAGTAGCCCATGCGTCACGTGCACCGCTTACTTCACCACCTGGGTGTGATTTTTCTACGTCAACCAGGGCCACGTTCAATCTGAAAACGGTGTGCACCGTTTTGCTACGGTTTCCGGGTTGAACGACATGTTTCCTCGAAACGGTGTGCAACGGGCTTTGAGGTAGTTTTCTCTCGTTTGGTGGGTGTGTCAGAGGTGTTACCCAATCAGCAGCGACGTGTAGGCCTAAACCCCGCCGTATTAAAAAGGCAGTGTGCACAATGGATCCAACTAAAGTCCTTTACAAATGCGTCTACTGCAGCTTGGTGTATGCAACAATTGAAGACATTAGAAGACATATTTGTCTTTAGAAGACATCTTTTGCTATTGTATGTACCATTGTGGAGTGACACTTTCATAAACTTTTCTACTCCACTCTACTCCATAATGGTAAATATTACAATATCATATCACAACAGTGATCAGCAATAATGATTGGCCTAATACTCATAATAAAATAATTAGCTCATATAGATCGTAACACAGTCTCGAAGTCTTCGAAGCGAAAGCAAAGAATGGCCTTCTCAGCTGCCATAGTTGCAATGCTTGGGTGTTCAACGCACCGCCGTTGATATGTTTTCTGGATAAAAGGTAAGCTGTATGTATATTATATATACAGATATAGATATATATCTCTTGGGTAGCTTAAGAATTGTGGTTCAAGGTGCATTTTTTAATTAATGCTATTGTTTGTTTCCTGCTTTATATTTTTTAGAGACATGGGCTGTGTCCGAATCAGAGCTCTACACCCTTTTGAGTACGCATATGTGGCAAGATCGAGTGCCACCCTCGCTGAAGAACAGGCAGTACACACAAGCTGAGTGTTAACGGACACTTTATTTGTTGTTCTAGTTTTAGCTGGCTACGGTTCTCACGGACCCTTCTCTCCGGTCCTCTCCCGTCACTTGCCAGCCACTTTGACCTCCCGCTTCCCTCCTTTAAAGCCCAGGCCGTTTTGACCTGTGACATAAATTTTTTGTTTTTAATCTCATACTACATTGTTAACTTAAAGGTACAGATGTTTTAAAAAAAAAAAAAAAAAGATATTGTAAGAATTTTACAATGGAGCGGAAATAGAGCGCAAATTTTGTTTTTGTTTTTTGTTATGGAGCAAGTTTTCTCTTACGAGTGAACGGGGAGTGGGAAATGGAAAACCCGGAGCGGAGTAGGAGCAGAGTGATTACAGAAAGCTTTGAGTGGGGAGCGGAAATTTCTGCCGCTCACATCCTCTGTTGTGGTGGGTAGAGGAAGTGAGACCAAGTGAGGCTGTATTCTGTCCAGAATCTGCCACGGAGTGGAGAGTCTAGTGCTTGCCCAGATTTAGAAAATGGAAAAATAACAAAACAGTTAAGAATAATAAAACTAGGTTGCAGTGTAGGGGGTGGAAGGCAACGAGAGAACTGATAAGATAGCAAAAGCAGCACTGCCAAGGAAGGAGGTACTGTAGATACTGTAGCAAAACAAGAATACAAAAGCATTATAAAAGAAATGTTGGCAAGGCAATGGCAGAGGGAATGGCAAAAGGAGGGGAAAGTGTTAGACTCCAAGAGTTTGTAGAAAAAGGTACGAGGCAGGAACTGTAAATAATCAGTGTTCTTTATTCTGCAGAAGTGGAGTCAATTCACGCAACCATATGCATGTTCAAATCCCACAGTGGGGCTTGTCCCTCTGGACATTTATAACATTCATATCACATCATTCTTGTTTACATTCAGCATTAACAAATCATCACTTGTTACGTTTTACTGGTTCCCCAAATAAGGTTAATGAGATTAAATGTATTCTGTTAGAGAGAATAAAGTAGTCTTAGTAAGTAATTGTGGATTATAGATAATATTGATTAATTATATTAGTAGAAATTTGTATAAAGTTCTCAATAGATTCTGACTGCAAGGCCTCTGCTGTATCATTGGCTATTTTTTCAACAATAGATGCCAATAATTTAATTTCCTTCATGGCGCGTCCTACACCATACATAGGAAATATAATTGATGCAAATCTGTCACCTTCAGAGATTGCTCTTTTTGTTCTATGGGATGTAGTGGTAGTGTACAGGGTGGAACGGTGACAGATGGCTGGAATCACATGTGCGACATAACAAAGCCCACCCCAATTCTCAAGAAGCCACTGATAAGCTTTATCACCACATAAAAACATTGTACCATTCAGAGTGAATTCTGGTCGATTACATGGCCCTGACGCTTCTAGAGTAAGAGTTTTACCATCTGGCTTATATTAACCGTAGAATAATTACAATGAATCACTTGAAGGGTTGTTTTCCTCTGACTTATTTTCCATAGAGTTCAATAGGAAAATGAGTCAGGAGAAACAACCCTTAAAGTGATCCATCCATATCTACTGCATATCTGGTAGCAGAGTGATGTTTGAGGCTTATTTGATACCTCAGACCATTGGTGACTTACTTAGCCCACCAGGGGTTCCATACTATTCCTGTGTAATTTACAGCTTAATCTAGTCCCATAGAGACCCATTCAAATGCAGAGAGGTTATAGTATCCCTTGTTAGATTACCTGAAAATAAGATATCTGGGGCTCTATCTTGACGATCTAGGCGCATCGTCTAAAACGCTAGGCGCAAGTGCATTTAGGGCGTGGCCAAGTTCATTTTTGCTAGTTAGACGGCGTGTTATTTGAGCGCTAAGTGAGGTGCAAGGTGCTAATGGGCAGAACCTAGACTCTTCATTAATTATAGGTGTCTTGGTCGTAGGATGCAATACACCAATCAAAATGTCATATCCCATTCCCTTTAAAAGCCGGCATTTCCACCTTGGTGGATTGCTTATATGATGGCGAAACAGACATGCTCGTGCATGTGTAGTGGCTATATGGATCAATAGTATGATCAATATTATTCGGACTTACCATTTATGCTGCGTTTTGATATACACAATAATAATCTTTAGCATTAGGGTGTAACAACCGGCACAGGGACCCGGTGATTCCCGACAGTGCTGTTATTTTAGAAAATGTAGGCCTATGCGGTTACATTTTGTGAAAAGCACCTGCAACAGCTGAGAATAAGCTACCAATGGCTTCCGTCTCACCTTAGAAAACCAAATTAGCCTACTTGTTTAACTAATTTTGTTTGATTATGCAATGAGGCATTGCCAAACATCAATTCCATGAGGCTGTTGTAATGTGGGCGTGACGTGTGAGGTAGGAGGAGCCAAACGCAGCAAGGGGATTCATTAAGCCCTAAGGCCACTAAGGCGGGAAACCCCGCAGATAAGGAAGGGAGACAAGACAACGAACAAGCCTACCGACGCTACTAACCGGCTCACTGTCACACGCCAATAAGTAGAAGCGCAAGGACAGGTTTCTCAATAGCCAGAAATAATACGCGCCCTGTCTAGGTCACGAGACGCATACAGTCAAGCCGGAAAGTCTGCACACTCCTTTCACCTTCTCCACGTTTTATTATGTTACAGACATATTCTACAATAGATTGAGTTCATTTTTTGTCTCAAAAGTCTACACAAAATAGCCCATAATGACAAAGTGAAAACAGGTTTTTAGACATTTGTGCTAATTTATTAAAAATCAAAATGTAAAATATCATATGTACACAAGTGTGCACACCCTTTGATATGACACCCAAAAGTGAGCTGAGGTGCATTTTGTTTCCACTGATACTGCTTGAGATGTATCTACAACTTAATTGGAGTCCACCTGTGATAAATTCAATTGATTGGACATGATTGGGGATTGCCAACACCTGCCTATATAAGGTCCCACAGTTGACAGTGCATGTCAGAGCAAACTCCAAGCCATGGGGTCAAAGAAATTATCTGCAGACCTCAGAAACAGGATTGTGTTAAGGCATAGATCTGGAGAAGGGTACGGAAAAATCTCTGCAGCTTTACAGGTCCCAAAGAGCACAGTGGCTACCATCATTCGTAAATGGAAGAAGTTTGGAACCACCAAAAATCTTCCTAGACCTGGCCGCCCAGCCAAACTGAGCAATCGGGGAAGACGGGCCTTGGCCAGGGAGGTGAGCAGGAACCCGAGGGTCACTCTGACAGAGCTCCAGCGTATCCTTGTGGAGATGGGAGAACCTTTCAGAAGATCAACCATCCAGGCAGCACTCCACCAATCAGGCCTTTATGGTAGAGTGGCCAGACGGAAGCCCCTCCTTAGTAAAAGGCACATCACAGCCCGCTTGGAGTTTGCCAAAAGGCACCTAGAGGACTCTCAAACCATGAGAATCAAGATTCTCTGGTCTGATGAAACCAAAATTGAACTTTTTGGCCTGAATACCAAGCGTCACGTCTAGAGGAAACCAGGCACCGCTCATCACCTGGCTAATACCATCCCTACAGTGAAGCATGGCGGTGGCAGCATCATGATGTGGGGATGTTTTTCAGCAGCGGGAACGGGGCAACTAGTCCTGATAGAGGGAAAGATGAATGCAGCTAAGTACACAGAGATCCTTGAAGAAAACCTGCTCCAGAGTGCTCTGGACCTCAGACCGGGGCGAAGGTTTACCTTCCAACATGACAACGACCCGAAGCACACAGCCAAGAGAACAAAGGAGTGGCTTCGGAGAAAGTCTGTGTATGTCCTTGAGTGGCCCAGCCAGAGCCCAGACCTGAATCCAATTGAACATCTGTGGAAAGAGCTGAAAATGGCTGTGTACCGACGCTCCCCATCCAACCTGACGGACCTTGCTTTTTTTTCCTCTTGGATATGCCAAGAGGAATGGGCAAAAATGTCCAGAAACAAGTGTGCCAAGCTCGTAGCTTCTTTCCCAAGACGCCTTGAAGCTGTAATCGTTGCCAAAGGTGCAGCAACCAAGTATTAGGCTAAGGGTGTGTACAGATATGTAACCCCTAAATAACCTATTTTTGTCAGTAAAATAAAATTGCATATTTTCTAAAAACCTGTTTTCACTTCGTCATTATTGGCTATTGTGTGTAGACTCCAATTTAATTATTAATATATAATTTCAATGTAGAATTTATAATTGATTTGTTAAAGTACTCTCGTACTCTTGAGCCTGTTCTCTGAACTCTGTTCCACCGGGTGCTACATACGGCCGTTTATGTACACCACTCACGGCTGACTAGATGTCTCCATTTATCTCAGAGGTTGCGGAGGAGGCCACTTCATAAGGTATAGCCTATCCTAAAGGCTCAGGGACCCGAGAAGATAATATTGGCAACGCCCGTTCTCAACATGTATAAAAGGCATGCGGAGATGATCTAACTTAAGACAGAGTTCTACGGGTGCAATACTCAGTGATACATTAAGCTTAACTAGTCAATCTCCCTAGATCAGCAGAGGGGGAAAACCAGACTGAGGAAATCAATCAACTCATTACCGTGTTAACAGAGATAGAATGTCTTTTTCAGAGAAACCACACAAATCAAGTTTAAGAGTTTACCAGGTAGGTTCTTTACTTTAAAATAATCAAATCATAGTTACAAATTACAACACAACATATTAAAAATAGAGTATAGAAAAATACTAAATCATACCTGGCAATTCGCTACACACAATACACAAAGTGAGATGTGCGGGAGAGTCTGGCTACATCTTCCCCGAGTTCTTTGTTTCCTATGCTTATAAGCCCAAACTCTGTGTTTGATCTGGCTGTGGATGATCGTAAAAACATAAACTGGCCAGAGGACTAATATTGCACCTTTCGTCCCCCCTCCAAGGGGGGTTTGGCAGAAAGAGTTTCCTGTGGTATAATTCCACAGCGGCAGTTTACTCCTGAGTTATGAAATATATATTTCCTCCATGTTGACCATTGAGGAAATATAGGCTATTGCACCACACACACCAAGACCATCAAAACGATATCAAACATGAATAGGTCTACGTTCGCGTTGTCATGAGAATCCCATCTCTGCATAGTTTTCAAATGTGATTAACATTAATGCCACAAACAGTCCCAGGATTCCTGTTGAAGAACATTACATTATACCCTAGTTTCCCCTGTTCAGTCAGGTACATTAACTGTGTGTATTTATTCATGTAACACTGAGAAACTGAACAATATATACTTATTCCTCTGGAAAAAGAGTGTACAATGTATGTTCCAGTGTCAGGACTATTTCCAGTATATACTGTACAATGTAGCCTAAATATTCATCACATTTTAAGGTTTTTAAGCTTTAGGAAAACCAACGCAGTCTGTACTGCTATACCATGCTGTGATTTGAATGAAAAGGATGTGGCCTGCCTCAGTGATGTCAGGCGGGGGCAGTCTAGCATTGTCCGTGCGCGGGAGTTTCAAACAGATCAGAGTCTCTCCCAGGATCATAAAATCCTAGGACATTCTCGGACACCGTAAACCTTAGGCCAGATGGTCTCAGCAAACATCCTGGCACCAGAAGCGTGACCTGATTGCCACTTCCCGGTATTGTGTTCTCTTTGGGTGCTCTGGGGTGTCGAATCCTGTCTTACAGCCTCTTGGTAAAGAGGAATATAACATTCCATGGCTAGTTTCATAGGCTCGCAGTCACATGCAGAAAACATAAAGGGGTAAACGCCTGATCTCCCAAGAGAGAGAAACATTTTACAGGCGAGCCGACGGAGCACCGTCGTCCCATAACTTTACTATCAAACATGACTAACGCAAGCTAAATTGAAAAACACACGCCCTAGCCTCTCAGTAAAGGAATATGTAACGAGGTGAAATGGAACAGAAAACTAACGTTCCAAGGCTACTTTCAGAGACTCGCAGTCACACACAACATGTCCACAAAATCGTCCAGTCTCCCTATGGGAAGACATGTACCGAAGGGCGAACAGAACTACAGTTCCGAACAAAATCGCCAAAAACTCCATGTACGGAGACAAGTACAGAAGGACGCACAGGACAGCTGGACCGGAATTACCGGCTAACAGATTAACGCAAGCTCAATCGAAAATACATGCCCTGCCTCTAAGAATAAATAAAGCCCTAAAGTCAGTATGATAACACGCTCTGTCTCTTAGTAAGAAACTACCATACAAACTCTCGCTTTCACGGAAGACAGCGGACAGAGAGAGGAGAAAGAGACAGAAAGGGGCAAATGATCTAGGCAAACAAACAAAGGAAAGACCAGAAAGCGGAGACGGAAACAAGCACACAAAAGGAATTCAACCTGAAAGCTCAATGCACAAAGGCAAGTCCCGCAAAACTCCAATAAAGCACAACGGAGCAAAATGGTCTCCTTAACTCTAGACCTAATCATACTGGCTAAAACTTTAAAAGGGCAAAAATAAACCGCACACAAAACAGCACAAATAATGCCAAAAAATACACCACAGTACAAACAACAAACAAACAATATCGAAGCCCAGAACGAAGGGAACATGGGCTTAAATAGCTCACCGGTAAAACACGCACACCTGTAAATGCTGATGAGACTTCTTCGCGAAAAAACTAGACGGAGCCAAAACTCCACTAACGGAGCAGTGCCCACGTGTGGCAACCGAGGAACACGACCGCAAGGGAAAAAGGTCATAAACCATGACAGCTGTTCTCATGGAGTTCTCGAAGTTCAAGCTTCAGCCGAAGTTCATTACCTGCATTCTAATATTGATTAATAACATGAATACCGTTATTTTACCTTAATGATGACACTAAATACAATAAAGCTGTCAGGTTGGCAACCCAGAGGTTCAAGCATATTTTTCCTTGTTTTATAATGTCCCGCTTATGGAAATGTGACCAACGCATTTTACTAGCAGCTTAATGCTTTAAAAACAAGTCCACTTTCCCGGGAAGACTGTGAAAAGTGCAATTTACATCAGGTGAAACAGACCTGCTCCTGCATGAAGTTAAAGCGCACATGCAGAGAATGGCATTAAAATGAATTGTGAATAAATTGTTCTCTTTAAAATCGTTTTGTTTAGTTATGGTATCACTGGTGAAATCAGCTGGGTTTTAATAAGCTGAGAGTATGGAAGCCTCGTCGTGGTCATTGTAATTAAAAAAAATATGAAGGACGAAGAATAGTAAAATTCAGTTAACATGGGGAAATTTATCTCCGATTTTTAACCGTAGGCTATCGAAAAAACCTTATGCACAGCGGATCCTGGGGACTGTAGCCTATAGGCTGTTTGAAAAACAATAAATGCAATATTCAGCCAAAACCATTCTATTTACTTAAAGGCTGTAGGCCTACATGAACATAGCTGTATAATTGTAATGACATCTGAAGCGCATTTTCAGAACTCAAATGTCCGTCTATTGCAGAGTTTTCCATTGAATGACAATTCACGCATTAGGTGTAAATGACAATTTGCGCATTAGGCTTGATATGGGTGTTAATGGATAGCCATTGTCCCGTAACAGAAGATTGACACCACATAAGATTACAGGAATTATTGGCAAATATAGGCAAAATCATAGCTTGATCCAGGATAATTGCGAATAGTCTATACTATACATGTAACCTTACACATACCATCACACATCGCCTGGATGTTGATGAAGTGGGCTGAAAGAAATTTAATGCAGCATTCCCCTTCGCTGGAGGACAGGTATGTGCTACACAATAATAATATTTCACATTGTAATCTTGATATTTTTAGTCATGCTTGTGCTTGTCCCTGTGTGGAACAGACAGGAGGGTGTACGCATGTTGTGCACACGCCTATGTAGACGCACTTATATGCGCCGTTAAAATAACATGTAAACAACTGCGACATTACTTTAGACCAGGTTTTTGGTGGTTTTAGCGCAAGAGCTTTCTGCTGGCTCAAGATAGCAATACGCCAAAAATAATCCTGGCCACACCTCATCTTAAGACCAACAGGCCCAGTTCACTTGCTATGGGCACAACATCACTTGGCATTTAACCGTCGTGAGCGACAGGGGCTATAATGAACCCTGCGCTGAGTGTAAGATAGCAAAGACACTTGCGTTTGGGTTAGCGCCAGGTGTAAGATAGGGCCCCAAGAGTCCAAACTTCCAAATTATTATCTAATAATTGGACAATCATTTACACCTGTTTTGTGCACCAAACATCAACTTTAATCAATATATTTGATTGCAAAGGTAGGGGTGTACTTACTTTTTCCTCATGAGGAATTTGCATTTATGTTCATTTCAATTGCTTAAGTGATTCCAAAGTCTACTTTTTTAGCATCATTAGTTTAACTTAATCAATCAATATGGTTGAAATGAAAATAAAATAAACTTGTGTCCAGATGTGTCAAAAAACTGACTAACATTTGAGGGTGTACTTTTTCACATGACTGTATATGCAGTGAGCACCAGAATTCATTGGACAGTGACACATTTCTTGCTATTTTGGTTTTGTACTCTAGCACTTTGAGTTTGAAAGGACAATGAGGCTGAAGTGCAGACTGTCAGCTTTAATTTGAGGGTATTTTCATCAATATCAGATGAACCGCTTAGACATTATAGAACCTTTTGTACACCCCCCCCCCCCCCCCCCATTTTCAGGCATCAAAAATATTGGACAGTTTAACATAATGTAGAATTAAGTCATGGCATGCAAATGATATGCGACCAAATATTTTAAATGATTACTTCATCCTACATTATGTTAAACTGTCCAATATCTTTGATGCCTGAAAATGGGGGGGGGGGGGGGGCTATGTATGAACAAAAGGTTCTATAATGTCTAAGCGGTTCATCTGATATTGATGAAAATACCCTCAAATTAAAGCTGACAGTCTGCACTTCAACCTCATTGTCATTGTGTCCTTTCAAACTAGAGTACGGAACCAAAATAACAAAAAATTTGTCACTGTCCAATGAATTATGGTGCTCACTGTATATTACATATAAAATTTTACATTTTAACTCCAACAATCCTCCCTTTAAACATATAAAACATAATAAATATAATTTCAACAAAATAAAAGATTAAAATGTCAGGTCTTACTCATTTAAGATGATTCAACCGGCCTATTTAACTTATCTGTTTTACATAGCATTTCACAGAAAGAAAAATCAAAGTAAAATTAATGATAACAAAATTGCAATCACAGCAGCATATGATTATCACATTTGTATGACATCTTCATGATATCCAGTGTCATACAGACATGGCGATGGAGCCGCGGAGGCCACCCGAACTTGTACTGTATCCTGTACCAATGCTTGCCTGACCCAACGACAACTACATTTAATATAGAATAGAATAGAATAACTTTTATTTTCCCGTTTGGGAACTTCAGTTGTAGCCCCAGCAACAACAAGAAGACAGAGACAGTGGGGCAGACCCACAGCACACAGACAAACATATCAAATATCATTTCATTAATCAAGTGAATTAAAGTGGAATACAGCCATGCTGCCATGATTAAAAATAGTCCCCGCTGTCCCGAGATGTCCAGTGGCATTAAGCAGTCCAACACACAAACTGCGCCTCTGCGATTTTCCTCCATACATACAGTGTTGCGGTCTCTGTACACCGTTGAAACAGATCCACCGAACTGTGTCAACCTTCCCAGTCGTCACCTCACTCCTCCCCTGCATTATCTTCTCCTTCTCCATTCCCTGTTTGCCTTTTGAAGATTTCCTGCACTCCCGGATCAGTCCCGACATCTTCAACTCCGGTGAAGAGCAATGGTAAAATTTGCTGCTGCAGATCCAATGGACATTCCCGAGCATATGTTGCGAATGCGTCTCCATGGTGATGACAAACACAAACAAAATTATCCCGTCGAGACAATTCGCCAATATCATCAAAACAAGTGGCAGGAGTGCCCCGAAAAATCTCCAGCCCGCCTCCCCGCACCACAACAGACACACATTCATATATACATTCAAATTAACAGACACTCACACGAGAGACAGCTGGACTACATGTCGCCATTACAGCGCCACGTGACGTCTATAATATATAATATGATACGAAATGGCCAAAACAGGGAACAAGAAAAACAATATCATAAGCAAACCATGCATTTTTCCCATCCAACCCCCCATCCAACCCCACAACGTCCATCCCTGAGGTTCATTATGAATTTCATTAACAGCCTTTGCAATGTGATCTGCCAAATCAGTAATCAGAGTTATCTGGTATGAAAGTGCAGCATTCTTTCCCAATTATTGCACAGGTACCTCTATGGGAGGCCAGCAAAAAATCTAATGCCAATGCGCTTTTGTAATGTCACAGTACGGATTGTAGTCATCTCAATAGATTCTGACTGCAAGGCCTCTGCTGTATCATTGGCTATTTTTCCAGTAATTTAATTTCCTTCATGGCACGTCCTACACCATACATAGGAAATACAAATGATGCAAATCTGTCACCTTCAGAGATTGCTCTTTTTGTTCTATGGGATGTAGTGGTAGTGTACAGGGTGGAACGGTGACGGATGGCTGGAATCACATGTGTGACAACAAATCCCACCCCAATTCTCAGGAAGCCACTGATAAGCTTTATCACCACATAAAAACATTGTAGAATTCAGAGCGAATTCTGGTCGATTACATGGCCCTGACGCTGAAGATTTTTACCATCTGGCCTCCTTATATTAACCGTAGAATTACAATGGATCACTTGAAGTGTTGTTTTCCCCTGACTTATTTTTCCCAAAGAGTTCAATGGGAAAATGAGTCAGGAGAAACAACCCTTAAAGTGATCCATCCATATCTACTGCATATCTGGCAGCAGAGTTATTTTGATACCTCAGACCATTGGTGACTTATTGCCATTTAGCCAACCATGGGTTCCATACTATTCCCGTGTAATTTACAGCTTAATCTAGTCCCACCCCCCAATTCCCATAGAGATCCATTCAAATGCAGAGAGGTTATAGTATCCCTTGTTAGAGTACCTGAAAATAAGATATCAAGAGTCCAAACTTCCAAATTATTATCTAATAATTGGACAAATGATTGTGCTTACTTTTTCACATGACTGTATATACAGTGAGCACCAGAATTCATTGGACAGTGACACATTTCTTGTTATTTTGGTTCTGTACTCTTACTCTAGCACTTTGAGTGTAAAAGGATACAATGACAATGATGTTGAAGTGCAGACAGTCAGCTTTAATTTCAGGGTATTTTCATCCATATCGGATGAACTGTTTAGAAATTACAGAACCTTTCGTACATAGTCCCCCCCCATTTTCGGGCATCAAAAAATATTGGACAGTTCAACATAATGTAGAATAAAGTCATCATTTTTAATATTTGGTTGCATATCCTTTGCAAGGCATGACTTCCTAATGTCTGTGACCCAACAATATCAAAAGACTCTTGGGGCTCTATCTTGGCGATCTTGGCGCTTGGCGGTCTAAGCGCATGGCGTAAAGTCCATTTTGGGCATGTCCAAGTCCACTTTTGCTATTTTAACGGCGTGTTTTTTGAGCGCTAAGTACGGCGTAACATGCAAATGTGCTGAACCTAGTCTCTTCATTAATTATAGGTTTGTCTTGGGCCTGACATGCAACAAACCAATAAAAATGTCATATCCCATTCTCTTTAAAAGCCTGCTTTTCCACCTCGGCGGATTGCTTATATGATGGCGAAACAGACATGCTTGTGTGTGTTTAGTGCGATCAAGGAATAGGCTATATGGATCAATAGTATAATCAATATTATTCGGACTAACCATTATGAGTTCTACTTCCCGACAGTGCTGTTATTTTTCAAAATATATGCGGTTAAATTTTGTTAAAACCACCTGCAACAGCTGAGAATAAGCTACCAATGGCTTCCGTCAATGAGAGTATGGAAACCTGGTCACTGTAATTTAAAAAATATGAGGGAAGAATAAGTTCAGTTAACATGGTGAAATTTAAATGAATCGCCGTTTTTTAATCGTAGGCTATCGAAAAAACCTTATGCACAGCAAATCCCGGGGACTGTAGCCTAGGTAATTTTTTGAAAAACAATACACTGGACAAGGTTTTGAAATTTTTTCCGTCAAAACCATTCTATTACAGGCTGTAGTAGATTAATTGAGCTGTATTGTATTGACATCTGAAGCGCATTTTCAGAACTGAAATGTCCGCCTATTGCAGTGCGAGAGTGGAAAACTTGCGTACTGCAATAGACTGACATTTGAGTTCTGAAAATGCGCTTCAGATGTCATTACAATACAGCTCTGTTCATCTAGGCCAACAGCCTGTAAGTAAATAGAAAAAGTTCAAAACCTTGTACGGTGAATATTGCATTTTTTGTTTTTCAAATAGCCTAGGCTACAGTCTCCGGGATTTTCTGTACATAAGGTTTTTTTTAAAACGGAGATAAATTTCACCATGTTAACTGAATTTTAGCCTTATTCTTCGTCCTTCATATTTTTTAAATGACAGTGACCAGGCTTCCATACTCTCAGCTTATTAAAACCCCGCTGATTTCACCTGTTATACCATAAGTAGGCTAAACAAAACTATTTTAAACAGAACAATTAATTCACAATTAATTTTAATGCCATTCTCTGCATGTGTGCTTTAACTTCATGCTGGAGCAGGTCTGTTTCACCTGCTTTAAATTGCACTTTTCACGGTCTTGCCGGGAAAGTGGACTTGTTTTTAAAGCATTAATCTGCTTGTAAAACGTGCTGGTCACATTTCCATAAGCAGGACATTATAAAACAAGTGAAAATATGCGAGGACCTCTGGGTTGCCAACCTGACAGCTTTATTGTATTTATTGTCATCATTAAGGTAAAATAACGGTATTTATGTTATTAATCAATATTAGAATGCAGGTAATGAACTTCGGATGAAGCTTGAACTTCGAGAACTCCATGAGAACAGCCTCATGGAATTGATGTTTGACAATGTTTCATTGCATAACCAAACAAAATTCATTAAACAAGCAGGCTAATTTGGCTTTTTCTAAGGTGAGACAGAAGCCATTGGTAGCTTATTCTCAGCTGTTGCAGGTGCTTTTAATGAAATTTAACCGCATACATTTTCTAAAATAACAGCACTGTCGGGAATCACCGGGAACCTGTGCCGGTGTTAAACCCTAATGCTAAAGATTATTATTGTGTGTCATAATGGTTAGTCCGAATAATACTGATCATACTATTGATCCATATAGCCTATTCCTTGCTCGCACTACACATGCACGAGCAGGTCTGTTTCGCCATCATATAAGCAATCCGCCAAAGTGGAAAAGCCGGTTTTTAAACGGAATGGGATATGACATTTTGATTGGTTTATTGCATCCTATGCCCAAGACACACCTATAATTAATGAAGAGTCTAGGTTCCGCCCATTAGCACCTTGTGCCTCACTTAGCGCTCAAATAACTTGCGGTCTAACTAGCAAAAGTGGACTTGGACACGCCCTAAATGCACTTGCGCCTAGCGTTTTAGACGGTGTCAAGATCGTCAAGATATACATATAACTTCTCTGCATTTGAATGGATCTTTATGGGAATTGGGGGGAAGGTCTAGATTTAACTGTGAATTATGCTGGAACAGTATGGAATGCATGGTTGGCGAAATGGCAGTAAGTCATCAAGGATCTGAGGTATCAAACGAGCCTCAAACCATCACTGTGCTGCCAGATATGCAGTAGATATGGATGGATCACTTTAAGGTTTATTTCTCCTGACAAATTTTCCTATTGAGCTCTATGGAAAAATAAGTCAGGCGAAGAAACCCTTCAAGTTATCCATCCATATCTACTGCATATCCAGCAGCAGAGTGATGGTTTAATGCTTGTTTGATACGTCAGACCCTTGATGACTTAGAGCCATTTAGCCAACCATGTGTTCCATACTGTTCAAGTGTAATTTACAGCTAAATCTAGTCCCACCCCCCAATTCCCATAGAACAGTGCTTCTATACAGTGTACAGAGTACAGTGCTTCTGTACAACTGAGCCACTGGTTGGTACGCTACAATATGCTGTGACATGATACAATATTCACCAACAAGTCAGTTCATTCTACATAACAGGACAGTTTGAAAGGCGTCATATTATGGCAAGCCGTTCGTTATTTGACTTACCATAATTAGCTATCCCTTTATTTTAGCTAGCTGCCCATTTTCCCTAGCTAGCTGCCCATATGATTCAGCTTGTTAACAGAAATGAGTTAGCTAGCTACCATTTTTGCCAGCTAGCTGCCCTTACAACCAAATTAGCTGCACTAAAAAGCCAGCTAGTGGCTGGTAGATGAGAAATTTTACCAGCCACCCCAAAATTTTACCAGACACCTTTTTATTTTTTACATTATGCTTGAATAACGTTTCAGATACCTTACAGAAAATACATAATCATGTTTAGTAAGTCTAATAAAATAGCAGGCTATTTATTAGGCTACATCATGTATTACGGGTCAAACAGTCAAACATTGTGTATTAATTTATTACATACATTTCATATTTATAGATAAAATTATGTATTAGCTTATCTAATAATGTTAGCTAACAATTGCTGGTTTTATGAACGAACACAAAACGTTTGAGCGAGCTGTCTGGAGCTGTCACTTTTACCTTAGAGTGTAGGCTATTACAGTCAGTTTCTTTTTGTTTTACTGTGCGATGCTGGTGGCTTGCTAGAATTGCTTTAGCGTAAATTGACCGCAAATTTCTGCCGGCAATCCGCCTCGGTATCGAGCCGAGTCAATATTTTAGAAACATTTAATAACATTGTGCTTTTAAAAAGGTATCAATCGCGAGGGTATTATTATTATTATATAGAGCTAGTCAGTGATGCAGTCACTTCACAAACCAACAAAAACGATGCAATGAGATCAAGGTTTTGCCAAATCTACGCTAGGCTTGGCTACTTGGCCACAGGTAAAATGCAGTAATGCAGCACAGACGAACTGGGAATATCTCAGTCATCTGTCATTAGAATATTACACCAAACAATAAATGCCCTCTGCAGACCCCACACCATTCGACAATTCATACGGTTTCCTGTTGATGTTTGCGAACTCCAAAAAAATTGTCTACTTCATCCTTATTCTACAGCCTAAGTACACTAGGCTCAACGAGGTCAACCTCGCCCTTTCTCTTAGTTCTGCCCATTCCTTAGTAAAAGTTGTTCTCAGCTGCTTTGTGAATAGATTTTAAGATGAAACTCTTAAAGCTAGAGTATGCAGTTTTCCTGATATTTCCCCACATTTGTTGTCACAACATCCTTGGCCCTGCACACAGAGAAAGCGACACACCCCCACCCCACAGACCTCGTTGTGAAATTGTATCCGCTAGATACAATTTCAGGATTACAGATTGGTATTTTGTAAGCAATAATGACCTCGGAGCCGGGCATTACACAGTTTAAATGCCCGACGCGGAGGTAGTAAATTGCCCGAGGTGCAGCCGAGGGCAATTTCCCTCCGCGAAGGGCATTTAAACTGTGTAATGCCCGGCTCCGAGGTCATTATTGCGCTTATACCATGGTTACCAACAATTATTATATATAGTCACATTTATATTTATTGATTTTTATCGACTTTATCAGCTGAAATTTAAATATCCTTCCGAGGCCATTTTGGCATGTAGTTTGCCGTTGTCATGCAAAACTGCTCGTTGGTAGTTCTATTTGAACAGAAAACATCTCGTTGCTAATTCTATTTCTCGTTACTAGTTCTATTTTGTCCGTAGTTATGCAAAAACCTCTCGTTGGTAGTTCTGAAAACAATTGATTCTATATGGAAGCAAATAGTTCCTTCTCAACTTTAAACCATAAAATTAGCACCAATTTTGGTTATTTTTGTCATTAGTTAGATTATTTAAGAAAATTGCATGAAACCGCAACTCAATTTACCTCCCTCTCTCCGTCTTGCTTTTTAAAAATGCTTTGGGCACGCAGCCTATTTTAAACAGCCCATGGCTAAGGAAATTGCATTTCACGATCTGCATCATGAGATGGGAACATCTGAAAAAAATAGCCTACTGTAGATACAGAGTTTGTTACTGTTAGATGTAACTTGTCATATCTAAGACATTTCGCTGGATAAAATGTTTTTTTAATATACAGATTAACGTGCTTTGTGAAGTAACTTGTTCGCATTCGCAACCAGCGTTGCTCACGTCAGCGTTACATTACATTAGGTAAAGCCCTACTATGTTACGTTCATATTTCCAAACTGAATAAATACTGCACCTCTAACCACAAAACTTCTTTGCTAGATTAATGTTGTTGTAACTAAGATATTTGGCGAAGACAAACTTTTCAAATCAGCGGATTTAGCGTTATTTGCCGGCTTTATTAATCAGCTGTTGGTGTTGCTATGGATACCATTCATATAAGGGTCGACTCTAATGGCGCTGGCAGCAGATAACGTAGACGGCGTATTAATTTAGAACGGTGATTAAAATGTTGCCGGCGCTACTTCATTGCCGGGCGGTTTAACGAAATAAATGCCCACCCTCCAGCCAATCAGAATCGAGTATTTAGCCAAGCCATGGTATAAACAGTAAAAATGTAATCTAAAATTCCAGGTAAAACAACAAAATCTTTTCTGTAGATGCAGAGTTGTTGCATAACACTGAGTTTGTGTAGCATGAACCAGGCATTATCTGGCTACAGCTGGTAGCTACGCTTTGGTAACTATAGCCGCATTGCCAGTTTGAGCTAACGCGATCTATACGACATAACGTTAGCAAGCATGCCCTTCGTCTAAGAACTAGCCTCCGAATAAAGTAATGTTATCAATAATAGCTACCAATTACCAACCTACTATTAATTATAGGTAATTTACCACATAGCCAACATTATTTAAAATAATCAGGGTTGATCATCTGAGGGTGTTTTGCACAAATGTAACATTTTTTCATATGTTTGTTTTTAATTGTATAAATTATATGATTATATGATAGCCCAGTACCCACAAAATCAGTTGTGCTCAGACAAGAGATTGTCATTTCAATTTGATAAAAAAACCGCGAGAAATCATTTAAAATGTATAATATATATGGCAGATGAAAGAGTAGAGTGAAAAACCTCTTTAAAACTAAAAGCACTGAATTTTCAACAATATTTACTGTTATTTTGTGGTTGCTCAAAATGTGTCCCAAGTTTTTGTCATGTCACCGTCAGATATTTATAAAAAAGCAATAAAATCAGGCAACCATATGGTCAACTATATTCCTGAAGATCCCCTTTCCACTCTCCACATCTGCTAAATTACAGTTGTAGCATGCAACAAGGTCAAACAAAATAAATGCAACAAGGTCAAACAAGCTCCTATAAGTTAGCTATTTTTTCATAAATTTTTACATATTTATTGATGTTGCCACTGTCACAACCATGATGTGTCAACACTGTCTCTTTTGTATAAAAATAATTATTTTAAATTATGACATAAATTTATGCATTTTATGTAGAGGCCAGAGCCAGCTAGCAACAGAGGGAAAACAAGATGGCTCCTGTATACAACTCATGCATGTCATGTAAAAAAGTGTGTTTTTGTCACCAACGTCAGACGTCAACACCGTCAGGTTTTCTGTCTGACGGTGGTGACACCTAGTCTGACGGTGTTGACAAAAACATCCAAATCATCCTCAATGGAGGCTTGAATATAATTTATGATCAAAATAAATAGTAATATGGCTTGTAATGTTTCATTAACCTCTTTATTTATAATATACATAATTTCCCCTTTATTTCTTCTACACGCAGGCATACAATATTACCTTACTATATGTATCCCCAATGACTAAAACCATAAATGAATTTAGTTTCACCATTTCATAATCATTTTATAAAATTTCACCAAATTAAACAATTAAATTCATAGTAATTTTGCACAATTTCATAGTAATTCCATTAAATTCTAACTTTCCTTTTATGTATTTCACAAAGTTATGGCTAGACAGCAGCTATCAGTGGAGGAACGAAGGAGAAGAAACAGGGAATAGCAAAAAAAGTGGAGAGAGAAAATATACAGTGATCCAGAGTTAAAGGAGGAATACCTGAGACAGGAAAAGCAAAGATGGAAGAAGAGAGTAGACAGTAGAGGATGGGAAGCTGAAAATATCAATGATTTGACTGAAAGGGAAAAGAGGAGTAAGAGAAAGGCGTGGAAACGTAGACAGGAGAAAGGGCCCAGATATATCTGCAGGTGTCATTAAAAGTAGAGATTGGCTTTCAGTCATTTATGACCAAAATTGGTGGTTAGCAAAGGCTGTCAATGTGGATGCTCATCATCATATCAGATGTTCAAGTGGAGTTTTTCCACCCTCATGGGCCCAACACGTGCTTCCATCCAAAACAAGGTGGAAAGGATATGCAGGGTCGGCCCCAGAACGAATCAAACGGGTGGGCATTTGGTTTTCACGGGGGGGCAAATCCGAGACCAAACTTACAAACTCATTATACATACAGTACATTTTGCAGAGGGGAAGCATCGCACTGTTACACGAATACAGAATATAATAGAGCAAAATATAATAGAATAGAACCAGAATAACACTCGGAGAGATGTAGCGACCGCGCCGTATGTAGTACAGTATGCTTGGGGCTTGACCTTGCGCTGTGAAGTCGAGCGTTTAGTTTAGTTTATTAGCACAAGGAAATGATAAAAAAATGACAGTATACAGAATAAGCATATATATAATAGCGATTTTGCAGGAGAGGTAAGAAACCCCAAAGGGCTTATGCATTTTACAGTCTGGTTACACAAAAGATACACCGCAAGAAACAGGAGCGAAAACAATACCCCCGGTGAAATAGAATAGAATAGAATCATACTGAATACATCGAACACATTATCATACAACATAACTCTCAATTTTTTTAGACCGTCAATGCGTGAGATTTGTCACATTTCTAAAATTCCAATATCTACATAAAATTGGCCATGGTCGCAAATAATCATGTTTTTCGACCGTAACGTAAATAAGCAAAACTGTACCAAGGCTGGCGCATGAAACAGCAGAAAATCAATCAACAGCTGGACTCACCATTAGAAGAGGATGTGACAAGTTTGAAACCTCCGCAGTACATCGACAAACTTTTATTTGCTCACTAAATTTAACTAGAAACTTTTCCCCTTGTGGTTGAGATGTATCCGTCTCAATTAGCCTACAGTATTCATGTGTGTCTGAAATTATAAACTACAGCTTTAAGAAAACCCCGTAAATTTTGACGCAATATTTTTTTAAAAGGTAGCCGGCCGCTTGCGAAAACCTCAGCTTCTCCAGTTGCACTGCAGTACAATAAATTAGGAGGGTGCTATTAATAGCCCAAAGCACTTATGACCGTCCTCTCGCCACAGCCAGACTGTAAAATGCATAAAATGCACCGTTTATACACGCTAGGAAAATCATGTTCACGTATAGAAACAATAATATTTTTTTAAAACGTTGTACAAATGAGCATTCGCCATTTTCCATTGCTTACTGTACTATATAGCTACAGTACCTGATGCATTTTCGGTTTAGAAGACCCCTCATTTTTCATCCAAAATCTCTTGTATAAATATGTTTAGGAAACCAAGTACTTACCAGTATATTCAGCTACAGCTGTTTTCTGATTAACCCTGTAGAGTTTATCTTGTTGCAAGGTCCCGTAGAATCAATATCCCCAGATGAAGGCAAGTCTGACCCTCGGGCAGTTCCCAACCAGTCACCCGAAATGCCCACAGCTGAAGAAGAGCCTGAACATGAGAATGTGAAACTTGAAACTTCGACACAGTCGGACGGACCACCTGAGAGCTGTAGCTGAATATACTGGTAAGTATTCAATTACCCGACAATTCTGACATTTAGCCTACGCCTACCCACATTTGGCGAGTGCTAATTTCCCACCCTGATCACAATTGTGGTTGGAACGAAAACCAGCATACACAGGGGGGTCCCGGCCAGGACCGAGTTTAAGAACCACTGGGTTAGAGAGTCATGTTAACAGTGAGAAAATATGTCCGGTTTTCATATAATCACATTAAGTGTGACGATCATAACATACACATCCTTGTTGTCGCAAATAATAGCCTAAAGAAAAAAAATTAGAAATTAATTTTTGCAGCAGTGGGTTTCGAACAGAAATGCCCTGGCATCTGAGTCTGCGATGTTAAAGTCACCATGAAACGAAAGTTAGAGCAGCACTAGCTTCTACGATATGACAGCAAAACAAATATTTCAACGGGAATTTTTGAAGGGTGGGAAGTCGATTTTATTGACAAATGCAAACACTAAGAATACGTGCCATGGTGTAAAAGTAAATTGATTGGAGGGAAACAGACATATTTGATCGACATTATTGATTCCACTTTTTATGCACGCCCACTAGAACTTGATGACACAAATTAAAAAGTGATTTTTCCTGAAGTTTTCCAGGAAAGGAAGGGGAAAAAACTTTGACTTGAAAATACACAAGTATTACAATTTACTAAATTTTTTGGTATATATACTTTTAGACATGTTTGTGTGGTTATCTTGAATTGACTGAATTTATGAAAAAGTTCATTTTGATTTCAGCTTGTCTTTAACCACTAGGCCAGGAGGTCGCTACATTCAATTGCAGTGAAATGGACAATATAGTGTCATGGTTTGCGCCTGTCTTTCCTTTGTTCTACGGTCGTTTGTTCTTTTCTGTCTGACAGGGCAATCTATCGGATTTTTCGGTGTTCCACGCCAGGGTTTCCGTTCTTTCCGGCACTTAGTGAGTGCACCTGTTGCGGATTTCCTGTTTCTATTTAAGCCTAGGATTTCCTTCTTCCGGTGCTTGGTTGTCATTTGCTCATTTTGACTTTAAGCCGGTAAGGTATAGGTAGGCACTCTAAGGAGACCCCTTTCCTTCATTGCTCTGCTTTGGAGTTACAAGGGACTTGCCTTTCTGTGCGTTAGACACACATAGGATACACATTTCCTTTGCGTTTTCTGTCCCTCGCTCCTGCTACCACTCTGGTCTCTCTGAGACAGTTTTTCTTTCTGTTTGCTCTGTACCTCTCTTTATTTCCTTGTTTTCTCTCTATCAAGAGTGAGCGGTATTTTTCTTTATTTTTTATTTTCTCAAGCCAACGAGTCTCGCTTGCTCCGATTATTTTCAGGTCGCTATTATTTCTCCCTTTTTCAGTCTCCTTTGTATTGCTCTCCAGCTTGGAGAGCAGGAGCTGTTTTTTCTTTCTGTTTTTTCTCCCTTATTCACGGATTCTGTCCGCCTCATTGGTGTTCTTCATTGGACACTTAAAGAATCCCTTTAGTTGCATTTGGACCTCCGAACCATTCGCCCCCCCTTACAAAACAACTAAGCCACATGGAGGTGCCAGCGACACACATAGCTGCTGACCAGGACGGGGCTACCCCACTGACTGTACTGAGCGCTCATGAGGAGGGTCTTCGGGCTCTCCAGACTCAGCAGCAGAACCTGTCAGTTCAGCAAGGCCAATTAATGACCCAGCTTCGGGTACAGGAGGGTTGGTTCCGCGTGTTGGTGGAGAGTGTTCGCCAACTAACCCTTGCTAATAAAACACCCAGTGCACAATCATCCGCCCCCGAGGGTACCCCTCCCCTGCCGCCCATCCAATTCGGAAGGACCCCAAACTCCAAATGCCTCTCCACTATGACGGGCAGTCAGGGAAGTGGAGGGCTTTTTTAACACAATGCCTTATTTTTTTTAAGGCTCAGCCCTTGCGCTTTGATACTCAAAATTATCGGGTAGCCCTTATCCTCTTGCTGCTCACTGGTACCGCTCTCGACTGGGCTAGTCCCTCGATTCGGGCTAATAGCCCTGGCAGTGCTCGAACCGCCTGCTACATTTGATGCCCTGGTGTCCACAGCGGTCCGCATCGATAACTGTATCAGTGAACGAGAGCGAGAGAAAGAGAGAGGTAACAGAGGAGTTTGGGCTACCCGCTATTTCTCTTCTCCGCCGGCAGCATTTCCAGTTGTCCCTCCCTCCCATGCCCCTATTAATCAGGAAGAGCCTATGCAGGTCGACAGCGCTTCTCTGCGTGAACCTAGGCAGTCTAGGCCCCAGGTGGAGTGGTGCCATTACTGCAGACACAAGGGGCATTTAAAAGAACAATGTCCCAAGCTGCAGGGAAAAGGGGGGTCTCGCTAGGGGGACCGAGGTCCTTAGCGAGACATCATGATCTGGTGCCTCAGACGCTCATGCATGTTCAACTGCTCTGGAATCAGCGATTGACTAATGTTGCCGCTTTTATCGATTCTGGAGTGGTTGAGTGCTTTATGGATACAAAATGTGCTAAGGAACATAGGGTTCCTATCCACCACCTCGTGCGGCCCCGCCTAGTCACGTCTCTCGACAGCCACCCATTAGGTACTGGCACTATAAAAGAGATCTCTGGCTCTTTAAACAAGTGCGTTTCACTAAAAGGTCATTCAGAGCTTATTCAGTTCCTTTTAGTTGATTCTCCAGCCTACCCTCTAGTTTTAGGACATTCCTGGCTGGTTCGACACAGCCTGTTTATTGATTGGGGCAATAACGATGCTGTTATTCTTCAATGGGGGCCTCAATGTGTTTCACACTGTCCGCTAACTGCGCCTCTCGTGTCGAGGGGGCGTGGTTACTGTTCTGACTCCAGTTCTTTCAGTGATCTGGAGGAGCTTAGTTCCTCATCTAATCAAGAGGATCCTACACCTCTCTCTGAAGCAGATGAGGAGAGTTTGGCTTAGGATTCCCTGACCGACGGGTACTCTCCCTGGGAGGAGGCATCTCTTGAGGATTAAGGAAGCCTTAGCTAATTATTTTATTAGACCCTCCACTTGACCGGCTGGCACTGGTTTGTTTTTTGTTAAAAAAAAGGATGGAGGGTTGAGGCCGTGCATAGACTATCGTGGCCTTAATGAAATTACCATCAAGAACCGGTACCCACTGCCCCTTGTGAATTCCGCATTTGAGCGCCTTCAAGGGGCAACTATTTTTACCAAACTCGACCTCCGCAACGCTTATAACTTGGTGCGTGTGCGTGAGGGCGATGAATGGAAGACCGCTTTTAATACTCACAGTGGCCACTACGAGTACCAGGTGATGCCGTTTGGGCTCACTAGCGCCCCCTCTGTCTTCCAGGCGTTGGTGAATGACGTGCTTCGAGAAATGCTGGAGAGATTTGTGTTTGTTTATCTGGACGATATTTTAATTTTCTCTTCTAACCTGTCGACTCATATTTCCCATGTCAGGCAGGTTTTGACAGCTCTTTAAAAGGCACGGTTGTTTGTTAAGGCGGAGAAGTGTTCATTTCATGCTAACACTGTTTCCTTTCTTGGGTTCATTATTTCGGAAGGAAAGGTCCGTATGGATCCTGAAAAGGTTTTGGCAGTATTAAACTGGCCCACAACGTCATCAGTAAAACAGGTGCAACGTTTTCTGGGCTTTGAAACTTTTTATCGTCGGTTTATCCGCAATTCTAGTGCAGTAGCCACACCTATCGCCGCCCTAACCATGAAAACACCTGTTTCACATTTTCAGTGGAACCCTAAAGCCAAAGCTTCCTTTAATGAACTTAAGAGGAGGTTTAGCTCTGAACCCATTTTAATTACTCCCAATCCCTCCCTCCCGTTTGTGGTAGAAGTGGATGCCTTGGAGTTAGGGGTAGGTGCCATCTTATCCCAACATTCACCCCTAGACCGGAAAATGCATCCTTGCGCTTATTTCTCTCGTGCTTTGACATCTGCCGAGAGAAATTATGACGTAGAGGATTGGGAGCTGTTGGCTGTTAAGCTGGCTCTTGAAGAGTGGCGTCATTGGTTGGAGGGTGCCGAGCATCCTTTCATGGTGTGGACTGACCACAAAAATTTGGAGTACATCCAACAAGCTAAGAGACATAATTTGCGGTTGGGCGCTGTTTTTCACGTTTTAATTTCCTCTTGACGTATCGCCCCGGGTCTAAGAATGTTAAACCGGACGCCCTCTCGCACATTTACGACCAGTCTGACAGGGACCCTACTCCGGAGACCATTGTTCCCACTAATCAGATCTTGGCCCCAGTGTTGTGGGAGGTTGAGGTGGCGGTTCAGAAAGCACTGCGTTGTGACCCGGGTCCAGGTGGGGGCCCTTTTTGTGCCAAATAATTTAAGATCTAAGGTATTGCAATGGGGTCATTGTTCCCAGCTGGTGGCTCATCCAGGCGCTCATAGGACCAGGGATTTCCTGTCCAGACGTTTTTGGTGGCCTAATATGGAGAAGGACATACGGGAATTTGTTGCCGCCTGTGCGGTCTGCGCCCGCAACAAGGGTTCGCAAACCCCACCCTCAGGCCTGTTACATCCTCTACCCATCCCTAGCCGCCCTTGGAGCCACATCGCACTGGATTTTATTACCGGGTTGCCTGCTTCACAAGGCAACACGGTGATCCTTGTGGTTGTGGACAGGTTTTCAAAGGCGGCACATTTTATCGCCCTACCTACTTTGCTCTGTACCTTTCTTTATTTCCTTGTTTTCTCTCTATCGAGAGTGAGAGGCATTTTTCTTTATTTTTATTTTCTTGAGCCTACGATTATTTCGGGTCGCTATTATTTATCCCTTTTTCAGTCTCCTTTGTATTGCTCTCCAGCTTGGAGAGCAGGAGCTGTTTTTTCTTTCTGTTTTTTCTCCCTTATTCGCAGATTCTGTCCACCTCATTGGTGTTCTTTATTGGACACTTAAAGAATCCCTTTAGTTGCATTTGGACCTCCGAATCATTCGCCTCCCCCTTACAAGTTCAAAACATGGGATGCTGTGGCCATGGGAATAAATTGAGAGCTTATTAGCTAGCGGTTTTGTGAAACCTATATGCCAAAAGCTATATTTTTTCATACAGTAACACATGTCTAAGAGACCCAATCCCTACTTAAAGATTAAGGAAAACCCCATTCATTTTTTCCATAGACCGTCTGTTTTTAGATCCACGGAAGTAGATAATGCTAACGTTGACATGCAAATTGTCGACAGCTCTTACAAGGTCTTTTTTTCCCCTCCCCATCGATGGGATGTGGTCTATGTGCATAGTCTCCACCAAGTCATTTCACTGACTTATCAGAAACCTTTGTTGGTTGTTCAGCCAATGAAAAAAAAGTTATCTTTTGAATTTCAAGCAACATAATTCTCTCTGTGTCAGGCAGGTACTATACAAGACATTTCTTGGTAGGAAAAGCCACAGACAGATGCCTGTTTTCTTACTTGGTATGGAACGCTGAAAGCAAATGCATTTTCCTTTTCTCCAAACAGAGACTTGGATTAGCCTTGATAAGGGACTGGACTTTCATCTGGATGGATACGATCTGACCTATATGAACAGAAAGAATAAAACGGGAGGGGGAGTGGCTCTGTTTGTGGATAAATGTTTTAGTTTTAACGTGATGGAAAACATGTCTACTACTGTGGATAATATATTTGAATGTATTACTATTGACATTTTCGTGGAAAAAAAGAAAAATGTAATTGTGAGCTGTATTTATAGGGCTCCTGGATCCAATATTGAAATTTTGAGGGACTGGATGGGAGAAGTTTTTACAAAAACAACACAAAAGGTTATGTTCTTATGTGGGGATTTCAATGTTGATCTGCTGAATCCAAAAAAGCATAAAGCGACTGAGGACTTTATTAACACAATATACAGTATGAGTTTATATCCGACAATCACGAGACCTAGTAGAATTACAAGACATGGTGCTACGCTAATAGATAATATTTTCACAAACAATATGGAATGGAATTCAATGAGTGGTTTATTAATTAATGACATCAGTGATCATTTACCAGTCTTTTTAGTTTATGAATTCGAGTATAGGAAGGTTAAGGATTCCAACTGCAGTAATGGTAAATGAGCGAGAACAGAAGAGTCCATAACCATACTCAAAAATGAATTACTAAAACAAAATTGGAATATAGTTTATGAAGACGATGATACCGACAAAGCATATGAAAAGTTTCTATAATATATAAAATATAAAAAATATAAAAATAAATAAATTTATATTATGAGGAAATGTAAAAAGGAATATTATAATAGAATATTAGAGAATAACAAAAATAATACCAAAGGTTTATGGAATGTGTTAAATACTATTATTAGAAATGGATCTAGAAACAATAGTTACCCACAGTATTTTGTGGACAATGATAAAACTATAAAGAAGATGGATGATGTGGTAAATGGTTTTAATAAGTTCTTTGTATGTGTGGGACCAGAATTGGCAGATAAAATCAATGTACCAGAATCGGATAATGAGGTTGAATATGTGGATAGAAATCCAAGTTCAATGTTTCTTGGAGCAGTAGATGAAAAAGAAATCATCGATATTGTAAATAAATGTAAGGGCAAAACCTCTACTGACTGCAACGGAATTGATATGAAAATAATGCCTTTAGATACAAATAGACTATAAAATACTTGATTGCAGCCCCGGTTCTAGACTGCTGTGATTGGGGGGGCAGACAGAAATTTAGGGGGGGCACCTTTTTATTTAGGGCACTGTGTGTGCCATACAGTTCCCAGGCTTTTTACCCTCGTTTGCATATATTTGTGTGTGTGTGTGTGTGTGTGTATCCTTGCAACCACACGCACGTGTGTCTAGATCAAGGCCTATGATATTATATACTTAGACTTCCAAAAGCATTTCAGAGTGGGTTCGGAACTGGTTATGGGATAGAACACAAAGGGTAGTAGTAGGAGGGATCTTATCTGAGCAGAGTAAAGTGGGAAGTGGAGTTCCACAGGGTTCGGTTCTGGGTCCACTGCTCTTCCTCATTTACATAAATGACCTAGATGCGGATATTGAAAGTGCATTAGTTAAATTTGCGGATGATACAAAACTGGGAGGTTTAGCCAACTGTCTGGAAGCTACTAAGGTAATCCAAGAAGATTTAAACAAATTCCAGAAGTGGGCAGAAACCTGGCAAATTAAATAAAATATAACTATATGTAAAGTTCTACATGTGGGGAATAAAAACATAGGGCAGGATTACTTTATGCGGGGTACAAAACTAGAATGTGCACATGCAGAAAAAGACTTGGGAGTAATAGTCGATCAAAGCCTATCAGGGTCTGGTCAATGTGCTGTAGCGGTAAAAAAAAGCTAACAGGATGCTGGGATACATAGCCAGGAGTATTGAGTATAAATCTAAGGAGATCATACTCACACTATACAATGCCCTTGTCAGACCACACTTAGAGTACTGTCTGCAGTTCTGGGGACCTTACTACAAGAAAGATATAGAGGCACTGGAAAAGGTCCAAAGAAGGGCAACCAGATTGATCCCGGGTATAAAAGATAAGTTTCATGAGGAAAGGCTTGAAATGCTAGGACTTTTCAAGCTTAGTAAAAGGAGACTTAGGGGGGATTTGATTGAGGCATTTAAATTTATTAAAGGGATCAACAAAGTGAACTACAGGAAATTATTCAAGTTGAGCTCGGTTAGCAGAACGAGGGGGCATAAATGGAAACTGGCAAAGAATACATTTCTCACAGACACTAGGAAATATTTTTTCACACAGAGTGGTCAATACGTGGAATAGCTTGCCTGAACATGTGGTGGAGGCAGACACACTGGGGGTGTTCAAGGCCCGGCTTGATTCAGTGTTAGACACTATTAGTACAGTTTAGAGGTAAGAATAGACAAGCATTGTTGGGCTGAATGGCCTGTTCTCGTCTTTCCTTGTTATGTTATGTTATGTTATGTGTGTAGGGGTGTTCAAAGAGGCCACTATTTGTATTTCTTGAGGCCTAATTATGTGTGTTTGTATTCAGATAAAAATGAAGTTAGCACAGTTTGCAGCTCTGCAACAAAAAAAGAAGGAAACGTGGCAGACAATACTGTTTTTTGGCACTGACATTCCTATTGTTGGAATATTAAATCATTTAACTCACTTTTCTATAATAGCCTAACATAATATTTGAAGTATAACAACAGTCTTACATGCAGCACTCAAGTTGAGGGGGGATGAGGGGGGATGGCATCCCCCCTGAAATAAAAACGGTCAAAATCATCCCCCTTCTAAAACGGCCATCCCCCCTTTCCATGATCCCTTATGTCATTTTATCAATGAACGTGGTATTACTGCTATTTCAACATTAATTTTGCGCATATTGAGTAAAATACTGTGGGCGAGGGAGCACGCACACATGCAATGACATTTTTACCAAGTCACTGACGCTATGCTATGCGAGTGCCCTAGAGGCACCAGAGCGCTGTGATGCGCTTGTTTGATTGATGCTAGAAGCTGCATAGCAGCACGAGCGCAGGTAACGGTCATCACAATGGCCAAGCGACCAGGGGCCGGTTGCACCAGCTAAGTTCAACCGTAGGCTAGTTATAACGTAAGTGTTTACTAAATTAAGGTTTACACATTACTAAATAAAAATGGGTTGCACCACACAAACTAGTTTGTACGTTGAGCTTAGTAGCTACTAAATATTTACACCTACCCCTAGGTATAAAAAAAATACACAAACTGTAACCGTCTGTTCATCTAATTGGCTACCTCCGCCGTTTCTTCAGCAAACACTGTAAAAATAGTTGACGTGTGGAAAACGTTCAGTTTCAAAACAAAGTTCTTTATAGTTCAAAAGAGAGGCAAACAGAACAGTCCCATAACTTAGGCTAAGTTTCCATATATTTTCAAAGCACATAATGGCTGTAACATAAATAAATAGGCTAAACAAACAAATAAGGATATTTTGAATTTTATTCGTAAAAACATAAACATGCACACATTGTAATTCTGTTCAATGTTCTATTTTTTTCCCCCATGGAATGCAAAATAGATGTAGCCTGTTAAACTCAATGCAAGTTGATTTACGTGTTTACATTGTAGCTTGTTGATTGATTGGTTATAGATTTGTTATCGTCATGATAAAGCGACAATGTTTACCTTAGTATTGAACTAAGCATTACTTAGTTTTCACTAAGACATTACTTACGTATTGGTGGTGCAACCGAATTTAGTAAAGCGATAGTTTGAAACTAGTAGCAACTAAGGACCTAGTAAATACTTTACGCGCAAACTTAGTCACGAACCGGTGCAACCCAGCCCAGGAGGACAGCGCTCTCTGAGGGACTTCATATTTAAAAAGACAAAAAATAACATTACAGGTAAGTCAAGAGTCAGTAATCTTAGTCATTACTCATTACTTTAGTCACCAAAGGTGGAATCTCTGGACATAAGCAATAACAACGTTAGTTTGGAGCTTAGCTACGTTTTTCTCTCTTGTTAGCTAGCTAGCTAGCTAACTAATGCTAGCTAGCTAGCTAGCTAAAAGATGAGGACTTGAACTTCATTAACTAGGCTAGCATTAACGTCAGCTAATCATGTTTGGGGAGAGTGGAGTAGGCAGCCATTGACAAAATTGGTCCTATTTTGTATTATCTGTATAATTTTTAATATATTTTCATATTTTGTAAACAGTTTCAATTTGCACTTAATGCTCTGTTAAAAAAAGTAACATTGGGAATGTTAACATAAAAGATTTGTATTTGAACTGCAATAAAATGATGATAGATCAATATTTTTCTAATTGTTTTCCTCCATTTTTTCATGAAGGGGTTCTTGTTTAATTTACATAATGATTTAATTAATCACGATTAAAAATTAACCCTTTAGATACCAGTTTTGATCATATACCAGTAACTGCTTTTTTGAAAAATACACTATAATTCAATATTCTAAAAACAAATTTGACTTTATTATTAGTATCATCAGCTGATCCATCTGAATAATAAATGAGAAGATTGATTTTGGTGCATTTTTACTTTTTGTATAATGTCAGATTGAACAAAAAGGTACGTTGGGACTGTTAACCTACAAGATTTGTACCATAGACTTTCATTATAACCACATTTTTTGACCCCCTCCCCCCCTTTAAATTAAAGTGAAAAAATGATTTTGCACTAATTGTCCTCTGCATTTGACCCTAAGTCAAATGTAAGTGGTGCCATGGCAGCCCGGGGACCGACTCCAATTCTGAGGTGCCTTGGTCAAGAGCAATGACAGGAGTATCTGACACCTAACATGCATAACATGCATGTTGTTTTAGGAGTATAATCATTATCTTTATGCTTTAACAATAATCAAAAGGGTACAGAGTTGGTCTCCCACCCTCTGCGCCGTTATCAGCACAAATTATGTCCCCATATGATAAAATACACCATCCCCCCTGATTTTTTTTTACAACTTGAGTACTGCTTACATGTTATGCAAAAGTAGAAGGCTAACAGCAGAGCTAACTATTGTATACCACCCTGGCAAATGACAGCTGCTTTATGCAAATAAAATGGGGTAAGCTCCACAAAATTAATTATGTTGTACCAAAGTGAAATAAGGTTATCCCTTTAAATAAAAGCTGAGTGTGCTCTTTAGCTAAATCAAAAAAGTCTTTGTAAATCAAAAAAGTCTTTGTCCCAAACATGGAGCTTACAGTTGCCTACATCACCCATTCAGTGATTACGCTGAACTACCACTACACCGAATCTCAGGACTGTTTTCAAGAAATAAAGCAGCAAGCACTTTACAAACAAAGGTAATGTCAAAAAAAAAAAAAGATTTGTAGGCTATGGTTTCTCTTAAAACTGTTGGAGATTTCTAACAATATGGTTAAAAGAAAAAAGAAGGCCTAGCTATTCCCACTGCAAAACACAAAGTAATTGCCTCAAAGCATGAGTCTTCTGTTTGTTTTCATAAAAGCCCTAACAAACTCATCCAAATCAATACTCTTGGTTATTAATTTTTCATGTGCCAGAATCACCAAATTCCTTTTTCTCTCATGCAGCATTGTGCGGCAGAAGGGTGTTAAGACACGTGTCAGAGTGGAGAAAGAACTCTCACATGATGCTGAGGATACTCCAATCACCAGTGCAGTTGCATACACTGCATGTAGCTCTGGAAAGGCTTCCTTATAGCCCTGTATATGTCGACACACTGTTGACAGGTCCGCGTCAGTGGAGAACTTCTTGAGCAACATGGATTTTGCCACATCGATTTCATTTTTCAGACTATTGGTTGTTGCATCAGTACCGGCAAGTAGCTGCAGCGGTTTCAATAGGGCCAACTCTAGAAAAGACGTAGACTGGGGAACAAGACAGCTTACTGGCCTCATCAGGTCAATATTTCTCCTCGAAAACCTGTCCTCAATCTCTGCAATAGCTCTGTCCAAGATGTTTAGGAGGGCTCTTCTCAAAGACTGGCTGGGAGTGTTGGAGGAATCGGACTCAGTGTGACCAACGGTGGAGAGAACAAAACTGTCTATGAGCTGTTTGCTCATTGTTCTCCTTCTTTTTGTAGCAGTGGGGCTGTCTAATATCTCGCAATTATCCCATGAATCATCTTCTCGGATATCTTTTAAAGCTTGCAGTGAGGCACTTATAACCTCCCCAGCACTGCAAAGATCCACAGCCTTAGCCTGCAGAATAGAATTTTGATGAGGAATTTAACAATTTCAAAAAAATGATGCTTCCTGAGTTGTACTAGGAGCCCTGATGCCTCTGTGCATAAAGCCATTTCTGCCACACTATCTTCAGAAATCGCTGACAAAATTTTCAAGATGGCATCCTCATTGTCTACCAGACATTTTGTTACATCATAATGACTGGTCCACCGTATCCCGAGTAACCTTTTAAGAAAGGGTGCATTATAGTTCTGGGCTACATAATGATGGCGAACGAAGGAATGTAGTGAGCCGGAGAGTTCAAAGAATGTTTTGGCGTATGGCTCTTCCTGAATGGCATGCACCACTGCTAGGTGCAGCTGATGGTTGTAGCAATGTACATAAGGAATGAGCCTGCCAAGCTTCTGTTGCAACAATGCTTGAACCCCACCCCTGATCATGACTGATGCGCCATCATAACATTGGCTGATTATATTATCAGCACTGTAACCTTCACTGGACAGGTGTGTGAGCATTTCTGTTGTTATATATTCTGCATCCAAGCCACTCAAGTCCAGTAATCCAATCAAATGCTCCTCAGGAACCGAATTACAGACAAACCGAATCACAAGTGAAAGATTCTCAACATTGCACCTGTCTCTGGTTCCATCACATTTGATGCAGAACCCTACTGTATCTGCATTATCATATTTTCTTTTCACCTCATGCAATACCATACTGGCTAGAGTGTTAATTATCTCATTTTGAATGCCTTTTGATGTGTACTTTGCATTCTGAGGGATGTTTTTTGCTATTTCAGCAAGTTTGGAATCCTTAGCCAGAGTGTACTCAAACAATTTCAGGAACAGCCCAGCAGAGATATCACTGTCATCGTTTATTTCGGACTGACTTTCAGTGCTTCCACGAAAAGCAAGTTCATTCACAGCCAGAAACTGCACCACTTCCCCTATGCTTCTGATGTAGTATCGGTTTTTCTCAAGCTGTGTTTTTCCCAAGAGACATGATATAGTGTCACCAGTTTCCACTCTCGTGTTCAGTTCTGTCCATGATCGTGCAGCATTCAAATGGCTATGGCTAGATGCATGCCTGTATAATCCCCTGTCCTTTTCTAATGCCATTTTCCAGTTAATAAACCCCGTCTTGGTAAAAACTACATCTCTGTCATTTGTGCTTGAAAACTTGCGACAGGGGAAGCAGAAACATGCATCTAGTTTCACTGAATATTCTAGCCATGATCGTGACTGATACCAGCTTGGGTTGAAAGAACAAGCCTTTTTGCCAAACTCCCGTTTGGGAAATACTTTTAGAACTGGCTTAGGTGGTGTGTTATCATTTAAATTGTGGCCGAGATCCACGGAAGCACCCCCGACTGCCTTTTCTTCCGAACTGGGACCGGGCACAGGATCCGATACTGAGCATGAAGATTCTGAACTACCGGGATGTACAACTAGAGCTGCATTTGTGTTAACATTACTGTGCTTTGGTTTAGTAATCAAAAATCGATGCATAATGATTTAGGCTAATACCGTATAAGCAAGTAGGGTAACTGTCACCAAAAGGAAAGAAGAACCGTGGAGCACAGAGAATAAGAAAAGAAAGAAAAACACATTAGCGACCTAACCGTTAGTTAGCTTTAGCTATAACGGTGACAATTAGCTAGTTAACAGTTAACGTTACCTAGCTAGGTTAGCTAGTCTAACGTAAACTAGTACTGTAGCTAGCTAGCTAATGTTGCGTAAAACCACCACCACTAAACCCCTCAGACAGTAATAACACTAAACCACTAAAATGAAACAACAAGACAAGACTCAAAATACACAGGCTTAATTATAAACTTTTAAACAGAATAACTTTTAGACCTATATTATTTTTATTTATTTTTGCTGTGGGCAAACATTAACCTCTTCAAGTGACAGACAAACACCGACAAATGTAGAGAGTGACAGCAGATCGGTCCGTCTCCCAGTTTTAAACTGCCAAACCAACCAATCAGAAATACATTGCCAAGTTGTTGTTTTTTGATATTTTGAATAGAACATTATGATTGGCTAAGTCTCCTGAACTGAGAAAGAATGCAAAATATCGGTTAAAACAAAAAAATAATAACTTGGATTTTTTCTAGGGATCGATCAAAGCAATTGATTATTTTAAGTCAATGGTCAAAGTTTTGGGGGGGCACAGCAAAAATTTGGGGGGGCACGGCCCCCTCTGGCCCCCCCCTAGATCCGGCCCTGGCCCAAAGTATTCTAAAATGGATGCTGTATGTAACATCTAGGCTAATGTTAAAGTGTAAACACTGATGTACATTAACACTAACATTGACACCTATTTAAAATGAAGACAAAATAATATTTTTGTTGCAATATATGATAAAATAGTAAAAATGGTTCTATGTAGAACCCTTTCACCTTCCAAAGAGTTCTTTTTTAGTTTAGTTTAGTTTATTTGTTTATTTGGAAGGGACAGTGAAAGTTAATGAACATTCTAGTACAAGACAAGACATGTAAACAATCCAGAGTATAGCCAGAGGCTAATTTCCATCTGTTGTCCCCAATAGGTGTTACCTAAAAACACAAGACCAGTATATACATCACATAATACAAGTATATATCAATCACATATCTCGCATCAAAATAGTTGTAAGGTGGAGTGAAAGATTCGGAGAACCAAACGCCACAACCAAGGAATCTGAAAGCGTAATTCGTTAGAAATACGGCACTAAGCGGACAGCTCCGCAGTAACAGGGGAAATGAAACAAATTAATGGGAATAAAACCCTCCCGGCGTAAGCCAACGCAAAACAACCCCAAAAGAGGGCAACTCGGCGATAGCGAGTAGTAAACAACAAAGGAACCTCAGGCACTCACACAAGAGGCGTATAACTGGAGGTCAGAGAAAAACAAAAGAAAGCCCGTGTAACAAGGGCGAAAGAAACGTAATAGAAAAATAACCTGTTACCTACAGTTCTAGGTGTAAACGGAGCTGAGAAAAGAGTAACAGGTAGAGGAAAATAAAAGGATAAAGAGAGAAGGAAACAAAAAGACTAAATAAATCTTTACCCTAACTCCTTAACCGGACTACCTATGTTTCTGACGAGTAACAACCAGAAACATAGAGACCGCTATCCTTTTCCTTACCGACTCCGATAGTCAAAAGCAAAGACAATCTCGAAGCGTCGGCAACGCGGAACACCTGTGCTATTTATAACCGGCAGGAAATCCAAAACAGGTGAAAGGAATAATTGCCGGGCGAGATTCAAACACCGAAACGGATGCAGAAAAGTCCGATAGATCGCCCCGATGTCGTCAAACAAAAGAACGACCGCAGAAACAACAGCAGGCTGCCAGAAACCATGACAATAGTGCACATCATATAAAAATAGTACACCTTATACAGACCAATCTCACCGTTCACAAACGAATGCTCCAACCGGCGGCATCCAGAACACAACCGGTGGCATCCAGAACACCGCCACCCGCCGGAACACCGTTGAGTGACACATTCAACAATGTACACTCAATGCTCCAATGGCGACAGTGCCCCAGACGCCACCAGTCGCGCCCCAGACGCCACCAGCCGGAACACCCGTCTGCAAACAAAGAAACTGGCCCATACAAAGAGCACTATACATAAGAGCAAAAGTAGCATTATAAATAGTACACATCCTATAGAGGAGCATTGTACATAGGACACCATCCGTCCATCCATCCATCCACCCACAGATGGATGGATGGACGGACGGACGGACATAGGACACATCAGACGCATCATAAGCGCACCGCAAGGACATTATGTTTCGCACGGCTATAAATGAGTGCAGGTCTGGTTTGACTCTGGTTTTAAAAGTACTGTACGTTGGGCATTCTCTAATTGTAAGCGGTAGGCTATTCCATACATTGCCACCTTTGACAGATAAGTCTGACCAAAGGTGGTGCGCCTGAAGGGTATGTCACAGTCTCCTCTAGCAGAGGCTCTGGTGGCCCTGGCGGAGGGGCCACTGTCGGCTCTCCGTTTAATGAATTTGCTTAATGGAGGAGGGGCTAAGCCGTGCAAGGCTTTGTATATAAGGCACGCTTCTTTAAAATGTATTAAGTGGTCAAAACTTAAAAACGTGTGTTTAGCCAGGATGTTACAGTGATGAAAAGATATCAGTTTTTTATCAAATACTTTTAGAGCTTTCTTATAGAGCGATTTTATGGGTTTAAGAGTTGTTGAGCAAGCGAGCGACCAGCTGGTTAAACAATATTCTATACGAGAGAATATCATCGAGTCTAAAAACATCCTCGCTGCATTCTCTGTCAGGTTGTTTCTGATGTGCCTAAGGTTCTGTAGGTTAAATTTCATGGAATTTGACATCTTTTTTTATGTGACTCTTGAAAGTTAGAGAGTTAGAGAGTCAAGAATGACCCCAAGGTACTTAAACTCAGTCACGATGTCAAGCTCTTCACCATTTAGAAATACATTTGAGTGGGTTACCTCTTGGGAACGTTTAGAGAACATCATACAAACAGTTTTTTTTTTGTTCAACAGGAGACAAGATTTAGTAAGCCAGTCCTTGACATTACACATTGCAGATGTGAGGATACGGGAGGCTTCTTGGATGTTTCTAGCTTGAGTAAAAATCACCGCATCATCAGCATACATTTGAGTATAGATGTTTTGACATGAGTTGGGTGGGCTATTAATAAACATTGTGACATTCAAGGCAGGGAGATTTAACACCATCAACAATAACATATTGTTGCCTATTGGATAAGTATGATTTGAACCAGAGTAAAGCATGATCAGAGAAGTTGAATCGAGTTAGCCTGGACAGAAGGACTTGATGGTCAACAGTGTTGAATGCTCTCTTCAGATCTAGGAAGACAGCACCCACGCAAGCATTCCTGTCTAACAGAGACTTTTTCTATGAACACACATATGGCCGTTTCAGTCGAGTGGTGGGCGCGGAACCCAAACTGCATGGGATGCAGAGGAGAGTGGCCTTTATTGAGATGCTCTACAAGTAGTTTAGCAACCCATTTCTCTGCAATTTTAGATACAATCGGTAGAATGCAAATTGGCCGATAGTTTGACATATCTGTTTTATTCCCAGATTTAAAGATTGGAGTTACCGCGGCCACCTTCCAGACTGACGGAACAACTGAATGCTTGAAGGATAGGTTAACCAGATGAATAATAGGGCAGACCAGAGAGTCTTTGTGTTCTTTCAGAAAATCAGTGTCAAATCCGAATACATCCTTAGCTTTAGAGCTTCTCATACTGGTAATAAACGTAGCTACCTCTGAATCTGTTATTTCGGTAATCTTGAATACAGGCTGAGTTTGGTTGACAGGGCTGTCAATACATTCTGGTGAGGAGAAGAGCTGGGCTATCTCATTCACAGAATCTAGAAAGAAAGTATTTAAATTAGTAGCCAGGATGATGGGATCCTTGACTAAGACGTTATTTATACTAAGCTCTAGTTCATTTTTATCCTGTTTGCATTGACGGCCGACTAATTTATTAATATTTTGCCAAATCAGTTTTCCATTACCTTGCGCATTTTCAATGATTTTCATAAAAAAGTTGGCTTTGGCCTTTCGCAAGGTCTGTGTTACTTTATTTCTCATAGATATGAATTTTTGTCGGTCTATGATTAAGCCAGTTTTCAGAGATTGTTTTAGCAGTAGATCTCTGGTGGACATAAGCCCCCTGCATTCCTCATTGACCCATGGTAATGAGTTACCTTTCTTTTTCTTATGTCTCCCTCTAGTGGAGAAAAACACCATAACTTCCTTGACTGACCTATTAAACAGATCACAGGCAGAATCTGTGTCCTCACATGACAGGACTTTGGCCCAATTGTAGTTATTTAGGGCTGTGGCAAAGTTTTGCTGCTGGCTTTTGGGTACAAATTCGTACAAGGGCATAGTATTCGCAGATTTAGAAAAGGAATTAGAGAAACGCAGTTTAGTAAGTTTCCTTGTAAAAAAGATTTGCGTTGTGATCTGAGAGGCCTGTAAGGAGGTTATGGGTTTTCATTACTCTTTCAGGTCTGTTTGTGAATAACAAATCGATTCTTGTTCTGGAACGACTGGTTATCCTGGTAGGCTGCTCTATTAACTGAGAGAGATTAAAGTGATCCGTGGTTTGTTTAAGAGTCTTCCTATGTTTCTTTACATCCCAGTTAACATTGAAATCCCCAGTCACAATTGTTTCATTGCTGACGGTAAAATGCTTCAGGAGAACCTTTAACTGATCATAGAAGTCCGATTTAGTAGAGGGTGGGCGATACATGCAGATTAGCACAAATGACATTTCAGCAGAGAGTGAAATTTTAACACTAACACATTCAACCTCAACTTCACTGGTTGAATGTCAGTTAGGTACACTTTAGGGTGTTTTAGGGTGTTTTTAGCAGTACTCCCCCACCCCTCCCCTTGGCCCTATCCTGTCTAAACACATTATAGTCAGGTAAAATTACAGCAGCTTCTGGAGAGGAGCTAGAGAGCCATGTTTCAGACAGGCCTAGGATATCAATATTGGAGTTACTGAGTAGATGTTACATTACATTACATTTATTTAGCAGACGCTTTTATCCAAAGCGACGTACAGTAAGTGCGTACAGAGACATCATCATCATTACAGAACAGACGAGGCAAAGCACATCCTTTGCATAATGTAGCAGCTATCCGTAGCAATGAACGTTGACTGTAGTTCACAGTAAGCTGTGGGCAAATCAGCAACACCACACTTCCATTCCAAATACTATTATAAACTACTATTATAAACCATTCCAAATACTATTATAAACTATGCTATTATAAACCATTCCAAATACTATTATAAACTATAATAAACAGACAGGAAAACACAGGGAACAGGGAACTGATATTCCTAGGTGAGGATATCAGTCAAGGTGGAGTCTGAAGAGGTGTGTCTTCAGGCCTCGACGGAATGCAGGCAGGGTTGGAGTAGAACGTAGGGGAATGGGAAGTTCATTCCACCACTGAGGTGCTAATGTGGAAAAACTCCGCAGTCGGGACAAGCGAGAGCCTTTGACACGGAGGGGGGGAAGTGCCAGTCGCCCTGCTGTAGAAGAGCGAAGTGGTCGAGCAGGAACATAGTTCTGGATTAAGTCCTGCAGGTAGGCGGGGCCTGTCCTATTGGCTGCAGTGTAGGCCAGGGTCAGAACTTTGAACCTGATCCTGGCTGCAACTGGCAGCCAGTGGAGAGACCTCAGCAGGGGGGTTACGTGGGAAAATTTCGGGAGGTTGAACACAAGCCGGGCAGCTGCATTCTGGATGAGTTGAAGAGGCAGAATGGCGCAGGCCGGTAGGCTGGCGAGCAGGGAGTTGCAGTAGTCCAGGCGTGAGGTGACCATGGTCTGGACAAGAAGCTGGGTGGAGTAGGTGGTCAGGTACGGTCGAATCCTCCTGATGTTGTACAGGAGGAACCTGCAGGACCGTGCCGTCGCCCTGATGTGCTCTTTGAAGTCCAGCTGGTCGTCCAGGACCACCCCCAGGTTCCTTGCAGAGCGGGAGGCAGCCACCACGGTCCCATCAACGGTGATGGAGAGGTCATGTAGTGGGGAGGTCTTGTACGGCATGAAGAGGAGCTCTGTCTTGTGAAGGTTGAGCTTCAGGTGATGGGTAGCCATCCACTCAGAGATGTCAGTCAGACAAGCAGATATCCTCTCCTTAACCTGTGGGGTAGAGGGAGGGAAAGAGAGGAAGAGTTGAGTATCATCAGCATAGCTATGGTATGAGAAGCCATGTGAATGGATTACTGTGCCAAGAGACTTAGTATACATAGAGAACAGCAGAGGACCCAGTACAGATCCCTGCGGGACTCCTGTAGACAGGGGACGGGGAGCAGAGACGGAACCCTTCCAGGAGACTTGGTAGGATCTATCAGTGAGATACGATACAAACCAAGAGAGGGCAGTTCCAGAAATGCCCATCTCAGCGAATGTGGAGATCAGGAGTTTGTGGTTGACCGTGTCGAATGCCGCAGACAGGTCAAGGAGAATCAGAACAGAGGAGAGGGAGGAGGCTCTAGCAGTGGCGAGTGCCTCAGTCACAGCCAGGAGAGCAGTTTCGGTGGAATGGCCGGTTCTGAAGCCAGACTGATGCGGGTCAAGCAGGTTGTTCTGGTGGAGAAAAACAGACAGTTGGTTAAGGACAGCACGTTCAATTGTTTTGGACAGGAAGGGCAAGAGAGATACAGGACGGTAGTTCCTGACATCAGCGGGATTTAAGCTAGGTTTTTTAAGGAGTGGGGTTACACGGGCAGTTTTAAAGGCAGCAGGAACATGGCCACAGATTAGGGAGGTGTTAATAACGGAGGACAGATATGGAAGGAGCTCAGCAGATATAGACTGGAGGACTGCTGAAGGTATGGGGTCTAGTGGACAGGTGGTTGCGCGCTGGCGCGTCACCAGCTCGAGCACATCGGAGTCCTTCAGAGTCTTGAAGGACGACAGTGTAGCGATGGGTTCAGTATGGGGGATGTGGGGTGTCACCGGATGCATGAAGGAGTTCCGGATCGCAGCCACCTTCCCCTCAAAGTGGGTCAGGAAGTCATCTGCAGAGAGGGAGGGGGGTGGAGGGGGGGGTGAGCAGGGAGGAGAAGGTGGAAAAGAGTTTACGTGGGTTAGATAGACATGTATCAATTTTCGACTGGAAAAATGAAGTTTTAGCTGATGTGGTTGCAGCTGTGAAGGCTGCCAGCAGAGTGTGGTAGGAGGCCAGGTCATCTGGGGATCTGGATTTCCTCCACTTTCTCTCAGCGGCTCGTAGCATGGTTCTGCTGGATCTGAGAGAATCCGTCAGCCACGGGGAAGGGGGTGATAGTCGGGCTGGTTTGGAGACAAGAGGGCATAGTTTGTTGAGAGACTGAGAGAGGCATGAGTTAAACACAGAGGTGGCAACATCAATGGGCATTTTAGCAAAGGTAGCAGGAGGAGGAAGTGCAGAGAGAGCAGAAGTAGTGAGAGAGGTGTGAGAGAGGGTGCGGAGATTTCTCCTGAACATAACAGCGGGTGGGTTGTTAGCGGATTTGAGGGAGAGTGGGCAGGAGAGAGAAAATGAGATAAAGAAATGGTCCGATACGTGGAGGGGGGTCACCGTGAGTTCAGATGTGGCGCAACTCCTGGTGAGTACAAGGTCCAGTTGGTTACCACCATTGTGGGTGGCAGGCGATGGGGACTGAGTGAGGGCAAAGGACTGGAGGAGTGAGGTGACACTGGATAGCTGGGCACTGTCTGGTTGGAGGTTGAAGTCTCCCAGTAGGATTACTGGGGTACCATCCTCAGGGAAGGAGCTCAGGAGAGTGTCCAGTTCATCCAGGAAAGCGCCGAGCGGACCTGGGGGGCGATAGAGAACAACAATGTTAAGTGCAGATGGGTGAGTTACAGTGACTGCATGAAACTCAAAGGAGGAGATATTCAGGCAGGGTACAGAGGGAATAGAGAATTTCCAGGATGTGGAAATGAGCAAACCAGTACCCCCGCCTCTGCCTGAGGCCCTGGGGGTGTGGGAGAAGGAGTAGCCAGCAGAGAGAGCAGCTGGAGTGGCTGTGTTATCTGGAGTGATCCAGGTCTCAGTGAGAGCCAGGAAGTGGAGGGACTTCACCTTGGCATATGCAGTGATGAAGTCAGCTTTCTGGACGGCTGACCGGCAGTTCCATAGTCCACCCACCACTGAGAATTCCTTATGAGAGGACAGCGGTGGGTAGACCAGGTTAGCCGGACAGCGTCTGCGGTGGTTGGGCCTCCTGGAGCGAGGCATGGAGCACAGAGGAATGGGGGTTAGACACATGGTAGGGGGTGAGAAGACAGGTTAGGTGGGGGGGGGGGATCATTACAAACTGTTCAAATTACCGACGAGGCTGCCGTCTTCACGGCAGCCTCTACTTTAACTTATAGACTACTTGCTAATTTCCCGCTTGCACTCAGCTGCTTGCAGGGCTAATTCACTCAGGTGAATCTATTTGCGATTAGCTTGCGTCTAGGAATCATGCTACGGATGTTTAAGTGACCACAAAGTAACCCCTTAGGTTTAAGTTGAGGGTCCCAAACTAATTTAGCTTGATTTAATGTCCTGAAGATTCTTGAGACCCGGTGTTTCTTAATGACAGGGTTCCTAGGTTTTGGTACAGGTGGTGGGGCTGGGGACTTACCGCTGGGGAGTAGTGCAGGCCGACCTGCATCGTACCCGGGCTGAAGACAAGCCACTACCGCGGCAGGGGCCAAGTCCTCCCGCAGTATGCAAGCCCCGGTTTGGTCCAAGAATCCTCCTGCTGGTGGGGTTAGCGTCTCAGCTGCTGGGCAAAAGGCCGTTGGTGCGGGCCCGCTGAGACCCGCTGTTGGAGTTAGCTTCTCGGGTAGTAGGCCCCCTCGGAAGCCTGCTGGTGGGATTAGCATCTCAGCTGCTAGGCTGATGGCCGTCGGCGCGGGCCCAATGAGGCTCGCTGGTGAGGGTAGCTGTGGAGCTAGCATTGTTGACTGCTGCGCTAGCCCCTGCATTGGTGGTATTGAGCCCAGGCTAGCTGAGCTAGCTGAGCTTGTATGCTGTGGGCCGGGGTTTAGCTCGACATCATCGGCCAGTAGAAGTATCCCCGCAAGTTGTATCAGTCCCAGACAGGAGCCCGATGGGGAGATTTCCTCATATTTCGTTGTTGTTGGGGCTCTAGCACGACCACTGTCCAAGAGCCTGGCAAACAGGAGATATTGGCTTCTTACAGCTGGGAGATAGATTCTGTCCCTTTCCTCCGGTAAAAAGTGGTATCGAGAGGAGCAGGTGATCAGGCACAGAAGTAGAACGATGGCAGATGTCCATCTTTGCAATAAAATTAAAATTGGACGATCTCCAAGGTTTATAGATTGTTTAGATGGTATAGAAGGTTTAAGAAGTGGACGCGCTGCATGACGTGACTGTGCTGCGGCGGCCATCTGAGCTGTGGCACTGGTGCTGCTGCTGTTCTGAGCTGTGGCACTGGTGCTGCTGTTGTTCTGAGCTGTGGCACTAGTGTTGCTTCTGTTCTGAGCTGTGGCACTGGTGCTGCTGCTGCTGTTCTGAGCTGTGGCACTGGTGCTGCTGCTGTTCTGAGCTGTGGCACTGGTGCTGCTGTTGTTCTGAGCTGTGGCACTAGTGTTGCTTCTGTTCTGAGCTGTGGCACTGGTGCTGCTGCTTCTGTTCTGAGCTGTGGCACTAGTGTTGCTTCTGTTCTTAGCTGTGGCACTAGTGTTGCTTCTGTTCTGAGCTGTGGCACTAGTGTTGCTTCTGTTCTGAGCTGTGGCACTGGTGCTGCTGCTGTTCTGAGCTGTGGCACTAGTGTTGCTTCTGTTCTGAGCTGTGGCACTGGTGCTGCTGCTTCTGTTCTGAGCTGTGGCACTAGTGTTGCTTCTGTTCTGAGCTGTGGCACTGGTGCTGCTGCTTCTGTTCTGAGCTGTGGCACTGGTGCTGCTGCTTCTGTTCTGAGCTGTGGCACTAGTGTTGCTTCTGTTCTGAGCTGTGGCACTGGTGCTGCTGCTGTTCTGAGCTGTGGCACTGGTGCTGCTGCTTCTGTTCTGAGCTGTGGCACTAGTGTTGCTTCTGTTCTGAGCTGTGGCACTAGTGTTGCTTCTGTTCTGAGCTGTGGCACTGGTGCTGCTGCTGTTCTGAGCTGTGGCACTGGTGCTGCTGCTGTTCTGAGCTGTGGCACTGGTGCTGCTGCTGCTGCTCTGAGCTGTGGCACTGGTGCTGCTGTTTTCGCAGACAGTGCCCCCTCCAGGACTGTAGTTAACCCTAGTCTGTATGGAACAGCCAAGTTACCACCTCGCAGCCATGCCTTCAGCCCACAGGCCAGATGCTGGTTGTGATGACTCCCTCCGTTTATTTTAGGTGGTTTCTTATACTGATAGAGTGCATTGGTCCCTGCTTTGCGTTTGATTAGTTTCTTTATCCCCACCAAAGAGCATCTTCCAACCATTTATTGAGCAATCCATTATTCGCTTCAAAATGCGGTGCTTCTACTCACTGACCGGCGAAAACATAACGGGGAAGAACCAGAAAATTAATCCCAAACAAACCAAATCCCGCGGCGTAACACTCTCACTAAACATGCAACTGATTCAGAATCACACAAAATCACGAAATTTTAGAACCCTTTTTTCCAAAAGGGTTCTTCAGATGAAAAGGGTTCTAGATAGAACCCTACCCCTCTGCTAAAAACCCTTTTGGAACCCTTTTTTTTTTAGAATGTATGTTGTATGTGATTGTGTGGTGTGATATGCATGTCCCCCCCCCCCCCTTTTTTTTTCTTTTTGGTGAAGCACTGCTTCCTGTTGTATTAGAGAAACCTCCTCTGATTATATACAGTCAGGTCCATAGGTATTTGGACAGTGACACAATTTTTGTTGTTTTGGCTCTGTACTCCAGCACATTGCATTTGAAATGGAACAGTGACTATGACATTAAATTGCAGACTTTCAGCTTAAATTTGAGAGTTTTACGTCCATATCGGGTGAACGGTGTAGCAATTGTAGACATTTCTATACATAGTCCCCCCATTTTAGAGGACCAAAAGTAATTGGACAAATTAACATAAATTTTATGTTACTTTATTATAGAATAAAGTAATAATTTTTAGTATTTGGTCGCATATCATTTGCATGCCATGACTTCCTGATGTCTGTGACCCAACAACATCAAAAGACTCTTGATATCATATTTTCTGGTACTCTTACAAGCGATACTATAACGTCTCTGCATTTGAATGGATCTCTATGGGAATTGGGGGGTGGGACTAGATTTACACGGCACCTGGAGAAGACGCCGGGCAAATCAGCTGCGGCGAATCACCGGGCTGATCAGTGCCCTAGAAAATGGGCTGGCAGACAACGGGAAGTAGCTTAGGCGAAACCAAGGTGGAGTAGAGAGAGAGAGTGAGTTTGGTGTATTGGAGGTATTGGAGAGAGAAATTTAAAAGCGCTGTGTTTGATCTGTTTTGTCAGGAGAAGTCTGCTGTGTGCCCGAGTCCCGGATCGTATGAGAATCCGCCCCGTTACCGACCCCCGCCTGTCCGACAACCCTCCGCCGACATCAGCCCTGGACCGTGTGAGAACCCGTCTTTGTGTACCGAACCCTGGCCTCGTACCACGACTATTCTCCCGGATCACGGACTGGCTGACGCTCCCGCTAACCCCTACCTCTCTTTCCCCGCAAACAGCAATAAATTTGCGATTTAAATTGAATTGCCGCGGTGTGGACATTGCGATTATTGTTTTCAGTTACGTGACAACTCCAACCGCCTCGGAGTTTGTCACAATACCTTTATTAAAGTTTATGTTAATTTGTCCAAATACTTTTGGTCCCCTAAAATGTATAAAAATGGTGACAATTGCTACACAGTGTCATGGTTTTTAACCCTTTTTCCCTATGCGGTCGTTTTCCTCAGTGGCCACGCGAGGGCGCTGCCCTTTTGGTAGTTGCTTGCTCCGCCCTGCTTGGATTGCGGAGCTTCTGTTAGCATCCACACCTGTGCGTGGTCACCTTGAGCGCTATATAAGCCTCCCGTTTCCTTTGGTTGGGGCTTCTATATTGATTGTTTGATGATTTGTATTGTGGTGTATTGTCGGGCATGCTGTTTTGTGTGTGGTATTATCCTGCCCTTTGTATTTTAAGTCAGTATTATTTTGGTCTAGGTTTTTAAGGAGGCCGTTTTACTCCGTTGTGCATCATTGGAGTTATGCGGGACTCGCCTATGTGGAAGTAGCTATTAGGACTCGTCCCCCCTGGCGTACCTGCCTATGTGGATGTAGTTATTCGGACTCTTCCCCCCTGGCTCTTTTTTGTCCTCGCTTCCTGGTTTTTCCTTTTTAGTCCGTTGCCTAGATTTTGCCTTTCGATGTTTCTTTCTCCTCTCGCTGTCTGCTTTTTTCCGTAAAAGCGAGAGGAGTCTTTGTTTGTTTGTGTATCTGTATAGTAGTTTCTTACTGAGAGACAGGGCATTTTTATCATACTGACTTTAGGGCTTTATTTATTTGGTGTGTGTTATTTGTACCTTTCGTGCTACTCGCCTGTTTTAACGTTTCGTTGCTGAGGCAGGGCTTTATTCTTGCTGGCTCTTTAGTTACTTATCTAATAGAAGTATGGGACTGCAGATCTCTGCTCTATTTCGCCTGTAAAATGTTTCTCTCCTGGGAGATCGGGCGTTCACGCTTCTACTTAGTTACTTAGCTCGTAGAAGTTAGGGTAGCAGTTCTTTGTTCCATTTCACCTTTGTTTGGTTTTCTTACTGAGCAACCAGGCGTTTGAGCTTCTACTCATTTCCGTGTTACAGTGAGCCGGTTAGTAGCTTTGGTACGTTTGTTCCCTGTTTTGTCTCCTTTGTTGTGAGTCAGGGTTTTTATATTATATTGAGAGTCAGTGCTTGCTATTTTCTATTAAGTTTGCGTTGGTCTGTTGTTGCAGCTGTCCTATTCGCCTCATTACATTCCTCTTTGTAGAGGTAGGGCATTTATTTTCAACTCGCTTTGGTCTTTTAGCCGGTAAATGTCCGGTGCAGCCTGTCCTGTTCGTTCCTTTCGGTACCTTTCTCCGTACATGGAGTTTTGATGATTTTGTTCGGAACTGTTGTTCTGTTTCGTCTTTCTGTGCATGTCTTCCTATAGGGAAGTTTGGGGCGATGTTGTGGACATGTTTGTGTGTGACTGCGAGTCTGAGAGTAGCCTTGGAACGTTGGATCTGTTCCTTTCGCCTCCTCATTCTATCGTATTATTTTTCCGTGTTTGTTAACAGTTTTATTTTTTGCCATTACGCTACTCGCCCGTTCTTATGCGTCTCGTTACCGAGACAGGGCGCGTATTATTTCTGGCTATTCAGTAACCTGTCCTTGCGCTTCTACTTATTGGCGTGTGACAGTGAGCCGGTTAGTAGCGTCCGTAGGCGTGTTCGTTGTCTTGTCTCCTCTCTTAACTGCGGGGGTTCCCGCCTTAGTGGCCTTAGGGCTTAAAGAACCCCCTTGCTGCGTTTGGCTCCTCCTACCTCACATGTCACGCCCCATTACACACAGTTCACCCGATATGGACGTAAAAACCCTCAAATTAAAGCTGAAAGTCTTCACTTTAACCTCGTAGTCACTGTTCCATTTAAAATCAAATGTGCTGGAGTACAGAGCCAAAACAACAAATATTGTGTCACTCATGGACCTGGCTGTATATACAGTGCCCTCCACTATTATTAGCACCCCTGGTAAAGATGAGTAAAAAAGGGTTATAAAAAATTTACCGTTTGGTGAATTAGCTTAATGTCACACTGACAAAATTAGAAAAATCCAACCTTTAATTGAAGTAAATTTATTATGAGAAAATAAAATCCCTCATCATCGGGGGTGGGACTAGATTTAGCTGTAAATTATGGAAAAATAAGTCAGGAGAAGAACCCCTTCAAGTTATCCATCCATAACTACTGTATTTATAGGGTCTGAGGTATCAAACGAGCCTCAAACCATCACTCTGCTGCCAGATATGCAGTAGATATGGATGGATCACTTTAAGGGGTTGTTTCTCCTGACAAATATTCCTATTGAACTCTATGGAAAAATAAGTCAGGAGAAGAAACCCTTCAAGTTATCCATCCATATCTACTATATTTCTGGCAGCAGAGTGATGGTTTAGACCTTGATACGTCAGACCCTTGATGACTTAGAGCCATTTAGCCAACCATGTGTTCCACACTGTTCCAGTGTAATTTAAAGCTAAATCTAGTCCCATCCCCCAATTCCCATAGAGATCCATTCAAATGCAGGTTATAGTATCGCTTCTAAGAGTACCTGGAAATAAGATATCAGGAGTCTTTTGATATCCTTTTATATAGTCATGATGGCATCACCTGTTTACCACAGAAGTTGTTTGAGAGAATGGCAAGAATGTGCAAGGCCGCTATCAAGGAAAAGGGTGGCTACTTTGAAGAATCTAAAATATATTACTTTTTTTATTTGTTTAACAATTTTTTGGTCTTTGCATAATTTAATTTGTGTTATCTCATAGTTTTGATGTCTTTACTATTCCAAAATGTGGAAAACAGTAAAAATAACGGAAAAAAACCTTCTATGAGTAGATGTGTCCAAACTTTTGACTGGTACTGTATGACAAGATACGCAACTGGCGCTTTTCCCCATTGGATTTTTTTGTCCGCACAAGAGGAAGTGATCAGGTATGCGCAGTAGTGTTTTCAGTTAGCTTAGCAACTAAAATTACATAACGTATGCTTAGAGTGGTGCGCATCTGACCGGCGCTAGCCGGATTTAAAGTTAGTTTTCGTTGGATAGTCAAAATCATAACGGGTTGTAAGTAGTAGTACTAGGTCCTGACAACCTAGGCATATATAATCTAAAAAGAAAAGGTAGACTTTTGATTTCGTCTGTCTGATGTTTTGAAAAAAACTCCATTGACCGGCAGTCATTCAATGAGCGCCTCTTGTCTGTCTAATAGAGTACTCAAGTGAGTACGTCAGTCGTGGGCGGAGTCTGGTTTCGGAAGTAAATTCCCTATGGAAGATAGTCTCCGAAGCCCATTCTATCGACTATTTCTTGAAATCTGATTTATAGAATAAGCCGAAACGTTCCTGGATTAGTCTGTGTGGTACAAGGATATATTCCATATACCGCATGTTCCAATTTTTATTTTTTAAAGTAATGCATTAATGAATGCAGTTCGACTTGTAGTCCACTTTAACGGACTACATATCCAGTACTGCAACGCACGGGTGGTTCTCGACCAATAACATATCATCTCGTCTGTCTGACTGTGGCAGATGGGAGTAGGCTACTGCCGCTGAACGTTAGCTTGCTAAGTAGAGAAGCCCGCCCGACAAGGTCAGAAACTGCGCTACGGTTAACCACATAAAGCAATTCTAGCTTTTAGTCCTTCAAGCTAGCTATCTAACGTTAGAAAAAAAGTGTTTAAAACAGAGCTGTGTGCTACTGCTGGCTAACGTTATGCGACAACGTCTGGAGACAAGGCTGCACGTTCGGAGGGAATTATAGGACGTGGAGTTTTTAAAGTGCCAGCGCTGGTATGTTCACAAAAAAAATACTAAAATGTAAAATATAGCTACTCAAAGCTGGTCCAGAAAAACGACATAGATTGCGAACGGGCGTTATATAGAACAATCCGGGAAATTGACGGTAAGACATAATCAGTATAAATGGTTTAAAAGTAAGCTTTAGTTAATGTCTACGCTCTAAATGAATGGGGAATTTACTTCCGAAACCAGCGTAACGTAGTCACTTGAGTTCTCTATAAGTTCCAAGTGCGGACGTTCCAGACCCGAAGTGGGACCTCTTTGTCAGAGGCCAGCCAAACAAGCAGCAGCTTTCTGCGGGCGTCCATTTTGCCACTGAGCATTTGAACACCTTTATCATAACGAATGGGACCACCGTCACAGCAGACATCACACACAATCCTCCCGAGTTGGCCACTTGAATACACTATTACTCTTTAATAAAAACGCCTAAATGGTACCGTTAGGCTCCACCTGATAAGAGTAGTGCAGATGGCGAACATACTGTAACTTCTGAACTAAATCATTAGTCTATAATTTAATTGTGACACTCGGAAATGTATAAACTTATTTGTTGTTCGGGATTTACTATTTCAGAATGAAAGACAAGTAGCTACCAGGGAGGGGAATCATAGTATCCCAGCCTGGGATGAAGATTGGTCAAGTAGAGGAGAGAAATTCGAACACTGTATATAATCACTTATCTAACGTTAAAAGTTAAAATGTACAAGATGCAACCATTTATTTGTTCAATTAGCAGAAGCTACGATTATACAGGACAGCTACACAGCAGTCAGCACAGCAGCGCACTTCTGTTCTACCATCTATATTTCTATCCCAAAGCCATATTGAACTAAAAATCAGGAAAGCACTGACCATCCTAGGATACTTCATCTTCACATTCCTCCACATTCACCATAATGATTTAGCCTCTAGGACAGCGGTGTCAAACTCGTTCCATGGAGGGCCGAGTGTATGCAAGTTTTTGTTCTAACCATGCTACACCAGCTGATTCCACTAATTAGTTCACCTCCTTGGTTGAAGAGCTGAGCTAATTAGTGAAATCAGCTGGTGTAGGGCACGGTTGGAACAAAAACCTGCATACACTCGGCCCTCGATGGAATGAGTTTGACACCCCTGCTCTAGGATAACGTTACTGGTAAATTATTAGCGCGCCCTGCTGTTGTGAAGATGTAATTCATACTAGCCTATCCTAAATAAACTTGGGGCGCATTTTGATTGCCTTTACTCAAACTCCAACAATTGTGGACATCGGGGATGTAACATTAATGTTTAGTTTTGTTTGGCTGCACTTAATTTCTTATGCTCTGATTCTTTTGACATTTTTGCAGAAGCATGTTTGCAATATAGGCTACAGGGCTATTGATAATGAAAGCTAACTTTAACGGCTCAACAGACAATGTGAACACATCATTGAAACTATTTTATTGGTTGATGTACACTGCATGCATTTGATTTGTGTAACAACGGACTTTGATTATGACGTTAGCCTAGTCTGTATTTTTTATGTTTGCGTGCATAATTTTACCATATGTCTTAGAGTGGACGGGAATGCAGGCAAGTCTTTTTACCGTAAGTGTTGCGATTATAGGGGCATTAGCGGGGATACAGGGATTCGTGAGGACGGTAAAAGTGGGGGGGCCAATGGCGCCCCCCCCCCTTTCCGGCGCCAGTGTCAGTAGCTGTGTGGTCTGGGAACAAATAGGCTACAGTAATGTGAATTTATACAATAGCTACTCTGGCACATATGAATATTGTATTGTCAATTAACGTTAGATGTCATGTCAGTAGCCTACTGTGCATTGGCTAACTTGGTTGCCCAGGTTTTTGTTGTTACTGTGACCCTTGCTGTGTAACGTCACTTTAAGCATCTAAACAAGACTGTAAAAGTAATGCAGACAAATCCATTTCTTTGGTCATATAAATTTGCTAAATGGTTTCGGTTATGGAGGAGTAACGCCACTCAGTTTTTAATGCTAGCTCCCATTAATTACCGGCTCAATTTCTACTTGTAGCCAGAATAACTGCATATACCTACCCAGCTAGTAAACAGCGTGAACATAATGAAACATAATGATACAGACACGATTGTTTAGAATGTACTGATAACTTTATTTTGTTGTGTACATTCACTGTAAGTTGTCCAATGCTGCAATGAATATCTTTATATATAGCCTTCCACTGACCCGTCTTCTGGCATAGCTACAGATGTTTGCATAAATGAGAATCCATATGAACTGGATAACGTTATAACAAATAATAAATGTTGCTGATATTAACGTTACTAATATATTTCAATAACATTTAGCCTACTATTTCTACAGTAGCTACAATGCGAGCTAACAAAACTAACTTTCTTCCTCTCGGGTGTATATCATCTGAATTTCCCCGATAGTTACAGCAAAGGTGAAAGGCTATGGGTGAGATGTCACCGCGAAGTGCGTCCACCGACTGAGAAAAACTTTCTGTGCTACCGTGCTTTCATGCTCCACAGTGCAAACTCCCAAGCCTTGACTGGAGTGCGTACTGGGGAGCACGGGAGTAATCCAGCCAAATTGCCAAATGTTTGTATGCTCCCTACTTGCTCAATACATATCCTATTTGTGGCAGAAATATTTTTATTAGCAGCTGACTAGAAACAACATGTAGAGAAAATAGTTTTGTTTAGCATTTAAAACCAATCTAAGGTCTTGAGAAGTTGAACCGCTTGAGAAAAGTTGGTGGCACGTGTAAATGATTAGGTCGCCAGTATAAAGATGAATTTTTTAAAGCAGGTTGTTAATATAGATCGTAAACAGAAGAGGGCCAGGGATAGACCCCTGAGGTATATTACTACTGATTAACATTGATTGGGATTTTCCCCCATCAATATATACTCTCTACGAGTTCTATTAAAGAAATAATTAGCAAAACCAATCTACTCATACTCCTTTCATACCAAAGCATTTCGGCTCGGCTTCGGTGTGAAAGGGGCGAAACGGGTTACTCTATATAGCAGACCCTCAATATTGTCATGTCTTTAACTTCTGCAGAAACAATGTTCTGAAACTTTATGAATGATGGAAACCGTAGGCTATTCATGTTAACGTATATTAGAACCAAACAACTCTGGAATTATCTTCACTTTTGCTATATAGACTAGATTCACGCAAGAACACTATAGCTCAGTTGTCACAGGTAAATTGGCTATGTAATGGTGAATAGCCCATAAAATAACAAATAACATTACTTTAAACGTTTTGTGACAGTTTTTTACATTTGCAAGATTTGGAGCACATCACTAGGCTATCGATTCAGGAGTTAACATACTGGGTTAAGCTAGCGTAATGGCAAACTGTGTCCGTTAGCCAGCTGGCTACCAAACTAGCTGTATTAGCATGAAAAAACGGAATGTGTACAGAAGTAAACTTGCGGACCTGGGTCTTGTGTGAATGGCGATGACTCGGGACATACCCGGGACCATAGTCTGGTGTGAATGGGTCAAATGTGGGTTGAACGCGTGTTCAGTATCCCGTGTCATTCCTGAGTTTTGTGTATGGAAGGGGTATTAGAAAGAGCTTAGAAATTGAGATCATAAGGATCCCCATATTCTAAACGTGGCAGGTCATTGGCAGCTTCCCATACATTGGCAAAGGCTCTGTTATTAGATCTGATCTCAGTTTTAGAAGACCAGAGTCAAGGGAATCTGGTCCAACAGGTAAAATCCTGGAATTATTACCTTTCAGTACCTTATGGACATCACATGTACATTTGTTCAATATTAAAAGCACTACCAGGCCTTTTTAATTACATTTTTCAAGGGACGGAGAGGGGAAAAGAAGAATCAGTTAATTTTGTGAAGGGGAATTTGACCATGTGCCCTGACGTCAAAGGATGACGTGAAAATGAGAGGAGAGACAAGGAAAAACGCACCCCAAAGAAAGCATCAATGAGGCCGGAATTCCTCTGCAAGTGTCACCACGACTTCCAAGAGATGAGGTTTCTGGGGTTGTTTTTCTTCAACTGATTACCAGTAAAATAGCTCCATTGGAGGAAATCAGTGTGGTTATTGTGAATCTGACATTCTCAGATTCTCAGTGAGTCACACAATTGGCAAAACGACAGGAAAGATGCCTGAAAGAGAAAGTGAACGAGCAGGGAGAGTTAAATTTGTCTTCACTGCAGGGCTGAACCTCACACCCACTCCATTAGACACACAACTGACAGAAGAATTTTATCACTCTCTCCATCAGATACAAGTCTTGATTTCAGTTTGCATGCTAGTAAAAGTGTGGACCTGATTTCACAAACACAGTACTTTGTGTCAGTTTCTATTAAAAATATATATTTGGGAAGCAGCAAGTTTTCTTTTCTCTTTTCACTGTAATAACAACTGCCAGTGTGTTAACTGCTGAAAGATTGGTGTATCAAAATCAGTCCCACTGTTGGAACCCAGGAGTCAGAAAGGGAAAAAATCATTTTAAATGTTTGAACTGTTTCATATTCTCTCTGAAATATATTTCTGTACTCCAAACTTGTGAATACACACCTTCATTAACTCATCCCTCTATCCTTCCATTGCTCTCTCATCCCGTTCCTCTCTCCCTTGTCCACTCATCTCATTCTCCCTTATTTATTCATCCTTGCTACTGTTACTGTAATTCACTGTTTCTGCAACTCACTTTTACTGACACTGTAACTACCTGTTAGTGTTACTGTCATGTCATTCAATGACTAGCCTTTTGATACAGAATTTGTTTTAAAACATCAGCAGATTTCTGTGATTTTAATTCTCAAGCAATTATTGTGTTCTACTTCTGTGTAAGGTTTCCTTTCAATGACCAGAGAAGAGGTTGGACACCATCACCCATGCTCACCACAACTACCACCTTCTTTATTGTTCGGATGAAGTGCCAAGCTCAAAATAGTTTAAGAATATTCTTGGTTAAAGGTGCTGTGGTGGCACAGTAATAAAACTGCCGACTTTTAGTCGGTGCAGTTGTACACCGAGGATCAGGGGTCCTGGTCCTGCCAGATCCGAGTATGGCCGGTGCCTTGAGGGAACAGCAATTTATAAGCGCTCCCGGGGTGGGGGGGAGGGACTCGGCAGGGGGAGAATCGTCGCACAAGCAGCCCAGGGCGAGTTGGGATCACGGTCGGGAACTTTGAGCAGTTGCCCCCTGAAGAGGCTGTGGCAGCCTCCTTCCTACTACCAGCTGACGGGATTGTGTAGCGGTGAATTCTCAAGTGGTTGCTACACAGGGAATTGAATAGCATAGGGTACAATTGGCTACCAAATTTGGAGAAAAACAGGAAAAATCTGAAACAAACAAAAAAAAAAGAATATTCTTGGTTAAATCTGCATACGTGTACACTCCCTTTATATGTGTGTGCGTGTGCGTGTGTGTGTGATTTTTTCTGAATAAAAGCTATACATGTCAGCCAGAATTATTTTTTTTAGCTTTTTTGTTATCCAGTTGTCATCCACAACTACAAATTATTTTTGCCAGTTTGGGATACAGACACCCCTGTGTTACCATGGGTAATGGAGAGATATTGGAGGGAGGAGGTAGCTGGTAGGGTAAAGCACCTCTGTTTCGCCAAGATTTAGTTTGAGATGCCAACTGATGATTCAACTTGAGATACCATGAAGACAGGCTTTCATGTGTGGTAAATATGTTGTTCTGTCAGTGGAAATGAGAGAAATAGGTGCGTCATCAGCATAGGAGTCATAAGAGAAGCCATGTGAAGACATAGAGCTATAGTGAAGACTTACAGAGCTTTGGTGTATAAGAAAAACAAGAGGGGGCATAGAACAGATCCGGATTGGACCCCTGTGGTAAGATTATGGGAGTTTGAGATGGAGCCCTCCCAAGATGTATTCAGAACGGTATGGATAACCATTTGTGGGCATTGCCTGAGACGACTGTTTCAGTCAGGATTGCCAAAGGACCCGATGGAATAAAACTATCAAATACAGTAGAAAGATCAGGCTGACAAAAACTATCATGGATTGGTGGACTTTCACCTTTTATCTGCTTAAGTAACAATGTGTTTTGGCAGCAAACGATGATAAAATTAACTGCACAGTCAAGAAATAATTTAACAGAATTACAGCTGTATTAAAAAAAATAAAACAAATAGGCTACCCACTGGTGCAGCGCATTTTTTCTTCGGGATACCCCGGCGCAGCTCAATCCCCCACAACACAAGCCCTCAGCATTATGAAATCAGTAGGCAGTTGAATTATTAAATAGTAATGAGACACATGAATACAACCACTGTAATGGAAGTGACAATATATATAACACAATTTGTTTTAAAATATTTGCTCATATAGGACTGAAATAGGCTACTAGCGTTGAATTCGAATAAATAGCCTAGCAAATCCCGTAATCGTCGGTATTGCTTTGCGAACCCTCAAACCTAGAAAACAAATGGAATCAGCAGTTAGATTTTGCTTTCAAATGCAATATTCTAGCCTCGGCTGGTATTTTATTCAGCCATAAAACTACAGTATCGCTGAGCCTACACTTTTACTACTACTACATTTTATTCCACAAAAGATGTAGCCTACGCTACTTTCTAGTGCATTGCCGAGCACGCACGTGGGACGCATTATTCATCAGAAAACAACGCTTATGTCGAAGCATGTTTATTGTTTTACTCCTGTTTTGTAGCTACACCCCCTCGTTATGTACATGCACGCTCAGCATACGTTTCCTATACGACCAGACCCAATAGGAGGGTGGAAAAATCCTGGCAGGACGGATGCGCGCTGAAGAGAAGTTGGCAAGTAAAAAACGCATGTTTTCTGAAATGTTAATTCTGAAACATTCTTGTGTGGGAGACAGATTTATAATTAACAAAGGATTGGATGCACCTATCTGCTCTCAAAGCTTGCTGTGCTGCTGTCAACTTCAGAAACCGTATTTTGGGATGAGGACAGATCCTATTTCCGTTACTCGGATGCGCCTAGTTTTGGTTGGAATGGGCATAGTATTAGCTGCTGCTACTGGTTTTCTAATGGGAGTCTTTTCAGAACTGAAGGTAAGAATGTCTGGCGCTGTTGGTGTTACATCTGAACAATTATCTATAGCTAGAAAACCCAGTGAAGATGTTTGTGTTGAAAAGTCGGTGAAACGCTGTCTCGCGTCCAGGTGAAAACCCGGCTAAACTTGGTTGAAAGGTGAATTTTTTTTAACCGGCTGGGATGTAGCCAGGCTATGTCCGGGTTAAACCTGGGCTAAATTAGCGCTAAATTGACATGTTTATTTCAAAACGTGTGAAAAACTAATCTTAGATTAGACGTCTAGATTCAGGTCTTTGCTCACTGGGAAGTTTAGCTATTTCGCAAATAACAGAATACATGTGCTAGCCTACAATCAAATGGATTGGCATGTCGTGTGCGTTGGGTTGAACGTTCATTAATGTGATAGGCTACCACTGTTTTTCAGTTTGACGCAGGAGCAGCGCGTTTTGTTACTAAGAAATTGTTCCAGTTACTCTTTAAATCGATTTACTGTATTGGCCTGTCATTGTAACTCCTCGTGCTTAAAGGTGGCTGTCAAATAAATTAACATTATTACTACCAAACAACAACCCGTCAAACAGTTAATGATACAGCTAGTAGCCTGTCAACTAAGAAGAAAGCATCGAATGTGCAAAATACAAATCGAAAAGCCATGTATGCTGGCCTTATTGTGGTAATTATGCTGTGGTTTCTCTTAATGCATAAGCAGCTTAAGGCTGATTCTATGTCTGGGGTTGTTATATTTTAAGCTACACATACACTACTCACAAAAAGTTAGGGATATTCCGCTTTCGGGTGAAATTTCAGGATGAACCTAAAATGCACTATAACCTTTACAGGTGAAATTAATTTGACCTTCTCTAAACTTTTGAATGCACATGTCCAACTATTCAATGTTTCAGTACTTTTTGCACAACTTGCTGTTCTCTAACAAGGAGCTGAACGGCAAAATTCACAACAGGTGTTTGATCCATGAATCGACCAATAAATTTCCTGGTTCAATTAGAATTGGTATTTAAACAGTCCTCTTCATCATGCTGTTCACATTTTGACATCATGAGACCAAGACGACACCTAACAATTGATCAACAGTACCTCGCCATTGCGAGGCTTCAAACAGGATGTTCTCAGAGGGAAGTGGCCACTGAGCTTAGAGTGTCACAGAGTGTCATCAGCAGGTTGCAACAGAGATACAGAGAGACTGGAAGAGTCACAGAAAGGCATAGAAGTGGACGTCCTTTGGCCACATCCCACACTGATGACCGCTTCATTGTGAACAGTGCCCTGCGGAACCGGATGATGAATGCCACTCAACTCCAGGCACATTTAAGGGAGGTGAGAGTCACCCAAGTGTCACGTCAGACCATTCGAAACCGTTTACATCAGCGTGGTCTGCGTGCTAGACGACCTGCAAGGGTACCTGACCACACCACCAGGCACAGGCGTCATCGTCTTGCATGGGCCAGGGAGCATTTACGCTGGACGAGGGACCAGTGGGCCTCAGTGCTGTTCTCTGATGAAAGTCGATTCACGTTGAGCAGAAATGATGGCCGCCAACGATGTTGGAGACGTCAAGGAGAGCGCTATGCATCAGCCACTGTTGTCACCAGACGACCCTTTGGTGGTGGCGGTGTTACAGTGTGGGCAGGTGTGTCTAGTCAATACAGAACTGCCCTACACTTTGTGAATGGTACAGTGACAAGCCCATACTACCTGAATAACATCATTAATCCAGTCATTGTGCCCCTGCATGAACAACACAGGCCTAATTTCATCTTCATGGACGACAATGCTCCAGCTCATCGAGGTCGCATCATTAGGGAAAGGCTGCTGGAGACTGGGGTACCTCAAATGGAGTGGCCTGCACTTTCTCCAGACCTGAATCCCATAGAAAACCTATGGGATCAGCTGACTCACCGTGTAGAGGCTCGTAACTCTGTACCCCAGAACCTCAATGACCTGAGGGCCGCCCTTCAAGAAGAGTGGGATGCCATGCCTCAGCAGACAATAAGTCGACTTGTGAACAGCATGAGACGTCGTTGTCAAGCTGTAATTGATGCTCAAGGGCACATGACAAGTTATTGAGACATTGACATTTTTGTTGTGGTATACCCACCACTGTTGTTGGCTTTTGTTTCAATAAATTGTTTGAGATGAGGAAATCACCATTGCATGCTTCTACTTAAATGCCCTACTTTCATGATACGTATAATATCACTGTAGCGTGAACTTACATTTTCCATAAATTTCACCCGAAAGCCAAATATCCCTAACTTTTTGTGAGTAGTGTATGTACATTTAGTTACAGAATTCCTACAGAAGACCTTAGATTGGTTTAAAATGCTAAATGCAATTCCCAATTGTTGGCAAAGGGATTTTGTTTTTTGACAACACCAAAAGGCTATATAACATAATAGTTGAGTGAGGGAAAAAGCTAACATTGATGGAAATATTTAAAAGCAATGAATCACTGCGGTCACACCATCTGTACTGGGCAAAAAAAAAAGTTGGTCTACTGGAGGTTTCAGAAAACAATTTGAAATTAATATTTTATGGATTTTTAAAATTAGGTATTTTGACGTGACCTTATGGTGGATTTTGCTGTCCCATAATTCTAAATTTCTACATTAAAAACATCATTGCATGTCATGAATACCTGGTCTTTAAAAATCTAGTGGGGTTTGCTGAAAACAATTTAGTTGAATTATTTCACGGCATTTTAAAAAGTCACATGTATTGAATCAACTAGCCATTTTGGACGAATTTGGCATCCCATATTTTCACTTCTACAGTAAAAATGCATGAAAGTTGTGGCATGGATACCTGGTGATCTGGTCTTCAAAGAATTTATTGAAGTTTGCTGAAAACAATTTCATATGGTTATTTTATAGATTAAAAAAAAGGGTATAATGAATTTACACCGTATCATGGCCTTTTCTATCCAATAATCTGTAGAAGAATATTACAGCTGTAACACTTTGTGAGTAGTCAGATTCTTTTAGGTGCATTAGACCTGACCAGGTTATGTTAAATTAAGTTGCAGAACCCAATTCTCTTGGATTTTAAATATTTTGCACTGAAAGAGTTTTTACATTTTTTTAAAACTGAAAATTCAGTACAAACTTTCCCCGCTGTACAGTTGGTCACAAACGGGTTCAACAGTGAAAGATGGAGTTTTGGAAATATTTTACAAAAGCCCCAAGCAAACAATACAAGTAGGCTATACCCTACTTGTACCCGCGCAGTTCTAAATGCTTGAAATCTCTGGATGGCTGGAGTGCAAAGAGATCCAAGTGCCTGCCCCCGCAACTCGATTCACCTCAACACTACCCTGCACAAGAAGAATGGGTGAAGTGGATTGGGCTTCAGGGTTTCTGAATGTCACGGTGCTAACCTGAAGGGTGTGGCACGCAGGCGTGGGCAGTATGTGACGTATGTGCATGTGGAATGACCTACCTTGTACCCCCCTCACCATAACACCCTGCAGCAGAAAGAGAGGTGCCCCTACTCTAGGGATAATACTTCAGCTTAAAGGGTGGTTAGCAGATTTAAGGCAAGTATTATATATAGGTAAAAACCAAGGTAAGTCATCACGTCCAAAAGAACAACTGTATGACAAATACTCATACACGAAAGATTGAAGTAAATAAAAAAAACTTCAATTGGATTTATTAACAAAATATTCTCTCATTTTCTTTTTTACTGTTCTGACAGAAAGGAAAAATGGTATTCTGATAACCAGTATAACATTGAAAATCACATTAGCTATACCAGGCAGAGGGGTGCTAATATAACCCACCTAGGTTATCTTCCTGACACGTCATTTAGGCTAATGGAACTGGTTCCTCTTAACCCTTGTATTATGTTTACATTTTATGATGCCATTTATGTTTGGGGTCAAATTGACCCCAAAAGTTTAAACTGACTCAAAACTATTGTAATAGAAAAATTTTGACACTTTCTGCATCACATTTTGTGTCTCCCAATTGACATTTACATTACAGTCATTTAGCATATGCTTTTATCCAAAGCGACGTACAATAAGTGCATACAGAAACGTCATCGAAGTAACTACAGAACAGATAAGACAAGCACATCCTTTGCACAACGTAGCAGCTATCCCTAGTAATGAACATTAAATGTAGTTCACAGTAAGCTGTGGGTAAATCAGCTTATTGACTAGCCTTTTATCCCTAAGTATCAAAATTCTGTGATGAAACATCTAATTTTAGAGCCTGAGGTAAAACCTATATGGGAAAGTGCCTTCAGAATTACCCACAAAAAATCAGTGTTAAAAACTAATAAAGGTTGTATATTTTCTTGCATTTTATACAGCTACCCCACAAATGCCGCCACACAACACCTTTTATACAAAGTTGGTATAGGACTTTTAAAAATATAGCATTATGTTTGTTGTGTGTTTAATATTTAATCCCAACAAATTAGGAAAAATCATTGTCGCCATACAGTGTCAAGATGAAAAAATAATTAAAAATATAGCATTATGTTTGTTGTGTGTTTAATATTTAATCCCAACAAATTAGGAAAAATCATTGTCTCCATACAGTGTCAAGATGAAAAAATAAGGTTAACTGGTTTTTAAGAGACGTCAAACATTGAATCAGGTCAAATTGACCCGGAACATAATACGAGGGTTAAAGGAAATAATTCTTGAGTGCTCAAGTATCTAAACTGATAAGGAAAATCTCCCCAGCAAATAGGGAATTTGTTTTAATTTATACACCAGTTGTATGAGAGAAATAACCCACTTCAGTGACAAAGCACTTTTATCACATAGCAGGCACAGATTATACAAAAAAAGAATTTTCTTCCCTTTTTTAGTTCAGTACACAAATGAGTAGGGCAAAGCCCCTTTCTTTAGCAGAAAAACACACAGATTCTTAATTGACCTCAAAATAAAGTGCCACCCCTTAGCAACAAGTAAAAAAAAACAAATTAAAAAAAAAAAAATGTCTCAGTGTTGTAGTGCTATTTTTAGAAGTGAGGGAGCACTCCATGCTCAGAGCCAAGTCTTTACAACTTGCTGATGATGACACATATAAACGGGTGGATCTGAAGGATTTTTGGCACTAGCCAGCTGGGCTAGTAGACAAAAATTTCCACTAGCCCTGTTTGTAACACACAAATGTTTTCTATTAATTTGTTCCGTTTCATTAACATTCACAGTATTCATGTTGTTAGTCTATGAGTACCGCTATTTTAATCAATGACGCAATAATATAACTATAGGTATATTCTAATGGACAATATACTGTATAACCACTTAGAATGAGAGAACAATTTTGACCCAAGACTATCCCAACAAGTGTAAATTGGCAACAGAATATAAGCAGGATACAGGGTATTATGCAAAAGGATATACATTTTAAATAGTGCATACAAAATAACATATATAAACACACACAAAATAAAAAATTTTTTCTTCAGAACATCTAATCAGAAACCAACAGCAAACATTTTCCACAGCCTATAGCTAACATTGTGGGAAAAATACACAAAGCTGAGCCTACTAGATATGTGTCCAAAACTCACTAAATCACTCATTTATACATGAAACGGTATGCAAGTATTCAGTCAAACCATAACATCTGTCAGGATGTGTCATAGATGTCTAATAGTACAGAAAAAACTGTGAAAAACTGATGCATTTTCACTGGCGGATAGTAGCCTAGTTTTCGCTAGGACACAAGATGTGTAATGTTAAAGGCCCCACACAACATAAGTCAGATTACATTTTCCTAATGCTTTTCAGAAGGCTTCCTTGTGAAACCGGACGTTGTGGTGGGACTTTTAAAAATTTTTTTAAATGGGCGGGCTGTTGCGGTGGCTAGCTAGTTAGCTTCTGGATAGCAGTGCTCAAAAGAAAGCTAACGCGTTAGCCAAAATGTATGACATTGTGTCTCAAATTCAGGATCACTCTCCTCCTCCATCCCCCTCTATTGAGGAGGAGGAAGCGTCGTTTCTGTGGGACAACGAGGGGTAGGAGGATGAGAACGAAGAGGGAGATGAGGACGGTGAGGGCGAGGATGGTACCGGGAGGGAGGGAGATCACTACGAGTAGGCTATGGGGGCGGCTTCGCTCCATTGCGGCCCTATATGTTTGAGCCACCCCCTGTTGCTGCTGCTGCCGGAGCTGCAGAAAATGGAGTCCGCCCCTGAGAGAATCTTGATGTTTCTGAATGGTATGATAACAGTCGTATGTAACATCAATGGTATGATAACAGTCGTATGTAACGGCAGATTGCAGCCTCCTTCATGAGGCCAAATTCTAGACATTTTTTCCATAGCCATGCATTTGTGGGGAAACTAAATAGCGTGCTCTCACACCCAAACAAGCACTTTCGTCCCATTTTGTTCGCAGTTCGCACTCACGCACTGACAGTAGCTAACTTGCTACTGTGAGCAACCTAAGTTAGGTACTCTAAGCTAGTTGTCACTCACATTGACGTTGAGGACAAGTTGAACATCGAGCAATGTAATTGGAGGAAAAACGTTTTTCCTCTGCCTGCCAGTACAGGTACGCGTCACCAAAACATCACACAGCTGTTTACAGGAAGAAGTGAGGGAAATATTTAGCCGCGCAAATATCAACTTTAAATTAAAAAAACTTTTTTTGGGGTCTACATCATGTCCTTGAAGTAATTAAACTATAGCTAACCATTTCATCACTTACAAGAGGTAAATTTTCATTGTGTGGGGCCTTTAATGTTTTTAGGGCTACGGCTCTGGGGCTTGACAGGATTGCCTCGGAAACGTGTTTTGTGGCTAGACATTGGACTAGGCAGCTGTCATTCAACTAGCGTAATTGAACCCCGCCTCTTTTTAAGGTGGACTGATTATCAGTACTGATGATCATCTGCAGTCACGTCGCATTTTACACAATAGACTCCCTTAAATCGCGGCCCAAGAAGTTTCACTCGCCTGATGGACTAGTGGTCCAGAAATTGGACTCGCCTGAAATGTAAACTACTCGTCTGAGGCGAGCAGGCGAGCTTAATTTCCAGCCCTGCATATAAATCGCTGTTTGAGGAACTGAATCGAAAGCACCCATATATAAGCTAGCCTACACATCTGTCTAGCCAAAACAACGCAAAGTACCTAGCTAGATAATTTTCTCTAAAGTTAACATTACATTGATATCACTTCAGTGGGCTGAGTGACTAACGCTCACATTATTAGTTATCTTCTGTTTTGTTTTGTTAAATAAATTGCATTGAAAGAGGCAAGACCACAACATTATCAGTCAACAGTACAGTTTTATTTTCTAATGTTGGAGATTACCAATCTAGATGTTAGCTTACTTGTCTGAAGTTATCCTGCCAAGCGTTTGGGTGTTTAGCCGAACCCACCGCTCCTCCTCACACAGTAAAAACAGCTGTGAAACCGCAGACTGGAACTCATACTTTACCTGAGGGAAAATGTTCCAAACTCTTTCGACTAGACAGTCCTCTTCTCATCAACCCGACTGACGGTAGGTTATCTAACAGACTTAGCAATGCTAATTCCAGTGTCGCAGTTCTCTTCGGTAATGACGACTGCTATAACTTAGGCTACCAACCTTTCTCACAGCGACTTCTTACGCCTAATAACGCCCAATTAAGGGTTACGTTTGGATATCTCCTATCGACTAGCTCTTAGCTGAGGAGCGCACCTGCTGCAGACAGTAGTCTTTCACAACACCGCCATGTTTGTCTCCACTTCCTTCTTCTTCGTCCTTTTCGCACCGTAAAAAAAAGTAGCTTGGAATGTCTCAGTAGGGGGCTCCACCACAGTCTCTGGTACTGGTACTGACTCCTGATCATTATGCAAATGGAGTCAATACGATCCCGGAGGAGAGAAGCAGCGATTCACACTTGGGATCCAACGCCATGGCGTTGGACCTGGTGGTTAAAGGGGGTCTTTGAGGTAAAAAAAAAAAATATATATAAATCAAGAAAAACTCATCTAACTCAGTTTTCTAAGTAGAATTTTATAATTACAACAACTTAGGCATTTGCAGTATAACTATTTAGGAAAAGTCAGGGCAGGACAGAAACATGCCATAAACACGGATTCAATCATTCAAAATTTAAAATCACAATTCCAATTGGCATCACCCTTGGCGGTTCTAGTGTTAAAAAGAAGTTGGCTTAATTCCCACTTGTAGCTTGTGACACTGTTCTTGGCTTCCCATTACCAGTCTTTGTGTTCTACATTTTTTGTTTGAATATAGAAAATTCCAAGTCTTCACTTTCAGCTCGGAAAACGCATATGGAAAGTATGCTCGGATGCATACTTCGTTTTTTGGTCCTCCCAAGTACACCAAAAATGTTTTGTTGGATTGTAAGCATACTTGCGTGCTTGCATACTTGAGTTTTGGACGCACTTGATCATGTGACCATTCACTTCCGTACTTGATATAAGTACTAGTACGCAAGTATGCAATTTGAGACACAGCCAGTGTTTCTACTGGATAGGTAGGTCAAAAGTTTCAACACTAATTTACCTGGACTTTCTGCTTGCCAGTCAATTGTAATGACCTATAATGAATAGTAGCTATGTAGCTATTATGACAGTGTTACTTAATTTGTAACTGGATTGTAACTGTCGTGGATTTTCTCTTCGTCATCAATGGAGACAAAATAATTTTCTTACAACTCAGTGTTCATCAGGTCAAAATCCGAATTTATTTGATCAAATAGGAGAGGCTGTGCCACAGCCTTATGAGTATGTAATTGTTTGCCAACTAGCGCACGGAAATGACGTAGGCCAGAAAAAATTAATATCTTTGTCTGTGTGCTAAGAAATAAATATTTGAGGTGGAAAAAGAATCGGCAATTTTTAAAGAAATTTTAGTCCAGAGTTTTTTTTTTTTTGCTGTCAAAAATGAATGGAGCCCAATGGGGAAACTGGCTTTTTGAGTGCAAATTATAGATATCAGTAGAGGGCGACATTATATCCGGTGCTGTGGTTGAGTATGGAAGCATATCCGCGCCAAAATTCAAGTGAAAATGCAAATCAGTGATTGCATTTCACTTTCATTCGATGTGTGCAAAAACCATGACATCATTTATTTGATCCAATAGGAGAGACTTGCTCAAATGCTCTAAACAGAGCACAAGATAAGTGTCTCCCCAGGCAACATTCAACACCAGGTTATATACACCCCTTTCACCCTTCTCAGTACTTTTCCACCCATGCAGGGAGGTGTCCTTGTTTCCCATAACTTTTGCAATGAAACATTGTCAAGCATCAATTCCATGAGGATGTTCTCATGGAGTTGTCGAAGTTCAAGCTTCATCCGAAGTTCATTACCTGCATTCTAATATTGATTAATAACATAAATACTTATTTTGCCTTAATGATGACACTAAATACAATAAAGCTGTCAGGTTGGCAACCCAGAGGTCCACGCATATTTTCCCTTGTTTTATAATGTCCTGCTTATGGAAATGTGACCATGATATGCTAACTTTTCACTGGGAGCATAAATTAATGCTTTAAAACAATCCACTTTCCCAGGAAGATCGTGAAAAGTGTGATTTACAGCAGGGGAAACAGACCTGCTCCTGTATTAAGTTAAAATGCACATGCAGAGAATGACATTGAAATTAATTGTGAATTAATTGTGTAACATGCTACAAATCTGTTTTCATTTCTAATTAGCTTAGTTCTCTTTAAAATCATTTTGTTCAGTTGTGGAATAACAGGTGAAATCAGCAGGGTTTTAATAAACAGAGTATGGAAACCTTGTCACTGTAATTTAGAAAAATATGAAGGATGAAGAATAAGGTTCAAATTCAGTTAACGTGACATTTATCTTTTTGACCATAGGCTATCGAAAAAACCTTATGTACAGCCAATCCGCTGTAACCTAGGCTATTTGAAAAACAGTAAATGACATATTCCCTGGACAAGGTTTTGAACTTTTTTCAGTCAAAACCATTCTATTTACTTACAGGCTGTAGGCCTAGAGAGCAGTATTGTAATGACATCTGAAGTGCATTTTCAGAACTCAAATGTCCATCTATTGCAGTGTGCGAGTTTTTGATTGAATGACAATTCACGCATTAGGTATAAATGACAAATTTTAGGCTTGATATAGGCGTCATCAGCAAAGTCTTTAACCCTATTTACTTTGGCCCTTTTGAGGCAATTTCCTCCTGGTTTCTACTAGTTTTATTTAAATGTCAATATCTAAAAAAATATTCCCTGCACATCCATGGTTTTAAGTTCGAACTGAAGAAGAAGCTGTATCATTCAGAAATGTGCTACAGAATACATTTATTTCAGAATAGTCACATACAGTATATATATATATAATAACCATAACATACGCCGCCTAAATGTATTTAAATACGTTTTAAAAAGAACTTACGAAAGCGCGTGTGTATTCACACAAGTACAGCAACGTATTTCAGCCCTAAGGGGTGGTCGCTGCGGAAATGTCGACTGTACGGGACTTTGGCGAAATATAACAAGATAAACTCTTCAGGGTTCATCACAAAACAGCTGTAGCTGAATATACTGGTAAGTACTTGGTTTCTTAAACATATTTATACGAGAGATTTTGGAGAAAAAAATGAGGTGTCTTCTAAACCGAAAGTGCATCAGGCACTGTATATAGTACAGTAAGCAAGAGAAAACGGCGATTGCTCATTTGTACAACGTTTAAAAAAAAAATTATTGTTTCTATTAGGGGTGTTAACGATTAATCGTTGATCGATTAATTGCCGTTAATAATTTGATCGATCGACCATTTCAAATTTAACGATCAAATTGAACTAAATTATTTGCGGTCTCATCTTAATTGTGTCAATGGGAGCTGTTGGTGAAATGCAATCATTAAGTTAAACACAAGGGGGCGCGCGCACTGCAATTAGGAAACATGTTATTAACTTTACAAAGAAGAAGACTCACTCGACCATGAAGCACACTACTTATGCGTGCCTGGGACATCGGTCCCATCGGAACGCGTATTTTCAGCAGCTGGTCTCGCTGTAAACCGACTGCGCACACGACTCACCCCTGATAATGTAAACATGCTTATATTCTTAAATAAAAATCTGCACTTATGCAGTTTAAGTTTTAAACTGAGGCCTGAGCTGTCGTAGTTTGTCGTAGCTTTCTCATTTCAAGAGGGAACCTATTATAGCGCTGTTTTCAAAAACGTTATTTATCTATTTCATAATCATTTTGCAAATTTAAGTTTTTAATTAAGTTTCATCTTATTTTTGTATATATCATAGACGTACGTGTTAGTCACTGATTCGCCTCGGAAGAGTGAGCGCAATTTCCCGAGCCTTATTAAAATATCATACTTAAACAAAACAGCGTTCATAATTATATTTGTGTTATGCTATGAAACAGGCGTATTTCTCAAATGTTTCAATAAAGCTTTGATTGAGGAAAAAAACATGCATTTTGTATTTTATGTCATAAGCTATTTTTAGCTGTTTTGTTATCGATTGATCGATTGATTGTTCATTAACGTTGATGACTATCGATCAAGGAAATTCCTTAGAATTTGCAACCCTAGTTTCTATACGTGAACATGATTTTCTTAGCGTGTATAAACGGTGCATTTTATGCATTTTACAGTCTGTGGCTGTAGCCAGAGGAGGGTCGTAAGTGCTTTGGGCTATTAATAACGCCCTCCTAATTTATTGCACTGCAGTGTAACTGGAGAAGCTGAGGTTTTCGCAAGAGGCTACCCTTTTAAAAAATACTGCGTCAAAATTTACGGGGTTTTCTTAAAGCTGTAGTTTATATTTTCAGATGAACATGAATACTGTAATTGAGTCGCATGCGTCTCAACCACTAGGGGTGAAGTTTATAGGGTTAATGGATAGCCATTGTCCCATAACAGAAGATTGTCCCCCCAGGAGATTACAGGAACTACTGGCAAATATACACTAAGTCATAGCTTGATCCAGGACAAAAACGAATAATCTATACATGTAACCTTACACGTACCATCGCACATCGCCTGGATGTTGATGTAGTGGGCTGAAAGCAATTTAATACACCATTCCCCTTCACTGAGGGACAGGTATGTGGTCTTTGACCTATGGACCCTTTTATTATTATGCATTTTTTGATATATAGCCTACACAATAATATTTCACATTGTAATCTTGATATTTTTAGTCATCCTTATGTGCGCCCCTGTGTGTAACAGAGTTGTGCACACACCTATGTAGACACACTTATATGCGCCGTTAAAATAACATGTAAACTGCGACATGACTTTAAACCAGGTTTTTGGTGGTTTTAGCGCAAGCGCTTTCTTCTGGCTCAAGATGGCAATACGCCATAAAAATAATCCTGGCCACACCTCATCTTAAGACCAACACTCCCAGTTCACTTACTATGGGCGCACCATCACTTGGTATTTAACCGACGTGAGCGCTAGGGGCTATAATCAACCCTGCGCCGGGTGTAAGATAGCAAAGACACTTGTAGTGGGACGCACTTCGTGGTGACATCTGACCCATAGCCTTTCACCTTTTGCCGTAACTATCGGGGAAATTCTGATGATATTAGTAAGTAGGCTACACCTCAGAGGAATAACGTTAGGTTGTTAGCTCGCATTGTAGCTACTGTAGAAATTTAGACTAAATGTTACTGAAATATATTAGTAACGTTAATATCAGCAACATTTAGCCTGCAACGTTATAACATTAACCAGTTCATATGAATTCTCCTTTATGCAAGCGTGCAGCTATGCCAGAAGAAGGGTCATTACATTGTAAACAATCGTGTCTGTATTTTCATTATGTTCGTGCTGTTTATCAGCTCGGTAGGTTATTCTGGCTACAAGTAGAAATGGAGCTGGAAATTAATCACCAGGAGCTAACATTAACAACGTTACTCCTCCATAACCAAAACCATTTTGAAAACGCTCATTTATATGACCAAATAAATTGATTTGTGTGCATTAAGTTCAAAGTCTTGCTCTTGTTTGGCTGCTTAAAGTAACGTTACACAGCAATTGTCACAGTAACAAAAAAAAACTAGGCAACTAACTTTAGTCAATGTAGCCTACAATTGGCTACTGGCGTTACATGACATCTAACGTGAATTGACAATACGATATTCGTATGTGCCAGAGTAGCTAGGCTACCGTATAAATTGATGTTACTATATTTGTAAGTTCCCAGATCACACAGCTGGCTGTAGGCTACTGGGGTGTAGTTATCTAACATTACCTAGTACGGCGCTAGCTAACTGGGTTGATATCCAGCTAGCAAGTAAGTTGGATCATATGGGACTGCAAATATTTAATAATATTCATGTTTTAGTATCGCTGTGTCTATTACTTACGCCATTATTATCTGGCTAAGATAACCAGTTACATTATGTCATTTAATAGATCGCAAATTTCATTTCAATTTACATATTTACTAAGATATCAAAAGTTAGTTACATTGTTAAGCTAGATCTCGCCACTGTGGTCCGCCATTAAGATGGGAAATGTTTGGTCTTGACCTTTTTCTCGAAAGGAATTATGGGAATTTTCCCGGTCAGAGCACGCGTCGATGCATACTTCAGATTTTGGACAAACGGAGCACGCATATATGGCTACTTTATCCGTGCCCTGGTGTCTTATATGTCTGTGATTTCGGTCGTCAGGCAGTTAGCAGGCTAGATAGCGATATTTCCTAGTTCTCTGTGTTTCGGGATTGATCACATAGGCTAAAGAATAGAAAGGAAATGAGGTAGCCTAAATGTTACGATGAGCCATAGCCAGCCCGATGTTAACTAACTTAACAGCAGGGAGGACTTGCCATCTGAGGCAATAGATTTCTGTTCACCGGTTTGCCTTGTGATAAACCAACATTATTGCTTATATTCCATTTCACAAAAATAAAATAAGTGCTTATGTCTAGGCTATTTAAATGAAAATGATGCTGTAGCCTATGTTCTTAAAAGACTGAGCATAATGGCACTGTGCGAATACTCACATGGATATTTTTTTATAGCTATGTGAATACTGTCGGAACTCACTGTATTCGCACACCCTCTAAAAAGACCAGTTTTTGTGTTTTCTCAATAACCACGTATTTAAATTGAACAAGTTAAAATGTTTTTAATTAAGCACTTATTTTATTGATACTTTATAATTTTGGCGCGGATATGCTTCCATAGTTGAGAGCCGAAAGCTGGCCCCTTGGGCAATTCAAGCACTGACCTACAAGTCAACAACTGACCTACAACCCAACAGTGTCTAACATTTTGCTAGAACACCGAGTTGAAACTAGGTAATAATTGAACATTACTCAAATAGTACTGATCCGTTTTCTCTACCTTAGACTTTAATGTCTAAAAATATTAGAACAGATGAGAACATGACATTCAGCTTGCCATCTTGGCACAATATCTTGCCTAATATCTAAACAATAATAACACATTTTAGTAACCGTTTAAAAGGTAGATAAATTTACCAATGGTTTGCCAATCATTATGTAGTTTTATAGGGCCGTGTGTGTAGGTGGGGCCTTCTACAACTGAAGTCAGAAAGGATCAAAATTAGCTGGTAAACCACTTGAGACAAAATTAGTTTCACATCACATTCAAGTAGGCAGGATGCATGACACGCTTCCTGAGAAATCGGATTTCCGTTTGTGAAGAGAAGAAAGGAAAGCAGATGAATCATTATGAAATTAGGCTAGATGTACGGCTTAAATATTGGAAAATGATACAATATGAAAGAAATGAATAGCCTACATATATTTTACATGTACACCAGACACTGGTGGATAATAATAGCTTATTGTGTATATCAACATCTTTCCCCTATCATCCAAATCTGTACCCTACTTTGTACAGTGCTCTTCTTAAATCTACAGCCTGAAGACTCAGCTTGTAGTCACTAGGCTTGTCACAGTGTTACTATTTTGACACTGGTGTTATTTCCATCTAAAACACCATTGACACCGGTGTTACCGGTACCAAACTACACTTAAAACTGATCATTGGTTTCAATCTGTTTTCACTCATTTCCCTTGATTAACAAGTGTGCCAACGATCTGAAAAATACATTGACTTCTTTCTTCTATTCATGTTAGGGAGATAAAAACAGATTTTTCTAAATTGAATTTATTGTTTAAACACTAAGTACACTTAAAAAAATGAGGCACCACTGTTCTATTTAGTTCCTTAGACCATTAGGGTCGTCAATATGGATGGCCTTCTGGGGCCAGATGCATCGAGACTCTTATACCAGAATTTGTCATGGTACATGACCCCCGCGTAGTGACGTAATTCCTCCCATAAAGGGGGGGAGCGTCACTGTGGAAGCCCTCTTCAATTTTCTCGCCAATGCATATTGAGACTTGAGACTGTTTGTATTCTGTGTAAATCCCACAGCGCCTTGTGACTTCCAGTGAGCGTACCTGGCGGTGGACAGTGTACCCCAGTGAGATCTGCTACCATACAATCGGTGAGCTACGGCTCCGGTGATTGATTCTAAATCGGTACTTACCTCCCTGCATGCCATTCACCTACCAGGTATTCGGAACGGCACAGCAGATGTACTATCTCGCCAGGGGATTCATCCTGGCAATTGCCGTCTCCACCCCAAGGTGGTGGAGGAGATATGGCGGCGCTTCTGTCATGCTCAAACAGACCTGTTTGCCTCTCAAAAATCTACTCATTGCCCCAGTGGTTCTCCCTCAATGAGTATTATAGTCCCCTGGGGATAGACGCAATAGTGCTCCTGCTGGTAGCCTCCAGATGGCAAACGAATCCCTGGTTTCCCACGGTCCTCAGCCTTGTTTGGATCCACCCTGGAAAATTCCAGTTTGGGAGGATCTGTTATCACAACAGAGGGGCACTGTTTGGCACCCTCGGGGTATAGCCACTGAGGAGCCCGACCCTTTGATAACGGAGTGCGGCTCCCCCGTCCAGCGGACGCTACTGAACTCCAGAACCCCCTCTATGAGCGGCGGATGCCCCCCCCTCAACATTCTGGTGTGCGCTGGTCCCAAGTAATGGTCAGAAGGGACGCACAAGCCGCATATGGCAGGGGAGCATTTTCGTCGTCTGTCCGCCCGGGTACCGGCACCGGACTCACAACATAACCCCATAGGTCCATCTGGCGGTCAGGCCGCCAACACCAGTTGGTGAATTGGAAGCCTCTCACGAGAGAATGGTACTGGATCTGAGAGACCTAAATATGTATCTAAAACAATACACTTTCCGAATGCTCTGGACGTTTGAACGTTATACATGACGTACGAACAGGAGATTGCTTTGCGGCTGTGGATTTGAAAGATGCGTACTTCCACATCCCTATTGGGGTGGAGCATCATCGTTCCTACGATTAGCTACCACTTCCTTCAGACGCACAGCACAACTCTTTGTCTGCTACGGCAAGACTAAAGGGAACAGTGCTCTCGGCTCAAAGCCTCTCCCGATGGGTAGTGAAGGCAATAGCCACGGCCTATGAGGCTAGGGCTAAACCCTCGCCTATTGATATCCAGGGCCGATGCACCAGCTGCCTCATGAGCAGCCCTGGAAGGCGTACCTCTTAAAGAAATTTGTGAAGCGGCAACGTGGGCGTCCCCGTGCACATTTCTTTATCACGTCAATGTGGCGCCAGGCTCAACGGTCAGTGCAACGGTCTTACCTGCAGCTTTGGCATCCACGTAAGGATGATGGTCCCTCCTGACACTTTGGGTATTAAGTCATCCATATTGATGACCCTAATGGTCTAAGGAACGAAATGGTGTAACCATGGTTACATGACTGTAACCATGTTCTATGAGTTCCGGATGACCATTAGAGATCATGGTCACTCGGGACCTTTTAAGGGTGAAAAAATTGTTCCGAGGACTTCCGCAGTATGGAAGGAATTACATCACTACGTGGGGGTCTTGTACCATGACAAATTCTGGTATAAGAGTCTTGGCTTGTATCTGGCCCCAGAAGGCCATCCATATTGACAACCCTAATGGTCATCCGGAACTCATAGAACATGGTTACAGTCATAACCGTTCGTTAACTACCGTGATAGCTTTCAGCACAACCTGCAATAAAGGCTATCTTTAGGTCTTTGTCATGAATTTTCTCAGTGTGTGAGTGCAGAGAACGAAGAGCACATATATCTACAATTTTAAATAATGTTGATAAAATGTGCACAATTTTGCTATGCAAATAAAAATTATTCTATTACTCAACTAAAGTCTAACTGAGGAAAACTGGCTATATTGGTGCTGAATATTATGTGAATATAACGGGTTAATATTAATTAAATAACCAATGTTGAAGCTCTGCAGATTATGGCTGCACAATATGTCATTTCAGCATCAACATCGCAATATGCGAATGTGCAGTAGTGACATCATGAAGGACGCAATGTTTTCTTTTTGTATGTGAAGGACGCGCGATGTAGGTTAAGGCAAATTAAATCAATCGTCATGCTAAAACGTTTTTGCTGCTTGATACTAAACGGAAACATTTTCCATAACTAATCTAGAAGAAAGTCTATCTGATATAACATAATTTAAGTTTTGGGGGGGAGATGGGCATCCTCAGTGTCGGTAGTTAAAGATGGCAAAATGATAATGGGGGTATTGAGGAATCTACAGGGCAAATAATCATGTATGACTATACTTGTTTTCTCGCATAAACTTCAGGCCTCCGCCAGCAAGAGGTCGATAGCACTTCTTGTCAAGCCATATGTCAAACAATTATCCCGATTTCATCGCCCCAATCATGTACATTGAAAAAGTAATTGGTACTAATTAACCCTATTTACTTTGGCCCTTCAGAGGCAATTTCCTCCTGGTTTCTACTAGTTTTATTTAAATGTCAATATCTAAAAAAATATTCCCTGCACATCCATGGTTTTAAGTTCGAACTGAAGAAGAAGCTGTATCATTCAGAAATGTGCTACAGAATACATTTATTTCAGAATAGTCACATACATATATATATAATAACCATAACATACGCCGCCTAATGTATTTAAATACGTTTAAAAAAGAACGTACGAAAGCGCGTGTGTATTCACACAAGTACAGCAACGTATTTCAGCCCTAAGTGCGAGGGGTGGTCGCTGCGGAAATGTCGACTGTACGGGACTTTGGCTAAATATAACAAGATAAACTCTTCAGGGTTCATCACAAAACAGCTGTAGCTGAATATACTGGTAAGTACTTGGTTTCTTAAACATATTTATACGAGAGATTTTGGAGAAAAAAAGTAGGTGTCTTCTAAACCGAAAGTGCATCAGGTACTGTATTTAGTACAGTAAGCAAGGGAAAATGTCTGGCGTGCTGGACGTGTTCTTCAAGATTGTGGGAAAAAATAAGGATAGCGTCTAGGTAGACGAATACGAATACAGACCGGTTGAGGAGGTCTCGAAGGACGTCGTTAATCAAGGCCTGAAATACTGCTGGGGCGTTATTGAGCCCAAACTGGACCACCAGGTATTCAAAGTCTCCCAAGGGCATATTAAAGGGGGTTTTCCATTCGTGCCCCTCTCGGATACGGACCAGGTGGTAGGCATTCCGGAGGTCCAGCTTAGAAAAAAACAGTGGCTCCATGGAGGGGTTCAAAAACTTTATGAATTAATGTGGAAAATTATTTTTATTGGGAATAACCCCTTGAGATGTACCTATCTCGTTTTCGAGGGGGTCCCGATCAACACAAATAACAACACTTAACAGAGAACAAGAATAGCAAAATTAATTAGACAACAGCATATGCGACACAAGACAGACAGAAACCGAACAGCAGAAAAACTAGCAAACAAACAAATAAACAACAACAAACAAAAAAAAAAGAAAATCAAATAACACATCACGCAACGAAGAAGAAAATGGATCTTTAGTTCCTTAACTGTGAAGAGATGTTGGTATCAGCAAGAATAATAAATAATAAGGTTGAAACAATATGGGTAATAATTATGTACATGTACAGCTGACCATGTAATAGGAAGACAGGGCAGTTTTGAACAGGTGAAAAGAAGATATGGATCTGATATTGACAGGTAGATTGTTCCAATCAGATGGAGCTTTAAACTTAAAGGCTTTCTTAGCTAGTGACTTGGAAACTAAAGGAACAAAAAAGAAAAGCTGTGTAGAGTGTCTCAATTGATAATTGGAAGAAAAGGGTACCATCAGCTTCTTTAAGTAATGGGGAAAATTTAAATGAATACATTTAAAAATGAACTGCAGCCAATGCCTCTGTCTTCTTACCATGGGAGAGGGCCAATTGAGTGTTTCATACATTGTACAATGGTGAGTTGTGAATGGACATCCAAGAACGAATCTGCATAATCTATTATAGACTATATTGAGAGGAAGAAGATTAGTTGTGGAGGCAGCCTGGTATACAACATCAGCATAATCCAATATTGGAAGAATAAGTTGGAGCACAAGTTTCTTTCTGACAGAGAAGGAAAAACAGTTTCTAGATCTATAAAGTCCCAATACTGAAATTAATTTTCTCGACAGTCTGGCTGATGTGGTATTTAAATGAAAGTTCAGAGTCTAGCCATACTCCCAGGTATTTGATTTGCTCAACTGTATGCAGTGGTGTACCATCGAGACAAGCAATAGCACGTGGTGGCTTTGGATTTGGATTTCATTCTTTGGCGAGTACCAAAGATCATAGTGTGAGATTTGTTTTTGTTAAGTAATAATTTGTTGGCTATGAGCCAATTTTGTAAAGTATTAAAATTAGTCTGTAGGGCTGATTCAATATGTGATAAGTTGGATTTTGAAGTGTATATTACTGTGTTGTCTCCATAAAGCTGAGCACAACAGTTAGTACAGATCGAGGGGATTTCATTAATAAAAATTTAAAAAAGAAGTGGACCTAGGGTTGAGCCTTGCGGCACGCCTCGTTGTTGTATTAATGTATCAGATTTGTTACCTTGTATGACAACACATTGTTTTCTTTGATGGAGATAAGAGTTTAACCAGAGTAGAGCATTGCGTGACAGACCAGTAGAGTGTAATTTATCTAGGAGAAGATAATGGTCAACCAGATCAAAAGCCTTTGTTAAATCAATTAAAATAACACCTGTTAGTTTACCATCGTTATTCTCAGAAAAAATATCCATTTGTAAGTTTTAACAAAGCAGTTGTGGTGGAATGATTTGATTGGAAGTGACAGAGGGAATGATTTGATTAATGAGTAACAGAGGGTATTTATTTCTGATGGTGATGGCATTTAAAGCCACGGTAATCAATACAAGGACATAAGGTCCCGTCCTTCTTGGAAACGAAAAAAAAACCCTGGCCCCAACTGGAAGCAGGTTGATACAGCAATCATACTGTCTGTGAGCGGGTAACGATAAAGTGAGGTCACAATTCAGTGAGGTCATTATAAACAGATGGAACTGAGGACAGGTTATGAGGTTGTGGTTTAGGAGAAGGGCTAGCTCTCTCTGACGGTGGTTGGGCTGATTGGAGGCAGGTGGAGTGACAGTAGGAGCTCCAACTTTGAATCTTGTTAGTGGCCTAATTGAGATGGGGGTTGTGACGTCTCAGCCATGGTTGACCAGGGGTGATTGAGTGGAGGAGATCACATGAAACTGGATAGTTCCACAGTGGTTGCCAGACAGGATGAGCAGTAGCTGTGCGGTTGAATGGGTGACCCATGCGATGAGCTTACCGTCCAGAGAGTAAGCATTGAGGGGATCCGAGAGAGGTTTAGTGGAAATGCCTGCTTGGCGGACAAGTGCGGTATCAATAAAATTCAAGTCGACCAGGGCGGACAACGGGAGAGTTGTGCGGTTCCAGCAGAGCGTGGCGTCCAACAGGAACCGGGACTGGGCAGTAACAAGAGAAGAGATAGGGCTCACCAGGACACCCAGCCTTACTGGTGAGCCACCACTTTTGGGCGAACGGGACAGGAAATTAGCACAATGGCCAGTCTGACCACAGTAGAGGCAGGCCCCCGCTTGGACTCTTTGCAGGCGCTCCTCCGTGGATAGCCGAGCTCTGCCCAGCTGCATGGGTTTCTCCACTGCGGGTTCAGGAACTGAGAGTTTCATTGGACCAGAAGTCTGAGGCGGGGCTGCCGAGCTGGAGCAGAAGTAGAATTGAATGGAATATCTTATTTTCCCGCTAGGTAAGTACTGGGTAGAGGTAATGCTGCGACCCGTCTTCTCCCTCAGGCGGGTCCGCAGACGGTTGTCAATCTGGATGGCAAGGGATATTAAACTGTCCAGTGAACTGGTGTGGTATGGGGTATGCGGGGTTCTCTGGTCGGGAGGAGTAGCGGTGTAGCTGGTTGCATGGAGGTGGAAGGACTGGGTGGCACCGCAAGAGCTGGAACAGGCAGGCTGCTGGTGAGCCGCGAGATCTGGGACCCCATCTGACCCACTTGCTCCGAGGCGGACTTCAGGGTCTCCATGATGTCGTGGAGGAGTTAGTGATGCCGACCGATGACTGCTCCCTGGCAGGCAATGGCATGATGGAGCTGCTCAGAGTCTGCTGGGTCCATCACTGGCCAGTTTGTTCTGTTAAGGCAGTGTTCATTACTAGACCCAAATGCAAGACTGAAAGAGACAGAACTCGATGAAACTCCACCAGGGAGAATATTTATTAGTTTCAGGCAAAAGCAGCAAGCAAGCAAGGCAAACTAAAAGGGTGAAGGGGTGGATACGGGGTTGGCGAACTAAGTGGGACAGGAGAGGAGGGAGAGCGGGTCAGGGCAGGCAGGAGGCAGACTGGGCAGGCTGGAATAGGAACAGAACAAAAACAGGTTACGGGCTCAAACAAGGTAGCAAACAGAATGGCCGGGAGTGATCTCAAACGGAGCAGAGAAAACTAACTGGCAAATGTGTGTAACCGGGAGAGTGATAGGCTAACCAATGAAGGGGAGAAAAAAGGAACTAAACGGGGACCACGGCCAGCCTGCAACGACAGAAACGAGACAAACAGGGTAAACTGAAAAACATGACATGAAACATAAGTAATGGGAAAACAGAGGAAACAAAAGGGAGGTGGATTGGAGGGAAATGGTGGATGTTACAATGACCATTGTTATACTTTTGAGGGGGAAAAACACATTAATAAAACTAGGGACATTTTTACTCAATTTTTACTAAATCTTTGGCCTACTTTCGCGACCTATTAACAACCATAAATCGTACAATATCTTATTGTAATCACAAAGACTTGCTGTACAACATCGTCATGTTTGAATACTTCACTTAATTCTTTGCATTAATTAAGAATTAAAATTAATAATCTAATTCTCAAAGCTACCTTTTAAAATTTTGCTTAAAATTTTTTTTCAATTGCTGTTCTACACCAGGGATGGGCAACTCCACACCTCGCAGGTTGGTGTGTATGCAGGTTCTTGCTGCCATCAGTTACCAATGATTTAATTCTCCAAACCATTTACATGATCTGATATTTTACCTACATTCCATGATATGAACAGCAGCTGATGAATGTTCTTATGCCTGTATGCATGAATTGTAGTCTAATCTGATCAAAAACGTCTCCGACGTAAAAAAAAAGCCAAGTTACTCACGCATAGCCTACAGAGCGCTGTCTATAAGTCCTTAATTCCAACTTGCAAAAACTAAGCCTGCCTTTAAAAGTATTGATATCAAAATGTGGCCAAGTTACAACTAACAATATTGCCTATCGTAGCTCACACTAAATAAACTAGCTGTATTCCAAAGCAATGCTATCCAAACTTTCCTAAATTATTTAATGCAACTTGGCCATGTGTTTCTTCATCTTAGCATGTGAAGAGATTGTGCCTCATGGAACAACATATGATTTCAATTAATGTTTTTAGCAGTTGATGAATAATTACACTCCAGAAAGGATATGGTTATACTTTGTTGGCAAGTTTACTTTAGAAAATGTACAGGTTTTAAAATGTTGTGCTGCTACAGATTTCTTTACAATTCACAAGCAGACATTTATATCAAGAAATGTACAATAGAGAAAGGGGGGATGAATAAATAAATGCAGATAAAAATTAGTAATATTTCTACCTAGAAGATAGCGTACATATAGCAGTTTTACAAACATATCCAGACATGTTTGGGTCAGATGATGGCAAATAAGTAATAGTACTAATTTTCTTAACATAATAATAGTTCAGTCAGGACCACTGTTGTTCAAGTAAAAGCTTTATTGACATTCCTAAAACGATACATTTTAGGTTTGGCGGTATGGTTCTGTTCAAAAAGTCCTCCCGCCAATCCACGCGAGCAAGCATGGGTATGGCGGTAAGGGCAGCAGCAACAACCCCCCAATAGGGTTGCACTTAGAACAGAACCGGCAGCACTGTGAATGATTTTAACAGATTCCATTCAATCAGTTATATATACAGTTGTGTTCAAATAAATAGCAGTACATTAAAAAAAGTGAATAAAGTGCAAATATTTTTTAATAGCTTTTAGTTTAGTTTATTTCAAATGTAGTGGAAACATCACACATTCAATTCCAAATCAAAGCATTAACAAATTTGATCAAGTCTGCGTTATTCTTTTACAGGAAGCAAAGAAAAGGAATATTAATCTGTTCAAAAAAATAGCAGTGTCGACATTTTTCTCTTAAAACTCAAACACTTACTGTATAAACTAAAGAAATTTTTCAAGATTTAACTTCACTTTAAATTACTGAACTAATATTTAGTTGCATAACCATTGTTTTTGATAACTGCTGCGCATCTGCGTTGCATCGAGTCAACCAACTTCTGGCACCTAGAAACAGGTATTTGGTATATGGCCACTCCATTACCTCAATCCTTTTTGTCTGGAACCAAGATGTTGCTCGCTTACTCGTGTGTTTGGGGTCGTTGTCTTGTTGAAACACCCATTTCAGGGGCATTTCCTCTTCGGCATACGGCGACATAATCTCTTCAAGTATTTTGATGTATTCAAACTGATCCATGATCCCTGGTATACGATAAATAGGCCCAGCACGATAGTATGAAAAACATCCCCATACCATGATTTTTGCGCCACCATGCTTCACTGTCTTCACAGTGTACTGTGGCTTGAATTCAGTACCCGGGGGTCGTCTGACGTACTGTCGACGACCACTAGACCCGAAAAGAACAATTTTACTCTCATCAGTCCACATAATGTTACACCATTTCTCTTTGGGCCAATCAATGTGTTCCTTGGCAAATTTTTACCCATTCTGCACATGCCGTTTTTTCAACAATGGTGCTTTACGGGGGCTTCTTGCTGATAGCTTAGCTTCGATCAAACGTCTTCTGACCGTAACAGCACTTACAGGTAATTTTAGATCATCTTTGATCTTTCTGGAGGTGATGATTGGCTGAATCTTTGCCATTCTGACTATTCTTCGATCCGTTTTAACAGTAGTTGCTCGTTTTTTTCCGCGTGTTTCGGATTTTTGTTGCCATTTTAAAGCATTTGAGATAATTTTAGCTGAGCATCCTATAATTTGCTGCACTTCTTTATACGTTTTCCCCTCTCCAATCAACTTTTTAATCAAATTACGTTGTTCCTCCGAACAATGTTTGGAACGGCCCAATTTACTTAGCAATTCAGAAGGAAATATATTTTATAACAATGTGTGAAACATTTGCTTCCCTTCTTCCTTAATAAAGACAATTAATGACACCTGTTTTTTCACAGAATTAATGAATTCTCTTATTAAACTCCACACTGCTATTATTTTGAACACGCCCCTTTCAATGAATGAGTCAATTACTCGGAACAAGCAGCGTGTATGTCATGACAGTTGGGTCTGTTGTTTTTCTATTACACTACTACATCTACAAGTAAATTATTTGCCATGCAGAAATATCACTACTACTAATAACAGTGGTTCATCAGGTTACTGATGTTGTACTGCTATTTCTTTGAACACAACTGTATATGGCAGTTAAGTGTATTAAGTGTCATTATCACAAACAATTTACAAGGAACCAGGCCTGAACCCCCGTAGAGCATGCCTAGGGCGACAGTGGCAAGGAAAAACTCCCTGCTGTTAGCAGGAAGAAACCTTGGGCAGAACCTGACTCTGAGGGGGGAGTTTATCCGCCACTGACTGGCACCAGTTAACTGAATAGCTGATTACGGAATAGCTGGGGACAGGCGTGGAGCTGGAGTGGACCGGCTGCTTCTGGAGAACGATGTTTGTTGATCTATAGCTACCACTCCGGCGGTTGCCAAAGTGGGAAGGAGAGAGGAAAGAAATCAGTAGGCACTCGAAAATATTAGTGAGTCATGCAGGAGCGATATAGGCTAGGTGTCTGTGTGCAATATTACATGGATCAGTGGCTATGTGTACCAACGCATGTGGGACTCCCCTGGGAGCCAGAAGTAAGATTAAACTAACCCCAGGAAGTTCTATGTGTAGCGATGAAGAACAATGTGTGACCTTCCAGCTACCAATGAAGCCATCCTGTCCGTCAGCTCAAGGTCCTTCTAACATTACATGGATCAGTGGCTATGTGTACCAACGCATGTTGGACTTCCCCTGGGAGGCCAGAAGATTAAATTAACCAGGGAAATTCTATGTGTAGTGATGAAGAACAATGTGTGACCTTTCAGCTACCGATGAAGCCATCCTGTCCTTCAGCTCAAGGCCCCTTTAACGTTACATGGATCAGTGGCTATGTGTACCAACGCCTGTTGGACTTCCATGGGAGCCAAAACTAACCACGGGAATTCTATGTGTAGTGATAAAGAATTATGTGTGACCTTCCAGCTCTCGGTCCTTCTAACATTACGTGGATCAGTGGCTATGTGTACCCACACCTGTTGGACTTCCATGGGAGTGTAGTATAATGGTTAGGGAACTGGGCTTGTAACCGAAAGGTTGCAGGTTCGATTCCCAGGTCTGCCGTTGTACCCTTGAGCAAGGTACTTAACCTGCACTGCTTCAGTATACAGTGCATCCGGAAAGTATTCACAGCGCTTCACTTTTTCCACATTTTGTTCTGTTACAGCCTTATTCCAAAATTGATTAAATTCATTTTTTCCCTCAAAATTCTACACACAACACCTCATAATGACAATGTGAAAAAAGTTTTTTTGAGATTTTTGCAAATTTATTAAAAATTTAGTAAAAAAACAAAAATTTCTCATTTACATAAGTATTCATACCCTTTGCTTTAACGTATTTTTAAAGTATCATATTTCATATTTGGTCGCATATCCTTTACATGCTGTTACTTCCTGAAGTCTGTGACCATCAACATCAAAAAACTGTCGATATCTTATTTTCAGGTACTGTTACAAGCGATACTATAACCTCTCTGCATTTGAATGGATCTCTATGGAAATTGGGGGGTGAGACTAGATTCAGCTGTAAATTACACTGGTACAGTATGGAACACATGGCTGGCTAAATGGCTGTAAGTTATCAAGGGTCTGAGCTATCAAACGAGCCCCAAACCATCACTCTGTTGCCAGATATGGAGTAGATGTGGATGGATCACTGCAAGGGTTATTTCTCCGGACTCATTTTCCTATAGAACTCTATGGGGGAAAAAGTCAGGAGAAACAACCCTTAAAGTATGAAAATATACTTAAAAAATACGTGTTGTGTGTAGAATTTTGAGGGAAAAAAATGAATTTAATCAATTTTGGAATAAGGCTGTAACAGAACAAAATGTGGAAAAAGTGAAGCGCTGTGAATACTTTCCGGATGCACTGTATACGGGATTCATAAAATGTATGCACAATTCCCGCAATCCCACGCCAAATTTTCAGCCCTTATTCTACTATCAATAGCTGCTACTAAATATGAAATAAATATACAATACCATCGGCTTTACACATAGAAATGTTCCTTTTAAAATTCAGAGGTCATTTATTGTCTTGGACAATCTGTTTGAGAAATAGCCTACGCACGAGTTTAGAATGGTATTGCACTATCTGGACCGTCTGCACGCAGAACCCCTTATGCTGTACCTGCAGCTCTGAAGTATTTCACGTCATTCCGGTTTTTATTCACTTTTCACATTTATTTATTTATTAACTGTTTTATCTGGTAGAGGACAGTATATCCTTCTCAACGGTGTTTGCAATTTCTTAGTGGATACTTTGAACAATAAATTACAGCCCAGCGTAACATCATTTTTAATCTAGTCAATGTACTATGACCAAGCGGCAACAACACGCCTCCATATTTGAAGGTTTTTTCCCAGTGGCTACAGAGTGAACTGCAATGCCTGGTGGCAAAAATAACTTGAAACCCCGCCCACCCATTGTAAGTCAATGGAGAAAGCCCAAAGAGGCCAATGTTCTCTGTGGAAATATAAAATCCATAATTTTTTTACACAAGAATCATGGTTTACCTAGTTAATCCCATCCCGTCTAATGTCTCCCCTGGGTGCAATTTTTTTTAAATAATCACGCCAATATTTCTAAATTAGGGTTTATTTCAGTGCATGCAATATGGCTTTTCATATGACCATATAAGGATTTCTGCATCCTGCCTGGAACAGTTCTTCAGTGACATAGGTCAGACCAGGGTCAGACCCAAGGGGCCAAGACTGGGCTTTCGCTTTGAAGCTCACTTCCGGGTGCCGTTGCTCACTAGTGCCACTGTGGTTGGCTCCAGTATAGGTCTTTCACCATGTAAGTCAATGGCAGCAATGTGGTCAAAATACTCAGTCAATACATTTTTCCCACAAGAAAATGTGATTGCAGTAGGTGCCTTTCCTTCATCTAATGCCTCTGCATGTGCCGATTTTTTTAAATATTGTGTCGTTTGGACAGGGTATTAACATTTGTTCAGGACCAATCAGAGTCCTGGGGTCACTGGCATAGATAGGTTGTATATGGTTCTCACTGCCCTCACTCAGAGGGGCGGGACCAGAAGGGGGAGACAACAATCATTGGTCTAAAACGCGCCCTGGCGTCTTGGGACCTATTTTTATACAGTCTATGCTTGGGACAGGGAGACATGCTGTATTTTTGAGTGGAAGTCGATGGAGAACATCCCTTAGTAGCCTACCGTGAACAAGCTGTTGTTTTGTGGACGCAGTTCCTAACATAATAAATTGACTGCCTTACTCGCTCATTTTCAACATGTTTGTCATCGCATATTCATTTTGGTTGGAGCGAGCTATGATGTGTCTACTATGAAAAAAAATACTGTTTTGTGAGATGAGAGACAGCAGGGTATGTTGCAGCTACACTACAGGCCCAGCGTCTCAGAGCAAGCAGCCAAACTGTAGGTTAAGTATCTGAAATCAATTGCGCCATACCTGTATAACCTTATCAATTTAGATATTCATTTAGCTATTCCACCCCCTCCCGTATGCAATCACCGTACTCCCGCTTAGCAATGCTGGGTTAGCTAGCTAGCAAGCTAACGATAGCTCATGGCAAGTCATTTTAACATTTAGCTAGCAAGCTATTTTAATTTAACAGTTATTAGACTTCCTTAAAGTCATACTTGCTGGCTGGCCATATAAGTTGGCTAGCTACCGTGATTGCCTAGCTAACGTTACTAACGTTAGCCAGCTGCTCCAGCTAGAACCCTAACCGGACATTTCTACACCTGGATAATTTTTTTTTGGTTCCAAAAATTAAGATGTGCAGGGAATAGAGCCAAATTGTTAGCGGTATGTTTGTACTGACTCAATACGGGGTGTAACGCCCCAGACTCAGAGACCCAAGCGCAGACCAGGATTAGGCAAAAAAAACGTTGTTTATTTCAGTCCAAGGTCAAAAAGCCAGGTAATCAAATTCCAGACGAGACAAAATCAAAATACAAAAGAATAATCAAAAAACCGTCCAAAAGATCAAAACCAGGAAATCAGATAGGCGACGGTACAAAGGGAGTAGGCCACAGAACTATATACGAACTAGAACGGCAACATGGTCACGTGGTTCCATTCAGCCCTATTCAATTTGGTTCTTCCGCAATGGCACCGCCGCAAGATGGCTGCCATGGCCCGGAAATAGTATTACCGATGAGCTCTGCCATGTATTTCCAATGGAGCGTTGTGAAAGTCAATGGAGTCGCCCCAACGCAATCTAGGTATCAAAAGTTCACAATATGGTAATCAATAGAAGCAGGCATTTTACATTTTACATTTTTCCTGGGTCCAAAATTTTTTTAGGCTACACAGAAAAAAAAGAGGCATGATTTAAAAAAACTCATCGGTGAGTGTTGAGTAGGCGCACTGAACTCTGATTGGTTAAGAACAAACCGATGAGATCTGGAACATGCTCACGTGGTAATCCTATTTACGTCACAGTACAATCACGTGAGGAGGCCTATTCGCATTTTCGCCTCAAATGAAATCTCCACTGAACTACGGAGGTCAGCTCGCAAGGAGCATACAGCGCGATAGCTGACTGTAGCTGGTTAGCTAACAGCTATCTTGTGCATAATAATGAAATGGTTTTCAAATGTGTAATATTTCTAAGGACAGACTTCACATCTCAAGATGCCTTACATTACTAGTAACCTGCCCCAGTGAACATGTTGAAAAGTTGATGAAATGCCGTCTTGTGTCGTGAAAAACCGCCCAGATAGCAAGAGGATAGCGGGTCAGCGGACAAGTTGGCCGGAGTAGCGTTTGCTGGTGCACTGGGCTGAGGGCTTCGCTCGCAGACCCACCCGCTGCTAACTCAACAGATGCAATCCTCCAGCTTTACTAACATAGCCCCGCTGACGCTTGATGAAAAACGACCATCGTAACGTTAGTCCTAGGATGTATCCAGGCTATATCCGGATAAAACTGTCTAAATTAGGGATAAATTGAATTAAATAGACAAGTCTGTCAACCTAAATTTACACCCCTCTCGACAATACATATGATGGCCTATCATATAGGCTAGCTTGTTGGCTAAGCCTGTTTTGTTCACGTACAGCTTCAAACAACATAACGGCGACATTAATCAAAGTTTGTTAATAACGCTAGTTAACGAGATGGCTATTAAATATTTTAGTAACTATTCGTGAATTTGCATTGTGGTAAGGCTGTGAGGCGATTTCAACAAGGTAAAGTTAGCCCACGAAGCCTTCAACATTAATCTATAACGTAGACACAATAGTTCACCATAGTTCATTATATCAGTCCAACATGGACATTCCAATACTTGCAAAATAGGCTAATGTAAAATTTTCACATTGGCTATTTCCATCACAATGTCTCAATTTCAAAAGCTTGAGAGAACGGTCTGGACTCGGGATCTACCGGTGTAGCTTGCCTATTCCACGGACGGCGGATTAAGCAAAATAAACAAGTGAACGCAATAATCATTATTTATGTGAATGTAATCATACACATAACGTTAATGTATCTATGTATTTATTGTTTTGGTTTTCACATAACATCGATTGTTCAGTGGGTCTGTGGTGGGCGCTGGACTGGAAAGAAATGTTTTAATATGAAGGTTGGTCAAACATTAGCCGTTTATATGTTTCACCTTCAATCCATGGCGTGCAGAAATAGCCTATATTTTGTCTACAGCATGACACAGTACTGCATTATGTGATAAATGTTTGCGAAGAAGAGCGAGTGCTCCTGTTTATTGAAGGATATAACATTGTAGCTTTAGGCCAACGTGGAAATTTATTGTGGAGTTTACCATTTTATGTTGCTCTGTAGCTATGTCGATGTGTGCAGCACTCTCTCATCGTTCAAATGAAATCAGACGCATTACAGAACTGAAGTTGAGCATCAAATAAGCCAGATAATGTTATAGCTACTGCACTTTAAGACCGTGTAAACGGAGCAGAAGTGTCCGTCTGTCCGAAAGAATATTTTCGGGTAAAGCCAGGACGTCTGGTCAGCCGATATGATAGCCTACTGGATATTGGAAGGTTAGCATAAATAACGCGATGTCCAATGCAGTTTGGATTAACCATAAACTGTAACGTCAGAAAAAATGGCTTAACACGGCTTTCTTTTGATTGTCCGACTTTTATCGTGCTACACAGAACGAAATTTAAACCCATGCATTTACAGTGCTAGCATTTCTCAGAACGGACTACAGACGGCGCCATCTTTTCACAGGCCATCCATTACGTAGAGCTCTCTCAGGTTTTTGGGGAATTGTAGTTCTAAACTATTAGTACCAATAACTAAAAAAATACTAATCCTATTGACCTGGGGCTTAAAATTTATGTTCAATATAGCATCAGTTAAAATCCCAATTGATCATCTAATTGAATCATCAAAGTATCAAATGATTAAGCATCAAATGTTTTATTCAGGCCCTTCTGTTAGAGCTTGAAGGCTGGCTCTGACATTATTTATGAAAGACTAGTTAGTTAATCATCCTGTTAAATATCGACCCGATATGTCTATTGGTTCCAGAATTAGAAGCATTTGAAGTTTGGCCAGTTTTGCCTTTCTAGGGGGTGCTACTGAGTCCCCTGGGGTGTCAGGGCAAAATAATTGACATATGTTACTCTCCAGGTCAAGGCCTTTCCAAAAATATCTTAAACTTTGTCGTAGGACAAAACTAAATTTTCACCTCTGTCTGGCTACAGCCTCTTTGAGGTGTAGTTTCTGAGACCCTTTGAGACTCCAGCCTGGATAAAATCAAGTCTTTAGATTTTTTGCTTATTTGGTGGGAAAAATCCTTCAAGGTATTGATGTTTTTCCTAATCACAGTCATACGTTTGGATTTGCGCTAGTGTAGACCTTATTTTACCTACCAAATACATCTGGATTGTTGTCATATGAGGGTTAGGGTTAGATAACATACTGTTTTTGAAGCGCTTAAGCCCCTCCCCCAAACCTCCTGAATAGTCCTACATGGTCAGGATTATATAATGTTGTAGCCTCAATATCCCTCTGTTTACAGATGAAGTTTCCTACATATACGTATCTCTGAAGATGACACTGTTATGAACTTGTAGGTGGCAGTCTCCACAGGTGATTTGTGGCTTATCCTTACCATGGGTGATGAGTTGATAATCAGATGAACTAGTTCTGATACCCGTTGGAGCACACAATCACTAATTGGCCATTTAGTCGGCCCTATACCTAATTAATGCGTGCGTGCGTGTGTGTGCGCACATTGCGTGCCACCTGCTGGCTGCTGTGCACCAGACATACAGAGAGATACAGAGGTTTTCTCTTTTATGTGTTAGGTATAATTTTTTTCAAAAATTATAATATATAATTCGTACACCTAGTAATCCGTAAGCCAGTAGGGTTGGTCGGTACCAATGCTCATAGTGAATAATGCTCATAGTGATTTTTGGCAAGGTATACATCTCTAGAGTTATAAAATATGTGATTTGGATTTTGCATTGTTTGGACAGCACCATACCTGGGTTCTATCAGTATGTGAAAAATCAGATGAGAAGAGAACATTGTGGATAAGTGCGTTGTAAACTTAAAGCCTATGATGCCACGTTTTTGATCTGTTATTGTCTGTATATTTTATTTGCCAACTGAAATAAAAGTCTTTGCACTATCAACTAAAAAACTATGCGAATAACGGCAAATAACTGTACAAATCATAGTATTTCGGGCAAAACGTACAACAGTGTTTGACACATTTAGCCTACTTTGGGCCGTGGAAACGGTGCCGTTTTGAGAAGGCAGTTGCTTCGTGAACATAAACTGCTATGTGAACATAAACTGGAATATGGAAAGTAAATGTAATAAGGACAAACACGAGAGTAACTACACTAACATGTGTACAGAATAATACACAAATACAATAATAATGAAAAATAATAAACAAGGAACAGAAATAACAAATACAAACAGACAAAACTCAGAATCCTAACACAGGGATGTTTAAAATAAAACTAATAATTTATCGGAAAAGAATACTGAGTCTGTGTTTGTAAATGTTTGCAATGTTTGTGATTAGGTTACAGGATGCAGATGAAAGTTAATGCCAGCTACGATGTAGCTAATGTAGCTACTGTGCTTTAGCTAGTGTGTGAACCCACTAACCTACAATCAATGGCCACTTTATCTGGAACAGTTTTCAGAACGGGATTTCATGCTGCGGAAAACTGACAGACTGCTCTGTCACAGTCAAGTTAATTAGCGGTTAGCCAAAAAGACGGTGGTGGTTTGCTCATTTAAGACTATGGGGTCAGCTTGCTACCTTTCTAGCGGCGCTAGGGACATTTATAATAAAAGTAGTCTTGTCAAAATAACATATGTGATTAATTGACCGTCAATATAGTTGATGGCAATAGCGTTACCGTATGTTCGTCCATGTGTGGTGGTGATGCAGTGCGTCTAGCTTGGCTATCGAGCTCAGCTGGTATGCTATCTAGCTAATCAAATTAGCTGATGTTAGCTGAATATAAATTGAAGATAACTGAATGGATGTTAATTATGTGACGAATACCACATATTCAATGCGAATAAATGACACAGTAAAATTGAGGATGAAAATGAAATGTTATATTATAAAACATTAGAAACTTAAGGAAGTTTACCGCGAGTTCGTTTTGCAAAATGGTGGGTTTGGTCAGGTCATAGGCTTTATAGTTCTGTGGCTTCTCCACCCCGAACTGTCAATCATACTGCTCCCGACAACGTCACTTCGGCTCCACGGAGCAGACGCAGTTTCTACAAACTGGCGGCAAAAAATGCATCAGTAGCTTCAATTCGGTTTTTACGAGGCAGTGGGAAGGCAATGGGTGACATTACAGTGACTTTGTCCATATTTTTATACAGTCTATGGTCAGACCACAGAAGTTCAGTGGCAGGTGTAACATTAATGCTATTTTTTTATTCCGATTAGATCTCACCATTTTGTAAAGTCCAAACATGTCATGTGCTGTATTCAACTGTACTAATCACTATTCCAAGGATTCTTCTCGCCAGCTCAGTTATTTCGGTAAGTACATTTGAGACCCGCTGTATCACAATCAATCGGTGGTCCTAACGGCGTATTTTCAGATAAACTAGGTTTTATGTCAAAATGCGTTTTTTGCCCATTTTGGGGTTTCAACTAGCTAACGATAGCTATCTATCTAAAGGTTATCTCTCTCGCTAGCAACCTCTCTATCTCTCTCATTTTCTATCTATATCATCTAGTAGCTAGCTAGCATCTATTTGTCTGTCTCTACCTATCTATCTTGCTAGCTAGCGATCTATCTGTGTAACCTAATGTTATCTCTCTCGCTAGCTAACGTTACATTTATACTGCACTGCTAGCAAACTTCACAAGTTGCATAATTTAATGTTAACTAAACATTTGGCTAATAGTAATGTAATTTAACTGTATGTTCACGTATACACTCGAAATAAAACCAAATATGTACCGGATAGTTTATTTGCTGTAAATTAACGTTATGTCATATTGATTGCATTTAGATTTGCTAATGTTAAGTTACAGACAGGGCATCTTGGCATTTTCATGCCGTGATTCGTGAGCAAGTTCTGTCCTACAAAAATAAACGTTAGCCGTGAATCAAAGTTTGTTGAATAATGTTAGCTAAATGGGGAAATCAGTAGTTACATGAGCATAACCAAGCCAGGATTCACTCGCAAGCAAACATGCTAATGACTAACACTACCGTTAGGATATGCTCAAACTATTGATAAAATGTGAAAACATATTTTTATGACATTTCAGAATTTTAGCTGGGTTATTGTCACAACCTTCACATGTTTATGAGTGCTTGTGTAACATTTCTCACCTACAAATAAAAATATTAAAACCGGTGAGCTGGGCCGGGACATCAGCGGTTTCTTTACTAAAGTTGGGATTTCTTTTACGAGCCGCGATATTTTTCTATGGCCTCGCGATTCCTTCATTACAAGGCAGAGAGACCTTTTACCGTGGACATGTCTAACATTCATGTAAGGTAGTCTATAATGGATTTTCCTGCAGTCCTGGACTCCACCCTTTTGTTCCAATGCGCAAAAAAAATACAACTCATTTTCCTATAGAACCCCTAAAAGGCAGGAGAAGAAACCCTTAAAGTGATCCATCCATATCTACTCCATATCTGGCTGTAGAGTGATGGTTTGGGGCTCGTTTGATACCGTTTTGATACCAGTTTGAGAGTAGACCCTTGATAACTTACAGCCATTTCGCCAGTCATGTGTTTCCATACTGTACCAGCATAATTTACAGCTGAATCTAGTCTCACCCCCCAATTCCCATAGAGATCCATTCAAATGCAGAGAGGTTATAGTATCGCTTGTAACAGTACCTGAAAATAAGATATCGAGAGTCTTTTGATGTTGATGGGTCACAGACTTGTGAGTGCTTGCAAAGGATATGCGACCAAATATGAAATATGATACTTTAAAAATACATTAAAGCAAAGGGTTTGAATACTTATGCACATGAGATTTCAGTTTTTGATTTTTAATACATTTGCAAAAATTTCTAAAAACATGTTATATCAAAATGATCTTCACAATATATTTAAAATATACTGCAGTATATTACATTTCCATATGGCATTATGGGTTATTAAGTGTAGATTGATGGGCAAAAATGGCAATTTTATCACAATAAAGTGTGCAAAAAGTGAAGGGAGTTGAATATTTTTGAGTGCGACTGTATGTGACGAGTTCTATCAATCAGTCTATGGCCGTTTTCATGTAAACCAATGTTTATGTCAAAAATAAAAAGTTTTTGGCTGTTTTTGGGTTTCATCTTATTTTAGTAGAACAATTTCTTGGCTTTCATAATCTGCATGTCATAATGCAATATTAAGAGTAAAATATAGTTTTGAAGCTTTTAAACATAAGATGACAAGCACTGGAGCTTTCGCTTGGAGGATATCCTGCTTTCACGGCTACAAACTAATGCATTGGGTTTCACCTGATTTTACTTGAAAAATGTCTTGGCTTTCATGATCTGTGTGTTAATGTCATATTCAGTTAAAAAATATAGTTTAGAAGCTTTTAAACGTAGCATGACAAGCTAGTGCCGTAGCTGTGCATCGTTTTAGGTAGCCAGCTTTCACTGCCACCACCAGTCAAACAATCACATTGGCTGCTTTCAAGGCGACAAGCTAATGTATTGGGTTTCATCTGATTTTACTTGAAAAATATCTTGGCTTTCATGATATGTGTCTTAATGTCAAATTCAATGTGAAAATATAGTTTTGAAGCTTCGCTTTCAAAAGTAATATGACAAGCAATCTGGATTTTTGCAATGTTTGGAGGCTAACGTTAGCCAGCTTGTAACCAGTCACACAATAACATCAGCTGCTTTTGCAGCGACAAGCTAATGAAGGTTACTCGGTTTCATCTTATACATTGGCTTTCATGATATGCATGTCTTAATGTCAAATTAAATGTGAAAATATAGTTTTGAAGCATTTAAACGTAACATGACGGCTAACAATGGAGTTTGTTAGGTTATGAGACCCAGCTCTATCCAGAAACGCACAGCTAGCAACTTTTGCGGCTCATCTTTGAAGGTGTTTTTCCTCAAAAACATGATTTTATGGCATTCCAAATGTAAAGCGACATAACTCGCTTGATATTTGGATTAGAGAGATAATTCTGGTATCATTAGAAAGCTTACATTTTCCTCCCTCAGGTAGTATATAAAGCCCAAAATGTGTTTAGGGGTCAGTGCGACTGATTTTGATAGAGCAGGTCACATATTTAGGTGTGTGTAACAGTGTGATATCAATGTTTTCATCTTAAACCATCAGAAGGGGTAAATGCATATGCTTAACCCATTTAATCCCAAATCTTTCCTTGCAATTTGAGTACATGCATTTTACTCCTTAGACCTCCCTAACACACAAACTTTATGCCCTTTTTGATTTTATGTTAGTTAAGTTAGTGAAATATTAGGTTTTATACTCGTCACAATAGTGACCGGTGGGAAATAGCATAGTCAGAATTCATACAAATTCTTCAATTAGACCTATTTACACATTTAAAATCTTAAAATAACAGTAACATATGCAACATATAAGATATGTGATATGGTTAGAATTTACTTCATAACTTTATTACAATTGTTCATGTAACACAATGTTTGAACTTACAATAATACAAACACTGCCGTTGGCAAACTCATCTGAGGTAGGCTCATTCATTTATGACAGAAGCAGAAGCCAGGACATGGAAACCATACACCATGTAGAATCCAAAACTTTAAAATAACATTAAGTAAAATTAAATATAATATCTCTGAACATTTTATAACAGTAAGACATTCATTTTGTATTATTAATAATGTTACATTTTAACTGTATATACGTGAACCAAAATGTACTAGGGAAGTGCATACTGTAGGGTACAACAATGTACTTATCAGTCATCAATGTAGTTATCAGACAACAATGTACTTATTTCACTGTCTCATAAAACAGTTTCAACAAATTTGAGTAAGTAGTAGACCACAGCTCATCAGTTAGACTTCACTCTCCATGAAAACGCTTGAAGCACTCAATGTGGAGAGGTGCATCACACTTCTCACATGCATATACAGTGCGCTTGTCGTACCATCTGCATCTGTGGAAATGGTTCCCTGTGTTCACAGGCCAGTGAGATTTTCCATCACCTCTTGCAGAATCCTGAGTGACAGTTGTTGCAATCGAAGATCTTCTGCCATGGCCAAGAGGTAGTTTTCTTTTTAGGAGACCCAGGGACACAGATCACTGAAAGGCCAGGAGTTCATATTCACTACCAACAACATCTCTGAAGAACAACCAGCTATTCACTACCGCACTGTGAAGGGACCAAGAAAAGATTGGCCTCCACCACTTCTTTGACCTTATTGCAGCCCTGTATCTTGACACCTGAAGATCATGCAGATCCACGCCCCCCATGTTTTGGTTGTATGTGAGGATACACATGGGCTGTGGAACTTTGTCATAGGCTTTTTTCCAGTACCTTTTCCCTCTGTGTAAGGACCTCAGACCTTCTGCGAGGCATTTTTTTGGAATTTCTTCACATCTGTGAAAGGGACATCATACAGGCGGCACTGTCTCAGAGTGCCAAGACATCCATAACCTCGTTTTGTCATTTCATCAAGGAGGCTAAGTGAGGTGAAAAGGTTGTTATGTACAAAGTTACACACTGGAGGAACTTCCGCTTGTTCGGCTAGACGAAGGACTACACTTGGGCCCTGTCCTAGGCCAGTTTCAGGGAGATGTGTGTGCACTCCGCAATAGGGCTCCATATGATAAATGTACCCTGTAGGTGATGCAAGGCTCCACAATTTATACCCAAATCGGATTGGTTTGCCCCTGATGAATTCTTCCAACCATGCCTGCCATAATAAGGTATCATGCTTTCGTCAACCGATACCCATTTTGGGTATGGCATCATTTTGTAAGACTCATTCAGTGCACTGAAGATGGGCCGTACTTTGTAGAAAGGGTAGTTTGTGGCCTTTGAGTTATCCACCAGATGGATTGAGGCCATTATTTAATCAAATTGATTCCTTATTGCATTTGCGATGGCTTCATTGTAGACATCGGGGTCTTATGACCAAAACATGTGCCACCGTGACACAGAACTGTAGCCAGTTGCGAGAAGAACCCCATAGAAAGTCAGCAACTGATCCATGTTCAGATCAAGTATCTTCCCTTTGGTTTGCATTGAATAGGTGTTTGACATCTCAAGAGTGAGCTCCCTCAGAGTAGGAGTGTACATCGCTGTGGGAGACTCGCCAAGATATGGCAGTGGTGGTGAGTTTGCTTCAACACCGACTGCTGCAGGAGTGGGAGGTGGGGGGGTGGGGCACACCAATTGGTTCTCATGAACATCTGCCTCATCCTCCAGATAGTTCACCTCTGCATCGCCATTCAATAGTCTACCTGGCAAATGGCCCGTTTTACCCTGGTACTCCCTATCTGAGCCATCGCTATCACAGTCACTTTCAATTGCCTCTTTTTCAAGTGTAGGAATGACGGTGATGCTGCACACAGAGCACTTGGGGGTAACGTACGTCTAGGAGGTCCAACACATCTCATAGTTTTAAACTGTTAAAAAAAATAATAAAAAATGATAACTAGGATTAACAGCCAAAACCTGTGTTTTCAATTAAAACACTGTATTATACTACCGGTCACAATTGTGACCGTTAACAAATTTACACTTCTTATGAGCAAAATATATATGCAGGAGTATAATTCTCAAAATATATCAGTAGTAGACCCTTTAAAGAATATATGTACAAAAGATGATAGTTCTATCTGTTAATTAAGGTGTTTTACTTACTTCCTTTTGTGGAAGTCTGAGGAAGACATCTTCTTCCAGAGGTGCAAGCAGGAAGTAAACTGATCTGGTCATGTGACCTTCCACACTAGTCATATGACATTGATAAATTTTAATCAAGACAATCTATTTTTTCATTTAAAAGTATAATTTCTTGCCCAAAGCCAACAACAACACTTTTAGAGCTTCCAGAAATAAATAAAAAACATGCGGTCACAATTGTGACCGGTGGGATTAAATGGGTGGGCAAAACTCATTTTATGGTTTGGACCCATAGATATCTACCCCCCAATACTGATGAAAGGATAGTAATTCCCACTTGGAAATTATGCAAATGTTTTTTTATGAGCCAAAGCAGTTGATTTGTAGTTAAATATATAATTATTTTATGATTTAGAGTAGTGCACAATTTAGCCATTTGGATAGATTTGGAGACACTAATGGCCAATAGGATACACTGCCTATATTTTGCATCATAGAGCTTTAGTAGTTTTGCATATCACCCTCAGATTTTGCACACTTGTGGACACAGAGTTAATGATCCAGGAAATGTATAGATTTACCTGTTTCACATACAGTGAGCACCATAATTCATTGGACAGTGACATTTTTTTGTTGTTGTTATGGCTCTGTACTCTAGCACTTTGAGTTTGAAAGGCTACAATGAAGTGCAGACTGTCAGCTTTAATTCGAGCCCGACCAATATATCGGACGACTAATATATGGGACCGATATTTGCGTTTCTGGACCATACTGTATCGGTAGTCAACGATGACATGTGGCCGATATGAACGACCGATATAGGCTTTTTTCTTAAATTTTTTCATTAAATTTTTTTTACACTGGCACGTGGGTGCTCTCGCTACCCTCAACATATCATGTGACATGGAATCTTCACTCAGTCAGAGAGCAGCGCTGCTGCTGGAGGAAGACTCATTGAATGAAAGGAAGGAAGAAGTTTCTCTTTACATTACATTACATTACAATCATTTGGCAGACGCTTTTATCCAAAGCGACGTACAATAAGTGCATATTGAAGGTCATTGACGCGACTACAAAGCTACAAAGCTCTTGCTAGCTAATTGAATATTCAATAATATAGTCAATAATAACAGTGAATAGTCAATAATAACAGTGTATTAACATAACAGTAATGTTAGTCCTTCTTTAATTGCGGTCTTAATAAATGTTTGCAAACTTCTAATGAATGATAACATTGCTAGCTAGCTATCTTTCGGCAAGCTAATCAGCAACCAGCAACGTTGAAGTGAGATGCATCCACAGACCTCGTTGTGCTCTTTTACTTCGCACCATTAATTAGCTAACGTTATAATTCATGAGTAGGCTACCGACTGAGATATAACATAGGCTATATATTTAGGACAGTGCATTTAGATTCATCCCCGTATTTTAACTAACTGAGGCATTTATTTTCATATCGAATAAATGAATGGGATTAACATGACCGACTTTAGGTGACGACGAAGTTTGTTTTGAATAGCAGTAGCTAGCGAATGACAGCTGCTGTGGCCTGTTTCACGAAGCTTACTGAATAACTGCGCTGAGTAAAACCAGGAACCCATCCAAATCTGGAACATGGACTGAAGAAAAAGAGCTGTTCTGGGTTTTTACCTATAACCAGTAAATGATTGCTTTGCCTTAGCTGTGGTATCCCTGTGTGGGTGCAGGAGATAAGGGTAAATAAAATAGAGAAGGTCCACCAATCACATAGTCCATTGATAACAACCAATAGAACAACAGCAACAGTGATTGGTGGATATCGACTGACTATACTTTCAGCTGGTGTTCCAGAAGTGTAGTCAAGTGTAGCATCCAACAGTCGCCAGCAACCCTGTGATTCGTGGAGTTCCTCTCTGTTGGTTTTCTGAGTAAAATCTTATCCCTACAAGTCACATAACTGATATGGGTTACTGGTCATAGGTTTTTACTCAGTGCAGGGTATCAAGCTAACTCAGTAATTCTGCTTCGTGAAACAGCCTTACGCCCGGAACACACTGGCAGCCTCTTGCGGAATCACGCGCGCCAGAAGCGAATGCTCGCGCCATTGAGAACAAACCGGAAGCGTGCGCACGCCACTCGCGTCCGCGCTTCTCAGATACGGATTTATACAGTAAATTTTTCGGAACAAAATCGGCTACATTACTTACATAATATCGTAATTTGTCAGATCCAAAAAAAACAAGAAACTATAGCACACTTGTCAAACCCGCCATGGAAGGTTTTAAATCATAGACATAAAACGAACATAAGTTATTAATGTAGTAGATGTACTGTAGCTTACACCAAAAAGTCTGCGAAAGTTCAGAAGCATTTTTCTCTAAACCACTGGTGATAGTACGGGTGTAACAGGGGGTCTAATTTTTAGAGAAATTAAATCATGGGTTTAAAAATAGATTTTGATAACATAGCAGCAATTAACACATGTATAGCCACATCTAATAATGATGGCTGTAGGTGCAAAACTAGATTTTGAAAACAATATCTGCACCATGAACACCTATTTTAAACACATAATGTCATGGTTTTTGACCCTTTTTCCGTTGCGGTCGCGTTCCTCGTTCGCCACGCGTGGGCGCTGCTCTCTTAGTGGAGTTTTGGCTCCGCCTTGTCTCTTTTGCGGAGTTCTCTCATCAGCGTCCACACGTGTGCGTGATTGCCTGAGAGCTACATAAGCCCCTGTTTCCTACTTCCGGGGCTTCGATATTATTTTGTATTTTGCTTTATTTTGCACTGTTGGGTGTGTGTTGTTGTGCCATTATGCTACTCGCCTGTTCTTACTCTTCTCATTATCGAGGAAGGGCGTTTATTATTGCTGGCTCTTCTTTAGTCACTTAGCTCGTAGAAGTATGGGAGTTCTCTGCTCTATTTGACCTTTCTATGGTTTCTACTTATTGAGAGACTGGGCGTTCACGCTTTTACTTAGTTACTTATCTTGTAGAAGTATAGGGCAGAAGTTCTTTGTGCCATTCGCCTTGTTTTGGTTTGCTTAGTGAGAATCCAGGCGTTTGTGCTTCTACTCATTTGCGGTGTGACAGTGAGCCGGTTAGTAGCTTCGGTACGTTTGTTCTCTGTTGTCTCCTTCTCGTGGACTATGTCTCACCTTTGTTGTGAGTCAGGGCTTTTTATTTTTACTGAGAGGCTAGGGCGTTTATTTTCTACTAAGCTTGCGTAGTCATTTTGCTAGTAAAGGTATGGGACGGCGGTTTACCGTCGGCTTGCCTGTAAAATGTTTCTCTCTCCTGGGAGATCAGGCGTTTACCCCCTTTGTTTTCTGCGTGTGACTGCGAGCTTATGAAAGTAGCCTTGGAACGTTAGATCTGTTCCTTTCGCCTTCTCGTTACCTTTCCCCTTTATTGAGACGTGGGGCCATTGTTTTCCGCATTTCTTGCGTTTGGCATACTGCCGGTAGGGTAGGACACGGAGACTGCTTCCGTTAATTCCTGCAGCAAGCAGTTCGCTCCGTTTAGAGCTAGGTAGTTACTTTTCGCTTGTCGCGTTTTTCCCTTTACTTGGCTCTAGTTTATGTCATTTTGTTTGTTACCTCCGAGGCAGTCTTTTCTTTCTCTCCATGTTAGCATCTCGTCCACTGTTTTTTATACTGTAAGGTATTCAGTGTGTTTGTTAGCTTGTTGTGTTTTCCGAGCTCGAGATTCGTTGCTCTCGTGTGCCGTTCACCCGGTTAGTGAGATATGGCCATTAATGTTCGCATGTCTTGCGTGTGGCATCTGCCGGTAGGTTAGGACACGGAGACTGCTTCCAATCTATTCCTCAACAAGCAGTTCGCTCCGTTTAGAGCTAGGGAGTAATTTCTCACTTGTCGCGTTCTCCCTTTGATTAGCTCTATTTTATGTCCTTTTGTTTGTTACCTACGAGGCAGCTCCTTTCCTCAATTCACTTTTTGCATTCTCGTTTTTTTCACTGTTTGTATACGTTTGTGTATTCAGTGTTTTTCTAGCTCGTTGTGTTTTCCGAGCTCGAGATGTGTTGCTCTTGTGTGACGTCGCCCGGTTATACGGGTCGTTTTAGTTTACGCCCCTTTTTCCTAGTTCCATCATTTCCCTCCAGTCGAGAGTCGGAACTAGGTTATTTGCGTTTTGCATTTATATTTCTATATACGGGGTATTTCCGTCTCAGTGGCTTTTAATTAAGCTTAATGAATCCCCTTGCTGCGTTTGGTTCCTCCAACCTCACACGTCACGCCCCCATTACACGTAATGATGATTGCTGTTTAAATATGATAGGTAAGCCTATGCAAAGCTAGCCCTGAGAACTCTTTCAACTTTCAACTATCGTAACAACACCGGGATCCGTTAATGCATAGTCATGCATAGAAACGTCCTCGTTTTCAGTAAAGTATCGCATACCAATTTCGGAAATTAATTATTTTTGTACAGGTTTTTAGTGAAGTAAACATCACAATAAAAAACAATGCTTCCCAACAGGAATATTGTCCCTGTAGAAATAATCCCGTGCGTCATACAGCTCCATGTATTTCTCTACTTAATAGATCAATCTACAATCGTCCATCTTCTCTCTTGCTTTCTTCACAGTTTATGTCCGCATCAAGTCTCGTGCACAGCAAAACTGCTGGTGTACATTTAACACCATGGGGTGTTTATAAACACCTAGGGTGTTAAATAGACACCACCATTTTTTGCTGTGTGTCACGTGCTTTTGTTTAGACTACGTTTTTTTCCGCCAAGTTTGACACTTGATTGTAAATCACGATAAGCCTATATAAACCTATTGCTTATTTATTTGGCAGTAACAGATGCAATGCTTATCCATGCCCACTGAAGTGATAATAGCCTACATGTTTAATTAGTTTTAATAAACGATGTTCATATCCCATCTCGATTAAAATGAATATCAGCGAAGCGAGTAGGCTATTATTTAACAATAACAAGAGATTATAGGTTGGTGATCGATTATATATTAATTCTGATTTAATTACATTGTTATTAGCAAACTCCTCTTTGGATAGTTTATTTGTTTGGCGACTACAAATGTGAATATTCTCAATGTTGCATATTTATTAAGTTAATGTAGGCTATTACATGACACTGGGGAAGGCATATGAGTTAGGCCTACTTGTTGTAGGCTACTGTATGGATAGATAAAATAACACAAAGCATCGTCATTTTTTTTTTTGCGTGTGTGATTAAATTTTTTTTAGCATTTTATTTCAGGTAGCTGAACAATTATACAGGAATAGAAAATAATAATAATGAAAATAAATAGGTGCATATATTGGCTATATACACCCACATACAATTGCAAACATAACAACACACAGTGTAGGTCCGAATTCAATCTGTAAATTGAATTCTCTGCTTCTGCTCGGCGCGCAGAGAAAAATAGACCCAACGCCGAAAGTATCGCAAGCGAACGTGCACGCAGAAATGGCGCTTCGCAGCGCGCTCGGCTGGATGTTCTTTCTGGTTGGTTACAATGGACGCCGAAGTGAAGCGGTCGCGTTTCCGCGTGCGCTTCGATTGCGGTGTTGTCCAGGCCCTTAGCTTCTGGCGCGCGTGATTCTGCGAGACGCTGCCAGTGTGTTCCGGCGTTAGACGTTATATAATAGGTAGAGACAGCGATGCAATAGAAACCAATGTGCTTGGGATAAATGAAATTTGATGATATTGACAAGGACAGGATACACTTATTTATGCGGAAAAAACAACGCCTTCACAGAGTCAAACAACACTATGATATTGAGAAAAGTATTTTTTGACCAAATCCAATTTGTCTCGTTAAGACTGACATTAGCGATCTCGTAAACTTTTTTAAGATCATCTCAGATCTGACAGTTAAAATTATATCGACCTACTGACACAGCCTACCAAATCTTATCCTCGCAGATGAAGTTATTTATAGGCTATAATTTCGGACTACCGCAATAAAGCGCTTTATTTGGTTTATCTTCATTGTTCATTGGTTTTCAATAAAATGAGAATTTCGATTAATTTCCCCAAGATTTGTTGTTTGCTTTTTAACTCGTTATACGAGCGTGTGTGCAGTTGCAGTAGCTCGGCCTATTTTCATGCAACTACATAAACATGCACAACAATAGGTGGATTTCCATCGTGTTGAATCTACACACCTAAAATCCCATGAATTTGATATTATCACAGCTATCGGTGTAAGTAACGTTATGTCAACACGGAGAAATGAACAATGTCCGCCTTCAAATTAATTCACTCTATGGGTATAGTGCTAACTGTCCAATTATCATTTTAGGAAATAATTTGATGCCACAATAAACGAACATGTAGGCTACACGTTTTATTCAATAAAATAACATCAAATACAAACTAATTAAGATTAAATTAAACAGAGATGGCAAAGCGCCTCAGGAAGTGCATTTTCATGTATATTGTTAGTGTATAATGGAATTTGCCAATACAGGCGTTAATGCAAAGTTCGTGGTAGGCCTACGCTACAAGGTTAGAAACATAATTTAACTTATATGACAGGCCCAGCTACTAGAGGGAAAGTTAGCCTACTATAGACCTACCATTTTATTAAACAATTTAGCTTAGCTATTAAGGGAATTGTGTAATAAATACCGCAGCATAATATCGCCGTCCTGGATTTGAAAAGGTGCAGGCTATCCCTGATATCGAACGTGAACGGCCTACAGTTGTAAGCAGCACAAACTGGCATTTTGACAAAAACAAACAACACTGAACAAAGTTAATGTGATCACTCTGGTCAAGGTGTCGGTGTCTAAACCAATCAGGATTTTGAATTATATTATAGCATTTAAAAGAACAGGACCATGCACACGTAATAAGCAGTTGTTTTACTTGTAATAAAAAAAAAAAACTATTCCGAGGCACTCATATCGCGGCGTGCCCATATAGCCTACATGAAGGTAGCCTACGCGTTTGAGCTTAGCCTATAAGTTTTATAATCATGTAAGGGATGTTGGCAGAACAAATTCATTTTAAATTCCATAATTCATTCATCAACACAAGCGACATCTGGCCACACTGTAATTATGACAAATAACCTAAGAAAAGCAATTGGGCTACTGCAGTTTTTCTTTCTGCCTGATTTTAAAGAGATACTGCAGAGCCTTTTCTAAGGCCTTTTTTACCGCTTCAATTTGATCTGGAACTCGTGAGTAGGTGTGGTTATATGACGATGATACCACGTAATCATATTATGAATATTCATACGGTCAAGGAGTGAAAGGGTGTGTCTTGGTGAACTGACTCAACCCCACTGAACTCAATACGCTCTATGCTCACTCAGCCCCCTTCCTGCTCTCTCCTCACTACTAAACAAAAAACAAAATGGGGAGTGACCGCAGTACTGCAGGGAGTTTTGAGGTGGAGGAGTTTGAAGTGGAGGAAGTGGATTCCTTCGTGGTGGAAGACTGTCTCTGGCAATACAGCCGTATTAATTCGAGCCACTGGCAGCAGCAGCCGCCGCCCCGGCTGTATTGGTTGAGCAACGTCTTCGCGAGGAGAGGACCGGGGATGTAACCGAATGGTAGAGCTAACATTAGGCCAAGGTAACTTGGCTAGGTAAAGGTAACGTTACTATTGAATACATTCAAATACACAGCAAAACCCAGTCACACAGTAACATTAGTATATTGAACATGGCTGGTTGTAGCGCTGTGCAGGCACAGACCGAACAAATTCGACAAATTCCCGCACGTCACTCTCCATATTAGGCCACCAAAAGCGCCGTAACAAAAATTCCCTAGTCTGGTGCACACCAGGATGGGCCGCCAGCTAGGGATGGGAATCGTTAGATTTTATTGATACTGATTCCATTATCGATCCGATTCTTTATCGATTCCTTAAATATTATTTGCTCCCAGGCTATTAAAAGACCAACTATTACTATTGGGTGGTCGTCTAAAATGGATTCAATGACACAATATTTATAAAGTATAAAGCATTCATTTTTCATTCATATTTCTTAGTCATATCATGGAAAATATTTATCTGCTATATTTATGCCTGCACAAGTGGCAGAGCATCCAATAAAAGTCTGAATTGTATAATTCTGTAAATTGAAATGGCATTATAAATGTCATTTGGCTTGATCAATACGAGTGCTTAAAAATATCAGACGTCAAAGAAAATAAGACACCGGAAAATAATGAAAAAGAGAAGAGGATAAATTATCAGTTTAACTGATAAAAAAAGATGGCTAAAATATTGTTGTTTAACTGCTGCTCTGTGATTGGGATATTTAGTAGTTTCATTCTCTAACGAAGATCGCAAACTTTACTTATGAGTTAGTTACGCTCCTAGTTTCATAAGCTGCACCGTAATGTTTGCGTTGGTTTCTGTATTATCAGAACAGTTTGAACTGTCACCATTCTCCCCTATCTCATTTAGCCTATACATTTACATGGAAGAAAGATGAGATCTTTAACGTTACCTGAGGCAAGCTGGCTTCTCTTTTTAGCTGAAGATGACGAAGATTGAAGATTATCATTTAGCTAATTTAGGTTAGTTATTCCCTTTCCAAATCTAGGCTACTCATCTGTGCGACGCCAAGCAGGCAATCGTCAGATTAGTTTACCGCCAATCAAAACACTGTAGTTTTACACTTTTAGTTGGTTATAGACTCCCGAGGGAAGTCCACACACTCCACAAATCTGTTATAGTTCTGAATAGTTGATCATTTCCGAAGACGGATCACAAAATGGAGCTTACGCGAACACATTTTCTATTGATTTTTAAATGACAGTAGCAGTAGTATTAGTTTTTGAAAAGTGACGTTTACATTTTATATTTTTAGACGGGGTGCCAAACTCTGCCTGCCATCATGCGCTGACTGAATGAAAAACGACGGCGCGCATGACGTGACGTTGTTTTGCTATGCGTACATGCTGGAATCGATAAGAGAATCGATAAGCTCGAAGGCGTACGATTCCGATGAATCAGACAACCTGGAACCGGTTCCTAACAGGAACCGGTTCTCGATTCCCACCCCTACCGCGAGCTGTGAAGAGTGACCCCCACTGGAGAATCGGCGATCTGATACGGGGCGGAACGAACAGACAATGAGACGGACCCTGACCTGGGCCCGGGCCTGAGCGTAACGCCTTTTGAACGACCACCTCAATCTCCCACATCACCGGAGCTACAATCTGGGCGGTCGGTACGATGGGCTCCGGGTGCAGTTCCTTATCGGTGCGGTCGTATATGTGCGACAGTTAATATTAATACTTAATATTGTTCGACCCGGGTCGGTAGGTCAGTATAAACCTAAACCGGGCGAAGAATAATGCCCATCGGGCTTGACCGGAGTTGTGCGTCTTGGCCTGTTGGACATATTCTAAATTTTTGTGGTCGGTCCAGACAGTAAAAGGGTGCTCGGCTCCTTCCGACCAATGACGCCACTTCTCCAATGCCAATTTGACCGCCAACAGCTCCAGGTCCCCTACGTCGTAATTTCTCTCGGCAGGCACGAAGGGTGCGTTTTATGGTCCAGCGGGGAGTACTGGGATAGAATGGCTCCCACACCCAGCTCTGAAGCATCCACCTCTACCACAAAGGGGAGGGAGGGATTGGGAGTTATTAAAATGGGTTCAGAGCTAAACCTGTTTTTTTTGTAAGGGCTGTGATAGGTGCGACTACCGTGCTAAAATTGCGGATGAACCGCCGATAAAAATTAGCAAAGCCCAGAAAGCGCTGCACCTGTTTCACTGATGCTGGAGTGGGCCAGTTCTTGACAAAACTTTCTCTGGGTCCATAAGGACTTTTCCGTCTGCCACAATGAAACCCAAGAAAGAAACAGAATCAGTGTGGAATGAGCACTTCTCGGCTTTAACGAATAGCCGCCGCCTTAAGGAGCGCTTCCAACACCTGCCTAACATGGCCGACGTGAGAGGAGAGATTCGGGGAGAAAATTAAAATATCGTCGAGGTAGACAAACACGAACTTCTCCAGCATCTCTCTGAGAACGTCATTCACTAGCGCCTGGAAGACAGAGGGGTCGCTAGTGAGGCCGAAAGGCATCACCCGGTACTCGTAGTGTCCGCGGTGTGTGTTAAATGCCGTCTTCCACTCATCGCCCTCACGCATGCGCACCAGATTGTAGGCATTGCGAAGGTCGAGTTTGGAAAAGACCGACGCCCCCTGTAAGCACTCAAATGCGGAGTTCATGAGTGGAAGAGGATATCTGTTCTTAACGGTAATGTCATTGAGACCCCTATAATCTACACAGGGCCTCAGACCGCCGTATTTTTTTTTAACAAAAAAAAATCCAGCACCGGCCAGTGAAGTGGAAGGTCTGATGAAACCGTTAGCTAAGGACTCCTCAATGTACTCCCTCATAGCAGTGCTTTCCGGACCTGACAGGGAATACAGTGAGCCCCTGGGAGGGACCGTGCCAGGGTACAATTCAATCGCGCAGTCATACGGCCTATGAGGAGGTAACGTAGTGGTGCGTTGTTTACTAAAACCTCAGCGAGGTCAGAATATTTCCCTGGTACATTAGCGGGCAGGCGAAATTCGAGTGACCCTACCACTTCCGGGGTCTCGGAAGGAACGTCAGATAACGTCTCCCACTCGAAGTCAGAAAAAGAAAGGCTATCCTCCTCTAAAGAACCCCCCTCAGCAAAGTGATCCCAGGACAGACTCTCCTCTCCACTCCCAGTGAGGACGGAGGGAGTATCTTGATCAGAGCGAGACTCCATCTCCTCCCACTCACTATCAGAGCTGAAATCGGAACCGTCAGGTATGCAGCCTGACGAAGGATAAATGAAGGTTCAACAGTGGGGTTGACACTGGGAACCCCACTGGTGAATAGGATCCCTGTCTCTGCCCAAACTAACATAAGGGTCATGCAAACTCAGCCATGAATGTCCCAGAATGTCGCTAATCAACTAAAAAAAAAATGTATTCTCTCCGAATGCCCCTGGAAAGAAATGCGCATAATTAAAGGCCAGTTATTTCCTTAATGATCCCGGAGCCCAAGGGGCGACTATCAAGAGCCGTAACCTGACGGGAACTAATGAGTCGGTGAGTGGGAATCTCTAATTCCCTAGCCCATTTAGCGTCAATGAAGCACTCGACTGCTCCGGAATCAATAAAGGCATCTACGCCAACCGAGCGCCCATTCCAAAGCAGCCGGACAGGTAAAAGGGTCCGAGAACGAGCACTATTTTGTCTCACTGGAGATCTCGGTTTCCCCAGTGAGACCCCTCATTTCCCCCCCCCAACTTGGGACACTGATCCTTTACATGACCCTTATGCCTACAGTAACGGCACCAGTGCTCCTGCGGTTTCACCCCTTAGATTTGTGGAGGGACAGCCCATGCACCTGCATGGGCTCCTCCTGATCAACGGAGAAGTAGGTGGGCACAGTGGGCGGAGTGTCTCTTGATAACACGGATCTTAAATGGGACGGCTTTAATCGCACGTTCATGTTCTCTAATCCGGTTATCAAGACGTATAGCAGTAGTTATCACTTTACTTAAAGTAGCGGGTGGTCTAGCATAGCTAAAGCATCCTTGATGGGATTAGATAATGGTCGAAAGGGTCAGAAATGGTCGACATTTTCCCGATTCCCCACCTTAGCGATCCGGTAGTTGTAGCTTAGGCTCTTTCAGGGTACGTAGAGCGGGGTACGGGAGGTGTAGGTGCTTGTGCAACTGGGGGCGGAGTGACAGCAACAGAGAATCTGTGGAGACTCTCCGTAAATTCTTAAGGCATTCTCCCTGATATTGGAGTTGCTCCATCAACTGATGTTGTTGTGTTTGTAAGGTGAGAATAGCCTCCTCGGGGGTAACCCCTGTAGCGCCCTGACTGGCTGGGCCTTTATCAGAAACCCGTGGTTTAGCTGGCCCTTCCATAGAGGCTTCGATATTCTGTAAGGGGGAGTGTAAGGTTTGGAGAACCAAGCACCACAACCAAGGGGATCTGAAAGCGTATTTTGTGAGAAATACGCCAATAAGCGGACAGCTCCGCAGTACAGGGAGAAATGAAACTAAATAATGGGAATCAAAACCTCCCGGCATAAGCCAAAACAAAACACCCCCAAAAGAGGGCAAAACTTGGCAATCGCAAGAAATAAAACAACAAAGGAACCTCTCGCACTCACACAAGAGGCGTATAACTGGAGGTCAGAGCAAAACAAAAGAAAGCCTGTGTAACAAGGGCAAAAGAAACTTAATAGAAAAAGAACCTGTTACCTACAGCTCTAGGTGTGAAGGAGCTGAACAAAAGGTAACAGGTAGAGGAATATAAAAGGATAAAGTGAGAAAAGGAAACAAAAAGACTAAATAATCTTTACCCTAACTCTTAACCGGACTACCTACAGTTGTGTTCAAATAAATAGCAGTGCGTTAAAAAAAGTGAATAAAGTGCAAATATTTTTTAATAGCTTTTAGTTCCATATTTCAAATGTAGTGGAAACATTACACATTCAATTCCAAATCAAAGCATTAACAAATTTTATCAAGTCTGCGTTATTCTTTTACAGGAAGCAAAGAAAAGGAATATTAATCTGTTCAAAAAAATAGCAGTGTCGACATTTTTCTCTTCAAACTCAAACACTTACTGTATAAACTGAAGAAATTTTTCAAGATTTAACTTCACTTTAAATTACTGAACTAATATTTAGTCCGTCGACGGAGCCAGGAACCAGGACCCCCTCGTTTTCTCCTGGGCCCATAGTTACCCGGACACAGGACCAGGCGGGTCCCTTTGAAGGGTGACGGTTGGAGTCGGGTGGTAGAAGGGGTTGTGGGCTCAGGGCTGGCCGGCTGGAGGGTTAGGACTCCGAGCCCAACGGAGTGGGAGGTGGGCTGAAAAAGAGGCCGGGGTGATGGGTGGTGGTCGGCATGCCGACGGGCGAACTCAGGGTTCTGCCCCCAGATACCCATGAGGTATTCCTCATAGGTGGTGTTGTCAAAGAAGGGGTCTAAAAAAAAATCCTGAGTCGCCATGACTGGCGACCGCCCGCTGGGTCCTAACTGGCGAGTTCCTTCTGTTAGGTGCTGGTGGGGAAAGGACCCAAACGCAGGCAGGAGTACAAAAAACCGAAGTTTAATAAGGGGCAAGGCAGCAATCCGTGGTACAAACAGGCAGGGTTGAAAAACCGGGGAGACAGGCAACGATACAAAACACAGTCCAAAGAGTGGTCAAGGAACAGGCAGGGGTCGGAACTGGGAAGGCACAGCAAAGGCACAAAAACAGAATCCAAAAGCAGGGTCGCGAGAACACAGGCCGGGGTCAAAACCGGGGAGGCGTAGGAGGAACAAAAAGAAAACAAAAGAGACTGAATACTAAACAAAAACAACAACAGGCGAAAAACTAGGGATAACAAAAACTAGGAGACAGATACTAAGGAAGAAACAGAAAACTTGAGCAGATACTCGGAGGATACTCTGAAAAACAGAAAGCAACACAGAAGCAAATAATTAGTTAGGAACTTGCGAAGACAGACTGAAATAACAGGGTTTAAATACACAGGGAGAAGATTACACAAAAGGAATGAGGTGTGAAGAGGAGGGGAAATGGGAGAGTACACAGGTGAGAACAATGAGGGTTAACAAGGACCAATAATACAATAACGGGAGAAACGCAAGACACGGACTGGAATACATATAGACACAATGATAACAAACGGCCTGGGGTTAGCAGGTAGACGAGTGCACAGCTCGGAGGGGAGGAACGCGAAAGTGGACACGTGCAGAGAATGCGAAATCAGATAGATACAGGGATAGGATTACGAGGAGGGAAATGACAGCTGCAGGTAGAAACTCAAGATGAATTAGTAATTAGTAATGTTAGTAGCAAACTCTAAAACCCTAATGTTAGTAGGTTAGCTGGTTAGTATTATATACACGTTAGTTTGTTAGCAGGTTAGTATTAAATCTAATCTAACAGTATGATTAGTACATTAGTATTATATACAAATATTAATAAAGCCAGAAGGAAGAAAACAAGATGCGAAATACAGAGGAAACCCGAATAGTGCAATGACAAAGACAGGGAGTGGAATCTGAGGAACATGGAACGCGGACTGACAATCGCGAGGGTAATGCGGGAAAATAGGAAAAGACATCAGGAAACATAATTACAGACTAAACAGACAGATTACAGGATCCTAACACTCTACAGTAACTTCTCCAAAATGAAAGTCTACCTTCAACAGTTTCAGCAAAGGTTTAGTGTAATAGCAATTTCAGAGACTTGGTTGAGTGATAATAAAGAACTGCAGGATGTATTAGAGGGCTATGAAATGTTTTGGCGAAACAGGGTCAATAAAAGGGGAGGGGTGTTGCCCTGTTTGTGATGTCTGCTCTTAAATGTAAGGTTATTGGTAATATGACAACTGTTATTAACAATTTGATGGAATGTGTAACCGTTGAAATTAAGGTTGAAAGATCCAAAAATATATTAATTAGTTGCATTTATAGAACACCGGGGTCATGCATTGATCAATTTAATAAGAAGATTTCTGAATTATACGAAAAACTAATGATAAGGGGATTTTTGTTTGTGGTGATTTCAACATTGATTTGCTGAAATCTAATTATCATCCGAAAACTACAGAATTTGTTAATATAATGTTTAGCTTGGGTTTCTATCCGTTAATTGTAAAACCTAGCAGAATAACCAAGGATAGTGTAACTTTGATTGACAATATTTTTATAAATGTAATTGATGGGAAGATAACAAGTGGACTATTAGTGACTGATATAAGTGATCATTTGCCTGTTTTTACAGTGTTAGAAAATAACAATAAGTTAAAATCAAGAACAAATAGGCCGACTAACAAATTGGTTAGAATAAAATCACCAGAGGCAATTAAGGCTCTTAAGGTAGAACTTTTGAATCATGATTGGCAGGATGTTTATGTAGAGGACTAATGAATCATATGATGCATTTGTAAATACATTTTTGACACTTTATGACGCACTTTTTGTCCGTTAAAAGTGTAAAGACAAAATCCTAAAAAGAGGGGAAAACCATGGTTTACAAAGGGGTTTGAAAAAGCTTGTAAAAAGAATAATAGGCTCTACAGGGAATTTATTAAACATTGAACAAAAGAAAAGGTGGACAAGTACAAAAAATACAAAAACAGATTGACATGTATTATGAGATTGCAACAAAAAGACTATTATAATCAGTTATTGCAAAATCATAAAAATAATATTAAGGCTACCTGGAGTGTGCTTAATGATATGATTAAAAATCGTGGTAAAAATAATTTTCCAACATATTTTGTAAAAAGTGATCATTCAATTATTGAATATATAGAGGAAATTGTTAATCAGTTTAATGATTATTTTGTTAATGTAGGCCCAAATTTGGCAAAGGAAATTAACCTTCCGATAGAGGAAGATAATAATTTCAATTTTTCATTTGACAACAGCAATTCAATGTTCCTTGGTGGAGTTTGTGAGAGTGATGTGTTAGAAGTGGTCAGAAAGTTTAAAAATAAAAAATCCACTGATGGTAACTCTATTGATATGTCACTTCTAAAGGAAGTAATTGACTGTGTCCTTAAGCCATATACTTATATATGTAACAATTCCTTCTTAAAAGAAAAAGGTGTTTCCAATCTATAAAAATGGTGGCAAACATACTGTATCAAATTATAGACCTGTGTCTTTGCTTCCTCAATTTTCTAAAATACTTGAAAAATTATTTGTAAATAGACTTGATAACTTTATTGAGAAATATGAGTTATTGAGTGACCATCAATATGGGTTTAGGAGTAATCGATCAACATCTTTAGCAGTGATGGATCTTGTAGAAAATATAGCAACAGCAGTAGAAAGGAAACAACACACTATAGGTATATTTATTGATTTACGTAAAGCGTTTGACATAATCGATCATTCCTTACTTCTGCAGAAATTGGAATGCTATGGTATAAGAGGTGTTACACAGCACTGGGTAAGAAGTCATTTAAATAATAGGTTTCAATATGTAAAAATAAATAATACTGATTCACATTCTAGAAGAGTAACCTGTGGTGTTCCACAAGGTTCGGTATTGGGACCCAAATTATTTATACTTTATTTAAATGATATTTGTACAGTATCCAATACGTTGAAATTTGTTACTTTTGCTGATGATACAAACTTAATGTGTTCAGGGGAGGACATGAAAAGGTTATTGGAAACAGTAGAAAGGGAATTGATAATGTTAAAAAAATGGTCTGATACTAATAAGTTATCACTAAATGAAAATAAAACAAAATTTATGGTGTTCGGTGGTTTTAGGGTTAATTGTGAAATAAAATTTCATTTAAATGGAGTTGAAATTGAAAGCGTATATTCTTTGGAGTGATTACAGATCATAAACTCTGTTGGAAGAAATAATAATAATAATAAGAAATGTCTGCATATATTGTATTGTTCACTAATAATGCCATATATGCAGACATTTCTTATTCAACAGATCCCTGGTTTTGTAAAGAATAGCAATAGATTTGGATAATTTCAGTCTGATATGTTCTATATGTGGCTCATACTGTCATGGTTTTTAACCCTGTTTCCCTATGCGGTCGTTTTCCTTAGTGGCCACGCGAGGGCGATGCCCTTTTAGTAGATGCTTGCTCCGCCCTGCTGAGCTTCTGTTAGCGTCTACACCTGTGCGTGGTCACTGAGAGCTACTTAAGCCTTCCGTTTCCTTCTATCGGGGCTTCGATATTAATTGTTCATTGTTTGTTCATGGTTTTGTACTGTGGTGTTTTTGTTGGCTGTGAGTTACTCGTACCATTTGGGCTACTCGCCTATTTTAACGTCTCTTTGTTGAGGCAGGGCTTATTTCTTGCTGGCTTGGTAGTTACTTATCTCGTAGAAGTTTGGGACCGTAAATCTCTGCTCTATTTCGCCTTTTTGTGCTTTTTCTCCGTGTATGGAGATGTATGGAACTGTAGTTCTGTTCGCCCTTCGGTGCATGTCGTCTCATGGGAGATCGGGCGTTTCACTTCTACTAGGTTGCTTAGCATGTAGAAGTGTAGAGTAGCTGTTCTTTGTTCCCTTTCGCCTGTTATTGGTTTCTACTGAGAGTCCTGGCATTTGCGTCTACTCATTTCCGTGTTACGGTGAGCCAGTGAGTAGCTTTGGTACGTTTATTCCCTGTTTTGTCTCCTTCTCATGGACTACGTTCCCCTTTGTTGTGAGTCGGGGTTTTTCGTTACATATTCCTTTACTGAGAGGCTAGGGCATGTGTTTAATTAAGCTTGCTTGAGTCTTTTGGATAGTAAAGTTATGGGACGACGGTGCTCCGTCGGCTCACCTGTAAAATGTTTCTCTCTCCTGGGAGATCGGGTGTTTACCCCTTTGTTTTCTGCATTAGGCTGCGAACTTATTAAACTAGCCATGGAATGTTAAATTTCTGTTCCTGTTCGCCTCATTACATTTCCCCTTACTGAGAGGCAGGGCTTGTATTTGTGCTTTTGTTAGTCAGATAGCCGATAGTTTCGGTGCAGCTGTCCTTTCGACTTTTGTGCTCTTTCTCCGTGTATGGAGATTTGGCCGATTCTGTTCGGAACAGTAGTTCTGTTCGCCCTTCGGTGCAATTCGTCTCTTAGGGAGACCGGGCGATGTTTTGGACATGTTTGCGTTTGACTGCGAGCCTCAATCTAAGCCGTGGAACGTTAATATTCTGTTCCTTCGCCTCGTTGCATTTCTCCTTTCTGAGAGGTTTGGGCGTGGCTTTCTATGTTAAGCTTAGTCATTTTGCTGGTGAGGCTATGGGACTGCGGTGCTCCGTCGGCTCGCCTGTAAAGTGTTTCTCCCCCCTGGGAGATCGGGCGTTTACCTCCTTTATGTTCTGCATGTGACTGCTAGCTTATGGAAGTAGCTACGGAACGTTATCTCCGTTCTTTCACCTCCTCTTAGACTTATCATTTTTGCTATATTTGTTGACCGTTTTATTTATTTGTGTCTTTTCGCTACTCGCCCGTTCTTATGTGTCTCGTTGTCGAGACAGGGCGTGTATTATTTTTGGCTATTCAGACCCCTGTCCTTGCACTCTACTTGGCGTGTGACAGTTAGCCGGTTAGTAGCGTCTGTAGTGGTGTTTGTTGTTCGTTGTCTTGTCTCCTCTCTTATCTGCGGGGTATCCCGCCTTAGTGGCCCTAGGGCTTTAAGAATCCCCTTGCTGCATTTGGCTCCTCCCACCTCACACGTCATGCCCCATTACACATACTGTGTTGAGTTCTGGGGGAAATGCTTATAAAACAAATATAGACCCTATAATTAAACTTCAGAAAAGAGCTATTAGAATAATAAATAAAGCTGGTTACCTTGAATCTACTAATCCATTATTCATAAGGTCCTACACATTAAAATTTTTAGATATTGTGTATTTAACAACATTGAAAATGCTTTTTTGAGTTAGGAGTAAAAGCCTTCCCGTTTGTATTCAACAATTCTTTAAATCAAGAGAAGGAAATTATAATTTAAGAGGGTTGTGTATCTTTGAAACATGTAAAGTGAGAACCAGTGTAAAATATAGATGTGTTTCAGTTTTGGGAGTCAAACTATGGAATGGCCTTAAAGATGAGTTGAAATTGTGTAGCTCTCTGATGAGTTTCAAAAAAGCCTTAAAATGTAAAATAATTAAGAATGACAATTTAGAGTAATTATGATTTTTTATTTTTTTATTTTTTTGTACTACTGATATTCTGGGTTATCTTATTCTATGGATTGTATAGGATAGGCAATAATAAGCCTTGGGCTTCAGCCTATTCCTTTTTCGGTCATTGTGTGAATTTTATTGTGTGAAATGGATTGGTGTAATCATGTATGATGATGTTTTATTTGTTGTATATTCACACAACTTGTCAAGTTTTTGTTCCTTATAATATGTGACCAAAATAAATGATTCATTCATTCATTCAAGCCTAGCTCAAGCCGGACCCCTGTATGCAGCCAGTGGGGAACATTTGTCTAGGCACGGTCTGAGCTATCAAACGAGCCCCAAACCATCACTCTGTTGCCAGATATGGAGTAGATGGCAACAGAGTGATGGTTTGGGGCTCGTTTGATAGCTCAGACCCTTGATAACTTACAGCCATTTAGCCAGCCATGTGTTCCATACTGTACCAGTGTAACATGTCATTTTTTGACATGTTTTGCATAGGGGTTTTGGACCCATAGATATCTACCCCCCTATACTGATGAAAATATAATAATTCCCACTTGAAAATTATGCAAAAGTGAGTTTTATGAGCAAAAACTGTTGATTTGTAGTTAAATATATCTTTCTTTTTTTATTTTTTATTTAGAGCAGTGCACAATTTAGCCATTTGGATAGATTTGGAGACACTAATGGACAACAGGGTACACTGCTATATTTTGCATCATAGACCTTTAGTAGTTCTGCATATCATCCTCAGATTTTGCAAAACTTGTGGACATGGAATTTATGATCCAGGAAATGTATATATATTACCAATTTCACTTATGTAGCTCTCAGAAAAATAAAAAATAAACAATTTTTTATTAGTTTTATTAGATTTTTTCCAAAGTTTCTTTGCATTTGTGGCATTTTATTTTGACTTAAATTATGAAAATAAACAAATCTAAGTTTGTATTTTAAATGGTACACCTGTCTTGTTTCATTTAAGCCATTTACCAAGTTTATGTGATGCTCACACCTGGAGTTATAAAGCCTTAAACAGAGCACCCCCTAAATACGTGAAATTTGCCATCTGCGCCAAGGGGTTAACAGTGTGTTATGAGAACGGATCGAAACCACTTGCAGACACCAAAAGTAATATGAATAGGCTTTATTCATAATCGACAGAAAAGGGTCAATGTCCAGCAAACAGAATACAGGTAAGGCAGGCTTGTGGTCAGTTCCAGGCAGGGGTCAATGTCCAGTGAACAGGACAATGCAGGATAGGCAAAAGCGAAGTCCAGGAACAGGCAGGGGTCGGAACCGGGGAATCCGGCAGGTGAGCAGGAGGGTTGGAGCAGGGCTGGACAGGAGCAGTCTGGACAGGCAGGAGAACAGGAACTGGATAGGTACACAGGACTGGACACAGGAACGAGGAGCAGGCAGGAATATAACTCTGGAAAGAAATGAGACGTGAGCACAAGGCAGGGCACAAGACGATCTGGCACAGAGCACAGGAACAGTGGAGACTAAATACCAAACTAAAGAGGAAACAAAGAGGAACAGGTGAGAAGAAACGATTGAGAAAACACATTTCAGGTGCGGGGAAGCGGAGACACAAAATGGAGGGAGAAAGGGAAAACACTGAACGGACTGCCAGATAGAAAATACAAATGGAAAAACCAGAACAAGACTAGGACGTGGAGGCGCGAGACGTGACAGTGGGGATCAGGTTATTTTCGGTATAGCCATCCTTTTTACGCCAAACCCACCTTGAGTGTTGGTTGCTGAAAAGCTCAATTTTCATTTCATCTGACCATAGAACACGGTTCCAGTAGCGTTTAGCAAACTCCAGGTGCTTACATTTGTGGTTAAATGACAGGAAAGGCTTTTTTCTGGCATGCCTAATTTGTTGACATGGAGGTGATGTCTCATGGTAGTTTTGGATGACCCCAAGATGCTACTATCCTCTGTAATTCTCCAACAGTGATCCTTAGGGATTTTTTTGCCTCTCTTACCATCCTCCTTACTGTGTGTGGGGGAAAAATAAACGTGGGTCCTCTTCCAGGCAGGTTTGTAACAGTTCCAGTTGCTTTGAACTTAAGTATTGCCCTAACGGTACATATGGGCATTTTCAGGTGAGTAGCTATTTTTTTATAGCCATTCCCTGAAGCTCAACACACTTTCCCCTCATTTGATTTGTGTGTTCTCTTATCTTTCCCATGTTGATGTATGAATAAGGGAATATGGCCTCTGTTTTATAACCTCATATTTATACCCCAGTGAAACAGGAAGTAATGGATTACTGCTTGAAAGTTCCTAAACACTCTGATTAACTTTAAAAAGTCAAATATAAATGGAAAAAATAAAGGTTGGATTTTTCTCATGAGATTAAGCTAATTCACCAAAAGGTGAATTTTTTTATAACCCTTTTTACTCATCTTTACCAGGGGTACCAGTTTGGAGTGGGATTATTTGAAAATGCTACAGTAATATTTCACCTGACCCGAGTTGGGTGAAATATTACTGTAGCATTTTCAAATAATCCCACTCCAAACTGGTACCCCTGGTAAAGATGAGTAAAAAGGGTTATAAAAAAGGGTCAAAAGTTTGAGACCTTCTAAATTTGGCAAGATATTCCTAATCAGAATTTCATGTTTTTTTAGTAATTTACATTGAATTACATATGAAGTTTGAAGAGGGATTATTTGAAAATGCTACAGTAATATTTCACTCAACTTGGATCAGAGGTAGAGGAGGACCTGTTCTCTCATACCCAAATGTCAAAAGATTGAGAGCTTCTAATGTTGGCAGGATATTCCTATTCAAAAGTTCACGTTTTTTTAGTAATTTACATTGGATTACATAGGAAATTTGAAGAGGGATTATTTGAAAATGCTACAGTAATATTACACCCAACTCGGATCAGAGGTAGAGGAGGACCTGTTCTCTCATACCCAAGTGTCAAAAGTTTGAGAACTTCGAAATTTGGCAAGAAATTCCTATTCAAAATGTCACCTTTTTCAGTAGATTGGATTACATAGGAAGTTTGAAAAGGGATTATTTGAAAATGCTACAGTAATATTTCACCCACCTCAGGTCTGAGGGAGAGGAGTACCTTTTCTCTCATACCCAAATGTCAAAAGATTGAGACCTTCTAATGTTGGCATGCCATCGCTCTCGCCTCCCACAATCTTTAATCTGATTGGTTATTGCGCCACGTTCCCCGTCTTGTCTCGCAAGCAATCCCAACATGCTTTACAGACAAGAGGAATTGCCTCTCATTGAAAATGAATGGAGGCGGTGTAATCGCATGAAAAATCTGCTCCACACTGCTTTCTGTGGGGCTTTGCCGTAAGGGCCGAAACATACCTCACGGAAATACGTGGACGCATTTGTGAAAGACAAACCTGAGGAAAGCACACATCGAACAAGAAAGTTGTTTCTGTTGTTTACTGCTGCAACCATAGATACATATACGTAGATGCCGCATTCGCCGCTGTGGAATGTTGCAGCGATACGTCTGCACGGCCGCCATATTGAGGCGGGCAAGATCCACTTCTAAACTTACGGGCGTTTATGGACAGATGCAGACTTACTCTGATAAAATGTACTAGAACTTGCTTAATTCTTAACTAATTTTTGTGAGGTTTGGCTTCTTATAAACGTGAGCAATTTCTACATAACACAGCTATTTGTAAAACGACCTTTTAACTATTGTACATTAGTTGTCAAAATGTTGTCAGAGCTGATTGTTATTGCTTGTAGCTGCTAAGAATGCATTTAAGAGCGGTTCTTATAAACTTATTAGGTTGATAGCTCTGATTATTATTGTAGAACCTTTCACAGCAGGGGTACATAATAGGCTACGGCACAGCACCTGCACTCATATCATAGAGTGTATGTATGTGTCTCACATGAGCAAATCCTAGAAGCCCCGGTAAGGGGTACCAGTCCATTGCGGCCCATGTCAAGCAGTGACCCATATTAGCTTTAAGTGGAAATGCCAAGCCAGAATTTCCAAATCTGCACTATTGCAAAATCATGAAACGGGAGACTGCAACTAATCATACAAAATTTAATATAAATTAGCTTTTTACTGTATTTGGGTTGTAATTATGATGTCAGTTTCTCTGCAAGCTCCATGAATGTTCTATGCATTGGCTATTTATAGTTTTTTTTACTGTATATGCCATGCGCAATTTTGTACATGTGGACATGTCCATAAATATCACCAATGGAGTTAATCCCATTAGACATGCTTCACCATGCACAATGCAGTTGGCAACGTCATTCTAATCCTGATTAGTCCGGTTGCGTGTACTTTTGTATGATTAGTTGCAGATTAGTTTGCAGTATTTGCAAATTGCAGTGTACAAATGGCTTGGCATTTACACTTAAAGCACATATGGGTGGAATTTCTTTCTAATTTTAAACTCTATTAAAATAAATTAAGTAGTTTGAACTCATTTTTAAATGTTTTATCAATTTTTTTCACCTTTCCATTCAAGGCTTCTGTACTTGTTACTTGTTGCTACAGTTGTACATGTTAGTCATTTGATTGTGCCGTGCGAGAGCCTACAGGGGCCACTGGAGGGTAACAGTTGAATTACATGTTTAAATCCATGCGAGTCATGTGGTCAAGATAAACCAGTGGCCCTAGCTATAGCCTAAGGTGTTAAACTAGCTGGTAAAATAGACATCCCACACAAAGCTTTACTTAATATGTGTGTAAGATGAGCAAGGTGATGAATTCTTGACCTTCTGGTTGCACCATCCCATGGGCTTGCACCAGGTGAGGGTCGGGGCTGGAACTATCTGTGAACATGGAGTGAGGAAAAGGAGCAGAAGCCCCAGGAAAAATAATTTAAATGGAGATAGTTTCCTATCTAGATAGTTGGGAACTCAATCATTACAAGGTTAAATGTTGCACATGTGGAGTCTTGCAAATGTAATATGGAAAAGCCCCAGGGTGCTATGCTATGGCAGCATATCTAAAAGATTAGAAGAAAGGGGGTGCACCCAACCATGAGAGTGATCTTAGACTGACTGCACCCCAACACAGCACAGAACAGCAAACCAGGGCATTCACGTACTGTGACCAGGGCTGTAACCATTTTGTACATTTTAAAGTTAAATGCATCAATCTGGTGCACTTTGAGAGCAAAATTAAGAGGCTATGATCTATGAAGAACGTTGTGCACTTGTAAACAATTTAGTCATAAACAACATCATTGATTGTATAGATATGAATGGTGATGACACGGCAAAAAAGTCACACCCACAAAGCATGGTAAACGAGACATAGTTTAACAGTTCACAAATGGTCAAAACACAAAATCGACTAGAGCATACATTTGAGCTTTGAGTAATCCCTTTCAGAAAAGTAAGGGTGAAAGTAAGGGAGTCAAACACAGTTTATTTCATGAATAGAGATGATTGTATTCGCTAGCCAAACCTTATCTACTCCTATCCTTAAGGACTTGCTCTCCTCTCCCTGTCCTCCTCACACCCTTCTACTCCTCTCTTCTTCTTTTTGTTAAAACTGACTCCTTGAAAACAACCACTCACAAAATGATGCATGTTGCCAAAAACAGTACTTTTGATTGAGTGTTGCAAATAAATCTAGGTCTCTCCAGTTTAGGCATTTTCATTGCAGACCTTATAATCAACAATGCTTTGGTTTAATAAACACCAGTAATTCACCCACACAAAACAGTTTAATTGCTATTTAAACCTGTCATTTTTCATAAATATAGACCAGGACAGTTTGTGGAAAAGGGATAAATAACTGGCTCTTAGACATCATTGAATTGATTCATAAACTAAGTTACCTTGTTCATATATGATGTGCTTTACTTAGCTAGAATGTCAAAAACGTCAAATGTCCACTCAATAACGTTTGTATATAGTTAGATGGCTAGCTCATGGACATTTTACGTTTTTGACGATTTGCGTGTTTATTGTTGAAAACGTAAAATGTCCACTTTATAGCTAACGTTTTTATATAACATTAAATAGATAGCTAGCTCGCATTGAATAGCTGACGTTAATAGTTCGCTTGGTATCAACCCACCATTCAGGTCATACTACTAGCTAGTTAGCTAACGTTAGCTAGCTGACATTTTCAAAATGAGCTCACTGACTGAAATTTTCAACAATAAACACATGATGAATCGTCAAAATAATTGGGATGGCAGGTCAACGATGACGATGCTATTCAGTGAAGACAACTCGCCTTCATTCTGATTTCATTCTTCTCCACTAACGTTATGTCTCGTGAAACTCTTTTGGTTTTATTATTTTGCATGTCATTCCAAGCATGTGAAAACGTATTGTTTGATTAGAGTAGGGTGTGTTGTGTACGAAAATACGGAACAAATCACGTCCCGTATTGATTGAAAACGGGACAAGATTTAACTGTCAAATACGGGACGATTCCGTATTTTACGGGACGGGTGGCAACCCTACTTTCAACCCATGTTAACGTTTTCTTTTCATGTTAACTTTCACTTACAGTGGGCTGCTGCTTGCTCATCATCGGTCAAATAATAGTGATAAAAAGCTGTCACTCACTCACCTCCCTGTCGCTCGCGCTGTGGTGCTGTCAACAACTCAAAAAATACATTCTCGTTTACCGCGGTCCGCTGTGCGTGACTACGTCAGATAACGTACTGCGTCACCAGCGCACATCAGTGCTTATGCGTTTATTAATGCTGTTTTTTTTCATTGAATTATTTTTTTTTCCCTGAAATTTTTAGCGAGGTCCGGACCTCGGTGACCTCATAGCTAGTTACGGCCATGACTGTGACAGGGCAATTGATTGATTTATTGAATTATTGATTGATTAAGTGATTGATTGATAATCCTTCACCCTTTCTTCTCATTTCTCCAGTGCAGAGAGAAGCCAGACGGGTCCCACCCAAATACCACCCATACCCGTGGAATTCTGCCGCTGAATGGTACGTCAGAGAGCTCAGAATGCCATAGTCAAAACCTGGGGCACAGCCCTGTTGCTCCAAAACAATTCAAATTCAATTCAGCAAATTGAGGAAATTAACTTCACAAACTCCAAAAAATCCTGACTATATTCTATGATAACTTTTTTCCAATTGATAAATTGAATTTATGAATGAATTTATACGAACTGAAGTGATATGAACAGTTTGCTTTCAAACACCCCTGGGAAAGGAGAAGAGAGATGCCCTTATATACCCCCTTTTTGTCTGCCATGATATTCGTTCTTCTTAACTGTGTGGAGATCTAACAAAAACTATATATCTCTGTATTCAACAGTTAATGTCCATTAACAACTATTCCATGTGGATAAAAAAGATCAGATCGCCTTCTGTGTGCTGGCTATTGTATATGTGTGTGTGTGTTTGTGTGAACTGTTATATTTTCTTTTTAAGAAATCTTAGGAATTTCAGCTCCAGATGGACACAGTATGTGTGTGAGACGGCAAAATGAATTCAGAAAGTTAACTTCCACAGACCTGCCTAAGCTGTGTACGAATGTGCATAATTATGCATATACTCTCATTTTGCTTTACTTTGTGTACTATTTTGACTCTGCACCTTAGGCTATTTGGCTGGTGTGTGTGCATTTCCTCAGACATTTCGCTATTCCTCAGGTAGTCACTGTGAAACAGAAATGAGTTATCATTTGACATACCTGGTTAAATAAAAGGGTAATGCTTTACATTAAGTTTGATCTATTCCTGTGTATATGGAAGCATATCCGCGCCAAAATTCAAATCGGCGATTGCATTTCGATGTGCGCAAAAACGATGACATAATTCAAATGAAAATGCAAAAGGCCACTTTGCGTTTTCATTTGCATGTTACTGTACGCACTTTATCTGACAAATTGAAAATGTTAATGCAAATCCAATTCACAATGTATTTCTCACCCTCTACGACACAACCTTGCCATAATTTTAATGAAAATGAAAAACCACATTTGCATTAGCAGTTTCTTATTGCATGACAAAAAGGAAATGATAATTCAATTCGTCATTTAACATATCGTTTTCATGCTTTTGCGGCAAGAGTGACATAATTCAAATGCAATGGCATTGCATCCGTTTGCATTATCATTTCCGTGTGGTCACGCAAAAACCCTGCCAAAAATCTGAACTGAACATGCAAACTGTCAAAGCTGCCCATGAAGGCGGGGCCTCGAAGAAAGGGGCGTAACCACTGAATTTATGATTTAAGGGTTGTCTGTGATTTTGGTCGTCAAGCAGTTGCCAGGCTAGATGCAGATTTCCTAGTTCTCTGTGTTTGGGGATTATAGGTGAAATGATAGGAATTAAAAAGGAAATGAGGTAGCCTAAAAGTTACGACTAGCCATAGTCAGCCCAATGTTAACTAAAATTAATTTCACAGTTTAGCCTGCTTTCGTTAATCTGGTGTGGAAACTAGCCGATAGCCTAATGTTGCGGGTTTTCCGTGGTCAAAACCAGCCAGCTATTCATGGCATGTGCTACCCTGTGTGCTACCCTTTTCACCATGGGCATTTCCATCATGATTTCTATTAATTATTGTTCTCTTTTAGGTAGCCTTACCCTTAGGCTATGTGCAGAGCAAAGGTAACGTAGTCCACAGAAAGCCTGAGACAGCGATAGGACACAGCCTGAGCCTACAGCCTAGCTACCAAAAACGGTGAATTTTGTATGGTGTAACGTCTAGACTCTAGGCTAATTAAATAAAAATATAATTAAAAAAATAAATTGTGTAGGCCTATTCCACATAGGCTATGTTGTGTAGTATGGACTGTCATTCATGTCTTTACCCAGCAGATGGCAATAAAAGACTTGTAAAAACTGAATGACACCTTCTTTTTTATTTGGTGAAAACCACATTCGTATATAGTTCTGTGGTGAAAACACTGGGGAAACGACCCCGGCGGGCACAACCAAAGATTTTAGATATATGACACAACCGATTTTGATCTCCCTACTCACAGGCCCACCAACCTTGGGAATTTTACCTGCAGCCTCAGCTATTGTAATAATCTATAGCCTATTTAGCCTAGTCATGAAGCAGCATAGCCTACAGATGATTAAATATATTTTTTAAATTATATTTTTATTTCATTATAACGTTACACCATATAGGCTATCCTACAACACAATCCACCGTCTATGGTAGGCTATTCATACAGTCTCTGGAGCTTTCCAGATCTCAATGCTGTAAGATGAGATGGTTAGCCGCTATGACACTGATTTTCCTGATGTAGCCTAGCCTACACAAAACATTTTAATTTGTTCAATTTAAATAGGCTCTTGGTTATTGAGAGAACGTAAAAATTGGTCTTTTTAGAGGGTATGTCAATACAGTGAGTTCCGACAGTAGCCTATCCACACAGCTATAAAAATAAAAAAAAAGGCTAAATAATAATCCGTCAGTATTGGCACAGTGCCATTATGCTCAGTCTTTTAAGAACATAGGCTACAGAATCACACAATTAGAGACACATAGAGACTTATTTTATTGATAGCCTGCTTATTTTATTTTAGTGACATGGAATATAGGCTAAGTAATAGCCCAATGTTGGTTTATCACACAGCCCTGTCTAAGGCAACCCGGTGAACGGAAATCTATTGCCCCTTATGGCAAGTCCTCCCTGATGTTAAGGTTAAGTTAGTAGGAACAGCGGGCTGGCTAGTCTCATCGTAACGTTTAGGCTACCTCATTGACTTTATAGTTTTTAACATTTAGCCTATAATCCCCAAACACAGAGGACTAGGAAATGTCTATCTAGCCTGGCAACTGCCTGACGACCGAAATCACAGACAACCATTGAATCATATTATGTTTGAACAGTCCCCTATAACACCCCTTTCTCCGAGGCCCCGCCTTGATGGGCAGCTTTGACAGTTTGCATGTTCAGTTCAGATTTTTGGCAGGGTTTTTGCGTGAACACGTGGAAATGATAATTTAAACGGATGCAATGCCATTGCATTTGAATTATGTCACTCTTGTGCCGCAAAAGCATGAAAACGATTGTTGTTAAATGATGTTAAATGGCGAATTGAATTATCATTTCCTTTTTGTCATGGATCATGCGATTGCATTATCATTTCCTTTTTGTCATGGATCATGCGATTGCAATAAGAAACTGCTAATGCAAATGTATTTTTTCATTTTCATTAAAATTATGGTAGGGTTGTGTCGTAGAGGGCGAGAAAAATTAAATGTGAAATGGATTTGCATTAACATTTTCAAATTGTCAGATAAACTGCGTACATTAACTTGCAAATGAAAACGCGAAGTGGCCTTTTGCATTTTAATTTGAATTATGTCATGGTTTTTGCGCACATCCAATGTAAACGAAATGCAATCGCCGATTTGCATTTTTATTTGAATTTTGGCGCGGATATGCTTCCATATGTATAGTTAAATTGTAACTAATTTGGTAATAAGAGGTTATTAATGAGTAACTCCAATGTGGGTAACATGGAACAACATTTAGCGGTATTTTTAATTACACATGAATATTTTAAAATATTTTATTTACACTCGTAGGCCACATATTCATGATACACAACAAATAAACCTTGCATGTTAAATCTCACAACGTGTCTTTATGATATGTAATGATGTAATTTCAGCAGGAGAGATGTAACAGGGCTGGCCTTGTTTCACGTGTGTAATTAAGAATACCAGTAACTGCTGTTCCATGTTACCTACATTCAGTTACTCAGTAATAACGTTATTATAAAAAATTTGGAGCAAGTACTGCACACAGTTATCAATTACATTTAGGACTGCATTGCAAAAGAACGATATAACAAAATGATTATTATTACCGATTAGTATGGTGGAAATAGTTCTGAAAAATTGGTCCAAGTTTAAAAAAACCCAAAGTCATCCTTTAATATGTAATAGCCTTTCCCGGTGTCATGGTCATTATTTATTCTGTTGAGATGAAGCATTGAGTTTTAAGATCATAAGTCAAAAATATAATAGAAAATGTTTTATATTTGAATGAACACTGGACATTTTACGGTGTAGCAATGGCTTGTATGAACATGTAGGCCTAAACTAAAAATGTTGTATCATTACAAAGTGAAAATAACATAATGTATCATTATATTAAAGTTTTCTAATGGAAAACAAAAGATTACAAAGTAGGGATCGGCATTTTATGTTTTTTTCCCAGATCGATTGATCGCATGATGTAGGCAAACTACTCCATCAGTGATTCGTTGAGGGAAATCTATTTTTAGAACACATCTTAAAACGCCTGGCAGCATGCAAAAACAATGCACAGAAATATCCCCATTGCTTAACAGTCACGGTGCTATTTGATATTAAGAATTCATTCTCAACTCACAAACATGTTGTAACAAGTAAACAATAATATAATTACACAAAAACGTTACTCAAAGACGACAGCTGCAGTGTATAAGCCCATTAATTTAAACAAGGCAAAGGCAAATTAGTGCTTAGTGATAAAAACAAAGCTAAATTTTTGATCTTACGCTGACCTGGGCAGACAAAATTGAACACAAGGCCTACTCCAGTAAAATAATAAATAAAATAACCTAAATCAAAAGACATTAGGCATTACAAAGTAACATGTAGGTAGCTTCGCTACATTGACGCTGGGCAGAACGAAACTGATATTCTCCAGCATAAATATTATTCTATAATGACTTTGGTCAAGTAAGTAAAGCCTGATAACTAGGGATGGAGCCGATCGACCGGCCCAGATCAGTATCAGCCGATTTCCCTTCCATCCCTGCTAGAAAAAACATTAGAAACCATCACGTAATGGTAACCATTACGTGATAGGAATTGGGACATCTTGGTTTTGGTCTCCTATCAGGTTACCATTACAGACCATTAGAGACCATCAAAATCCCCACAGATACCATTAGAGTCCAACAGAGCACCACCAGATGACCATTAGAAGCCACTGGATTATCAATAAAGACAGAAACCAGAAGAATCCATCACAAAAACATGAAATTCCATTAAAACCATTAGGAATTGTCTGATGGTTTCTAATGTTTTTTCTAGCAGGGATGTGACTCGATCGGCAGTCCCTGAAAGTCTTAACCGATCTTTAACATGCTCTTTATAATTTAACTGTATGCCTTGTTTATATAGGCCTCCATCAACATTGAGAGAAAGGAAGCATAAAAAAACTATCTTACGTGCAAACTTGATACTCTCCCTCCCACAATGCCGCTAGCACAATATAATTTTTAGTTTAGCCGTAGCTGCGCCTAATCTCACCACTTTTTGATAACGAGTGCCTTTAAAAACATATTTTAAAAGAAAGCAAAGACACAGATGTGTGTGTCGTTTTGAAATGTCAGTTAATGGGCATCAAAATCATTATTGTAGTATGCTAGTTTGTTTCTATTTTTAAATTGAATACATATACCGTCTGTTCCGCCTCCATATTGATTCTGTCTGTGGTGGTCCCTCGCCATTCCATGAGCCCACACTTGCCACGTAATTAATAAAACTAAAATGTGATGTTTTACTCTGCAGAAAAAAAACTAATGTTTGAACTCTTACCTGATGACCAGTTATAGGCTACATTTTTCCGGTATTTTTATGTATAACAATTTGGGGGGTGCAAATTTAGGCTACTTGGAAGGAGGATGATTAACATTAAGATTAACGTTATCATATCAAGTTAAGTCAATCGGCAGTTAACGATTTAACAGTTAAATGTTTAAGCTTAAAAAATATCTTACGGTTTTGAATAGTGAAGGATATGGAAATAGCGGTTCTAATGGAGTGCGAATTTGAGATCAGGAGGCGAGATTAGGCGCAGCTATGTTAGCAATGTCTTCACCCCTCTGGAAATATTTATGTTTTTTTTCACTTTCTTGTATTAGCTCAGATACAAAAATCTTGTTGGATTGTTCATTTTACTTTTTTAATTTAGAGTGGATTTCTCAATAAATCATTATCAATATAATCCTTAAATCTCCTTGCATTTATAAAGAATAGTAATCATAATAGAAATCGGTATCGGCCGATCTTTAAAAAAAAGATTGGTGATCGGTATCGGCCCCCAAAAATCCTGATCAGAGCATCCCTACTAATAAAATCATTGACAAATTAAGTGGTGAGGCTGTCAAGCGGGGGTAGGCTGCAAATCGGTGTTTACACAATCGATTGCATAGTAGACTACTTGTGGTGTTATGGTAAGCTTCTTAACATTGCATAACTTGTACTGCACATGGTGTCCTTCTATTTCCTCAACATATTTCCACACATCACTATGTTTAGTGATCCCCTGATAGTTTTTGCTCTAACCCTGCATTTTCAATGAAAGCAAAGTCCATTCATTTTCAATGAGCGCGCGGAAGATGTGGCAATGCAGGCGACGTGACATTTTGGGAATACGCCGAAGTTTTGGTCAAACCCTTCTATGTTCTGATCTTTAAACAAAAAATGGACAAGAAAATAATAGTAGTGATTGCTGGTTTGGCGGTGCAAATCATTTTAAACCCTCTGTGACCAGCAGCATATAAGCAGTGAATGCTTTAACACTCACACGTATTGGGGCCAGCACTTGTCAATGAATATTCAGTCTGAAATAAAATGTAGGCTATTGTGATGAGCAGGCTAGCTGGAGGATGCCCTCTGATGTAATAAATGTCTAATGGGAAATTGAGGGTGTGTGAAAGTAACAGACAAGTCCTCATTTGTGATTACTACAGCAGAATAAAATGTGGGTAATATCGCAATTTGTTTTTCTGCCCCACGATACGTATCGTCACATTTTTTCATCGCGATGTAACACATGCAGCGGTATCGCAAACGCAAGTGTCTTTGCTAGTTTCAGACCAATGCAGTGGTCATTTTAGCGTCCAGGGTGAGACAGGTTGGTGAGGGTAGGACCCGAAATGCATGACTCAGAAACAGTGACTGATGATAAAGTCCCTTCCGGGCTTCATTATAGGAATATCCAAAGCGCGTAGTCAAAAAACAAGCAAAGTTCATACACGGATAATCCAGCCAATAAACCAAAGTACAGTACCAAGGGAGAAGGCAGTCTCGGAATCGGTACACCATGCAAAAGGTCCAGTAACCAGAGTAGCTGTCAGCGGGGCAGAAGTACAGGCAGACGGTAGGCAGGCTCGGGGTCTAAGACGGTGCAAGAGTCAAGACGGAGCGGAGCTGCGGGGGCAACAGTACAAAAACAGTACAAAAACAGCAAACTTGTGGTACAGGCAGGCAGTGGTCAACAAAACAGAGGTCAATAACAATGGTCAATAAACAGGCTAGGATCGTAACAAAAAAAACAGGCTTGAAATAAACGCTCAAGAGTGCACTGTAAACAGGAGGCAACAATTTTGTGAAGACAAGACATGAACACTGAGCTTATATGCAGGTGAAGACAGGTGCAGACACTTAGCTTGAGAGCAGCATGCGAAATGGAATCAGGTGTGAAGGGCTGACAAGGTAACAAGATAATTAGTAATCGTTAGTAATAAACCTATCCTGACCTAGCGTTAGTAAATTAGTAAATGACATGCACAAGAAACGTAAGGTAAACATGAACACATGGTTAGAGAGTTAGTATTGCCCAATCCTGATCTAATGTTAGTAGATTAGTAAACAGACACGGAAGAATGAAACAATTAGGGAAGCAAGAGAGAGAGAAACAGCATGAACGCAAGGCTGCGGAAAAACATGGAAATGTGTATGTTAAACAGTGAACGGGAAACGTAACAAGAAATGAACATAAAACGTGGCGTGACTAGACTAAACACAATACGTGACATTACAAGAAATCTAACTAACACAGAAATTAAACATAAAACATGACATGACCAGCTAGAAACGTGACACAGGGCTCACGTTGTTTCATTAACAAGTGAACTTGCGGGGTTGGTCTTAAGATGTGGTGTGGCCAGTATAATTTTGGTGTCCTTGCTATCTTGAGGCAGCATCAAGTGCTTGCTCTAAAACCAAGAGTCCTGCATCGAGTCGGGTACCCCGCAGATACCGCTGGCGGGTAAATTTTATATGTGTTCTAAATTTGCGGTTTGGTTTGTGGTCAAAAATTTACATATTGCGGGTCGGTTTCGGGTTGGTTTATCACAATTATAAAGTAATTATAAACTAATTTATTTTACATTAAGCAACTCTAAATTATTAACATTATTGCTAATCCTTGGCGAGCGGAACATTTATCATTGGAGCTAGTTTCCGATGTAAGGGGAGACACAATTACGTTTTAAAGAACACAATGGAAATGGCAGCCTCCGAAATTAAAGAAAATGTAGCAAGAGGGTAGTTCAGCATTGTGGGAAAACAATGCAAATGTCAAATCTGACGTTTGGAAAGACTTTTGCATTATTGCCGACAGCGACAATAAACATATTAAAGGATATCCCGCTTGCAAGACATGCAAACAAGTGTTTGCGTATGACAGTCATAAAAAACAAAAGCCATGTGGAGGCCTTCTTGTCTCTTTTTGATAATAGGCTCTGATGTTGCAAGCGTCCCTCTTGCTTTTTCTGCCATGCCTAACGAACAGGTTATTGCAAAGGAATGTATTATTGGCTCTTCATCGTGCATTCCGCTATGCGTGACTATGTTCTTTCGAGGTGCAGCACCGCAGGTGGGAGCGAACTTAGCGAAGTAGACATCGTCTGTAAATCACGATATCCAGCTCATCCAATACTAGTCATATTGCCCAGCCCTAAATTTCACACATCTTCATTTGCATAATTTCCAGACCATTCTCATCCAGGTGTGTGCATGCATTACATAATCACACATTATTTTGTTCTTGCTCATTATTATTCTAGTCACCTCTCCTTGTATATCTGTCTTCATCTTAAATTTTTATTGATTCTTTTTGTGAATTAGGTTTTATACGCTACAGTGGGATGATGCAACATGGCTTATTCCATCCAACTGAGGGAAATTTTCACAGAAATGACTAGAAATTAATGCCTGGAGAATGAAAACTAACCAGAAAAATGTTTTTGGAGAGCTTTATAGGGTTTCAGAAATACATAAGAACAAATGGTGGACATAGAAACTCATCAAATGAGAAAATTACAAAATCAGCCAGCGATTTAATTAAGTTTCTCAAAGATGTAAATGGGCTGCTGGGTGGCTCATGTTAAGGCACTGTTCCAGTGTGTGGATGGGACCCACAGTCTGGTTTCAAATCCACACCAGTGTCAACTGGCTGGCAGCCGATACTGGTGGAATCTGATCCAGAGAATCTACAGATATGGTTCAGATTAGATTTGATCAGATCCAATACGACCACAATCATTGAATGTAACGTTTCAGATTGGTCAGAAAACCATATTTATGTTGCACTGAAATACTAGTGCAAACTAGTATTTGTAGAATGTAGAGAATGTTGGGCTTGTAGAATCTAGGGTGTCATCTCTGACCAGCTGGGAGGAGGGTAAAGGATATTTCTGATGTGGTGACTGGCTGCTGCTTGTGAAGCAAGAGAGACAGGAAAGGAGAAGTAGCCATTTTGATTACCATTTTGTTTTCAAACTACAGTTCATGCATTGCACTTGGGGCGGATGTGCTATGTCATATTTTTTCCTGTAACTCTTTCTGTCTCCCTCTTCCTCTCTCTCTCTCCCTCTCTCTCTCTGACACAGACACACACGTACATGCATATGTGAATTTACTTCTTTTGCATTTGGCCTGCATATTTCCTTTGCAAGCAGCAATTGCGTGCACACCCCCCCCCCCCCCCCACACACACACACAGACACACACACATTTCTGTACTGTATGTCTTCACCATTTGGTTTCAGAATGCGTAAGAGAAACCTCAGACATTTAAGGTGAGCTGATGGAAATATTATTTTGCTGTTCCTGACCTGCAAAGGCAGATCATCAAAAAAAGAAATCTTGTTTTTTCACTGTAATTCCTCTATGACTGCAGCACATCTATTGCATTACATTACATTATATTACATTATAGGCATTTAGCAGACGCTCTTATCCAGAGCGACTTACACAATTTCTTATTACATTTATCCATTTATACAGCTGGATATATACTGAAGCAATTCAGGTTAGGTACCTTGCTCAAGGGTACAACGGCAGTGTCCTACCTGGGAATCGAACCTGCAACCTTTCGGTTACAAGTCCAGTTCCTTAACCATTATACTACACTGCCGCCCATATTGCAGCTTCTTCATTGTTTCTGTAAACAATTCAGCAATAATAGAAAGACAGTGACACACACATTTCTGTACTGTATGTCTTCACCATTTGGTTTCAGAATGCGTAAGAGAAACCTCAGACATTTAAGGTGAGCTGATGGAAATATTATTTTGCTGTTCCTGACCTGCAAAGGCAGATCATCAAAAAAAGAAATCTTGTTTTTCACTGTAATTCCTCTATGACTGCAGCACATCTATTGCATTACATTACATTATATTACATTATATTACATTATAGGCATTTAGCAGACGCTCTTATCCAGAGCGACTTACACAATTTCTTATTACATTTATCCATTTATACAGCTGGATATATACTGAAGCAATTCAGGTTAGGTACCTTGCTCAAGGGTACAACGGCAGTGTCCTACCTGGGAATCGAACCTGCAACCTTTCGGTTACAAGTCCAGTTCCTTAACCATTATACTACACTGCCGCCCATATTGCAGCTTCTTCATTGTTTCTGTAAACAATTCAGCAATAATAGAAAGACAGTGTCAGATTTTGAAGATTGTGCCGAGAACTTGGACACATCAGGTTTGGGGCTAATTCCATTTCAACCCAGGAATAAATGACTTGAGGGAATTAATTTAATTTCAATTCATAGATAAAAAATGGCCACAATGTTCTGTGAGGTTCATGATAGATTAATTAATTAACCAATTCATGGAAAATCAGTTCATTTCCTGAATTCACTCAATAATGGTCTGTGTCCTGTCATAGGATGACTGTATAAATACTGCTTAGGCTACTGCATACTGTTTAGTGGCATAAAAATATAATTTGGGGATTTTAACTTTTTTGCTCAACTGAGACATTCGTTGCTACTGCAGTCAAACTATGATTGGAAATCGCAAACTCTATGTTTTAAATTTATTGTTAGACGGTTTGTGACGATTTCTGCCGAATACGTAGTTTCTAAGTGTCACTATTTCCCCGTAGCAAGTCCATTTAACAAGCAACCGCCCACCTAGTCTATACCTACCCATGCGTGACATAGTGGACAATAGCGTCTATGTTTGAGTTCATAAATATATTTATTCATCATATAAAATTAGAATAACGTCATAGCAACGCGATAAACCCAACAATAGCCTGATTGTATGCCAGAAAAGCCGTGAAAAGCCCTGCTCACTCAAATGCAAAATAAACTGTGAAAGTACTGTCTCATTCTACCATGTATTCTACTAGCAATATATGCTACTAAATATGAAATAAATATACAATCCTACCATCGGTTTTACACATCGAGATGTTCCTTTCAAAATTCAGTGGTGATTTATTGTCTGGTACAATCGGTTTGAGAAATATACAACATTATACCGCTATTACACTATCTGAAACGTTGCTGCGTAATACCCCCATGCCCTGTAAGACTGTCTCATTCATTACAGTTCATTCTGGTTTAATTGTAGGCTTTTTTATCCAATAGAGTACATTATAACCTTAGCAACGGCATATGCCAAGTCTTTTTGGGTGCTTTGAGCAATTTACTACAGCCCAGCGTAACGGCAGTTTTCGTTTTAACTGTCTAGTATTACGCAAGCGCTATACAATACGCATTATGCAGGGGAATTTCCCTTTTGCGATATGTAAGTATTTTTGCGTCTAAAATACTGTTGGTCTCGCTGGCTACATACGTACGTTCGTGTTTCCACTCGAGCACTGTCTTTCCAATATGTTTGATAGCCCTATTGTTATTTTCGCATTTTGAGTGCATTTCACATACTGTAATGCAATCATTAGCTAAATGTATTTTTGAAGTAGGCTACCGATGTTCATTGAAGATAGAACATTTGGCAGCATTTTACAGATGGTGGAAAACTATTTTATGTTCATGTTATCATACATAATATAGGCTATGGCGTATGCTAGTCTCTTAGGGCATGACAAATTCTCATTCCAATTTACTGTGCGCTGATATGTGGTAGATTAAGGTAAAAATTTCCTTGGAGTTATTATGAATAGGAAAACTTAAAAGATTAAAAGAATACAGAAAAATGCAATCCCAGGACAAAAGTATACATACTGTAGAGTACAGGGACAAGTGATGTTTTATTGAGGTACAAGAGTGAATGATTAGGCAACATATTTAGGTGTATGTAACACTGTGATATCAATGTTTTTTATCTTAAGCCACCAGAAGGAGCAAATGTGTATGCGTTATAATGTACTAAACTAATTTTATTCATTTTATGACATGTTTTGCATAGGGGTTTTGGACACATAGATGTCTACCCCCCTATACTGCTGAAAATATATAATTCTCACTTGGAAATTATGCAAAAGTGAGTTTTATGAGCCCAAACTGTTGATTTGTAGTTAAATATATCTTTTTTTTATTTTATTTGCAGCAATGCACAATTTAGCCATTTGGATAGATTTGGAGACACTAATGGACAACAGGGTACACTGCTATATTTTGCATCATAGACCTTTAGTAGTTCTGCATATCATCCTCAGATTTTGCTAAACTTGTGGACATGGAGTTTATGATCCAGGAAATGTATATATATTACCGATTTCACTCATGTAGCTCTCAGCAAAATAAAAAAAAACTATTTTAAAATTTTTTCCAAAGTTTCTTTGCATTTGTGGCACTTTATTTTAAATTAAATTATGAAAATAAACAAATCTAAGTTTGTATTGTAAATGGTACACCTGTCTTCTTTCATTTAAGCCATTTACCAAGTTTATGTGATGCTCACACCTGGAGCCTTAAACAGAGCACCCCTAAATAGGTGAAATTTGCCATCTGCACCAAGGGGTTAAATAGCCATAGCCTACACAACTTATATATTGCCCTTTTCCTATGTCCGGAGCGGGCGACGGCTATTTGCCTACTTGTTGCGGGAAGAGCGTATGAGTTAAAAGGGGTAGTGGAATATACAAGATCAGCACAGGTAGTTTAGTCTGGCAGCGTGCAGCATGCAGCCATGCATGCAGAAGGAAGCATGTTTAAAACAACCGAATGTTATTTGAATACATCGCCCCTTTCCATAGAGGACCATAAGCTTAACACATAACTTGCAGTCACTTAGCTTTATGCAACAATTTCAGGAATCCAATTTGTGGTGCTACAGTATAGCTCACTTCAGATGCCATGGCAAATGATCTTGTTCTGATCTGATTAGACCCATGAATTATGAAAGTCATACAAGCAGTGTTGCTTGGCCTACTTTTTTCACAATTTTTTTATTTTAAACCAGCCTACCACTGCTTAAAATGAGCCCACAGTCAAAAAAAAAAAAAGCTTTAACTTGCTTTAAACAGTTAGCTAGCTAGCCAGCAATCACCAGTGTCACCAGCCAGAGTCAAAGTCTGCTGCCCCCTGAAGTCCCAAAGAGGTATCCGACACACCCATGCAAGCATGTCTCCCATCCACTATCATCATGCATCATGTTAGACAGTCTTATTATTCCGAATCGCCGTTGTGGAGACACGTCGGTTTGAGAGCGACTCACCGTTCTGGACAAGCGACTCGTCGGTTTGAGAGCGACTCGCCATTGTGGAGAAGCGACTCGTCGGTTTGAGAGCGACTTACCATTGTGAGGAAGCGACTGGCCGGTTTGATACTGACTTGACATTGTGGAGAAGCAGCCAACGTAGCACAAAGCCATCACTGTTTTTGTATTGAGCTCTCTCAAACAAATTGCGCAAATAGCCTACGTTAGCTAACACATAGAATTTTGTGAGGGGTGACACTAATAAAAGAAGCCCAAACACCTAGGTTAGCTGTCTCTGCCCATATGCAAAAGGTCTGTAGAAATCCTATAAAAACCACATATGCCACATAGGCTACAATAGCCTACTTACAAAATAAATATGTGGTAGAGAACTGGCACTAGAACTATACATTTCTGACTAAATTATATAGTTCCCTAGCATACAGTTGAAGTCGGAAGTTTACATACACTTAGGATGAAGTCATTAAAACTCATATTTAACCACTCCACAGATTTCATGTTAGCAAACTATAGTGTTGGCAAGTCAGTTAGGAAATCTACTATGACACAATAATTTTTTCAACAATTGTTTACAGACAGATTATTTCACTTTTAATTCACTATATCACAATTCCAGTGAGTCAGAAATTTACATACACTAAGTTGACTGTGCCTTTAAACAGCTTGGACAATTTCAGTCAAATGTCATAGCTTTAGGAACGTCTGATAGGCTAATGAACATTATTTGAGTCAATTGGAGGTGTACCTGTGGATGTATTTTAAGGCCTACCTTCAAACTCAGTGCCTCTTTGCTTGACATCATGGGAAAATAAACAGAAATCAGCCAAGATCTCAGAAAGAAAATTGTGGACCTCCACAAGTCTGGTTCATCCTTGGGAGCAATTTCCAAATGCCTGAAGGTACCACGTTCATCTGTACAAACAATAGTACGCAAGTATAAACACCATGGGACCACGCAGCCGTCACACCGCTCAGGAAGGAGACGCGTTCTGTCTCCTAGAGATGAACGTGCTTTGGTGCGAAAAGTGCAAATCAATCCCAGAACAACAGCAAAGGACCTTGTGAAGATGCTAGAGGGAACAGGTACAAAAGTATCTATATCCACAGTAAAACAAGTCCTATATTGACATAACCTGGAAGGCTGCTCAGCAAGGAAGAAGCCACTACTCCAAAGAAGCCACTAATACCGCCACAAAAAAGCCAGACTACATTTTGCAACTGCACATGGCGACAAAAATCTTACTTTTTGGAGAAATGTCCTCTGGTCTGATGAAACAAAAATTAAACTATTTGGCCATAATGAACATCGTTATGTTTGGAGGAAAAAGGGTGAGGCTTGCGAGCCGAAGAACACCTGTTTACTAGGATTAAATGTCAGGAATTGTGAAAAACTTTAAATGGATTTGGCTAAGGTGTATGTAAACTATCGACTTCAACTGTACTCCCTATAAAAAACAATGAGAGATTGTAGCCTTAAGAATTGTATACAAATAGGCTATATATAGCTATATACAATACCGTATTCTTTGTCCTTCATATTTTTTTAATTACAGTGACCAGGTTTCCATACTCTCAGCAATTAAAACCCCGCTGATTTCACCTGCTATTCCTGAGCAAAACGATTTTAAAGAGAACTAAGAATCTAATTAGAAAGTAAAACAAATTTGCAGCACATTACACAATGAATTCACAATTAATTTTAATGCCATTATATTCTCTGCATGCGCACTTTAACTTCATACACGAGCTGGTCTGCTTCACCAGCTTTAAATCACACTTTTTATGGTCTTGCTCGCCACCATTATTAGCAATTCACCAAGGTGCAAACGCAGGTGGCTTTTAGAGGGAATGGGATGACACTCCGTTTGGTTTATTGCATGTTACACCAAAGAGACACCTATAATTAATGAAGAGGCTAAGTCCAGCCCATTTGCGCCTTACTTAGCGCTCAAATAACACGCCGTCTAACTAGCAAAGGTGGAGTTGCACACGCCCTTAATGCACTTGCACCATGCATTTTAGACCATGCGCTAAGATCGTCAAGATAGATCACCAAATGTTCTAGCTTAAATGAAAGTCCTTACATCAAACATAAAACATGACTGAGGAATGAATGAATGCCAGCGAGAAGAACCGCATATTACAAGAAGTACTTTTTTCATATCGAGGATGGAAAACTCCCATCAGCGAATGCGTTTTACATTACATTTACATTAAAATTATTTGGCAGACGCTTTTATCCAAAGCGACATACAATAAGTGCATATTAAAAGTCATTGACGCGACTACAAAAAGATCTGACAAAGCACAACTTTCACACAATGTAGGAGCTATCCCTAGTAATGAACATAGAGTATAGTACACAGTCAGCTATACATTATGAACTATAAAATAGCAAAAACCACAAGTTAAATAGAAAACAGGAAGCAAGTACTGGCCCTAGATAGGTAGTTTAATCGAGGTGGAGTCTGAAAAAGTGTGTTTTCAGACCACGACGGAAAACAGACAGTGTTTGAGCTGAGCGCAGCAGAGTAGGGACTTCGTTCCACCACTGGGGAGCTAGGGTGGAAAAGCTCCACAGTCGGGACGAGCGAGAGCCGTTAACACGGAGGGAGGGTGTGACAGGGATGGGTCGGAGGAGCAGACACGACTGTGAGGGGATCAATAAGTTACCCACGAAACATGGAATATAGCACAAGTGAAAAGGGAGGAAGAGGAATCCGCAAACAAAACAGAGAAAATAAACAAATGGAAAAAAACTCCCGGCGTAAAGCCAACAAAAAACAACCCAGAAAAGAGTGCAAAACAGGCTCGAGACTCGAGCAGAAAAAAAAAAAAAAAAAACCTCTAGCTCGATGATAAACAAACGAGCTCCATGAAGTTACTGCCTCAAAGAGGACAGATAGGCAAAATAGGAAAGAATCAAGAAAAGTGCGAAATACAAGGAAAGAGGGATCCTCAGGATCTAAACCTAGCTCTTAAAACTAAGAAGGTTCCTGCATTTCTTTCAGTCACAAAAGGAATGCAGTCCTCCGGCTATACCGTTTAACTGGCTTAGCATGCAAAGTATGACACAAAAGCACAGATCAGAGAAAACGCCCTGCTTAAGTAGTGGCACGCGCCTGAAGCCAATTAAGACAAATTGGTCTTCACGAGGAAAAGAAAAAACGGCGCGAGTGCCCTCTTGCAGCCAACAGTCGCCACAACCGCCAGAAATAAATAAGCAGGCTTAAAACCATGACAGAGGGAAGTGCAAGTCGCCCTGCAGCAGCAGAGTGAAGTGGTCGAGCAGACATAGTGAGTCGAGAGACTGAGAGAGGCAGAGAGTTAAAGGTGGAGGTGGCAGCATCAATGGGCAAATTAACAAAAGATGCAGGAGGAAGTGTAGAAAGAGCAGAGGTAAAGAGAGAGGAGTGCGAGAGAGTGCAAAGATTTCTCCTGAAAGTTACAGAGGGTAAGTTGTTAGAGGAGTTGAGGGAGAGTGGGTAGGAGAGAGAGAATGAAATAAAGAAATGGTCAGATACATGGGGCGGAGTCACCGTGAGTTCAGACGTGGCGCAGCTCCTGGTGAATACAAGGTCTAGTTGGTTACCAGCCTTGTGTGTGGCAGGCAATGGGGACTGGGTGAGGGCGAGGGACTGGAGGAGTGAGGCGACACTGGATAACTGGGAGCTCTGGCTGGAGGTTGAAGTCACCCAGTAGAATTGTTGTAGAGTGTCCAGTTCATCCAGGAAAGCGCCGAGTGGACCTGGAGGGCGGCAGAGAACAACAATGTTAAGTGCAGATGGGTGAGTTACAGTGACTGCATAAAACTCAAAGGAGGATAAATTTAGGCTGTGTACAGAGGGCATGGAGAATTTCCAGGACTGAGAAATAAGCAAACCAGTACCCACGCCTCGGCCAGAGGCCCTGGGGGTGTGCGAAAAGGAACAGCCATCAGACAGAGCAGCTGGAGGGGCCGTGTTATCTGGAGTGATCCAGGTCTCAGTGAGAGCCAGGAAGTGGAGGGCCTTTATCTTGGCATAGGCAGTGATGAAGTCAGCTTTCTGGACAGCTGACCGGCAGTTCCATAGTCCACCCATGACTAAGAGTTCCTTATAAGAGGACAGGGGTGGACAGACCAGGTTAGCTGGGCTGCACCTGCGGTGGTTGTACCTCCTGGGACGAGGCATACAGCACAGAGGAATGAGGGTTAGACGCATGGGGTGGATTCCAATCGCTTATTTTATCCGTCCTCTTCTCCTCGGTCCTCGCCTGACCCGGAAATCGATCGAGGTTCACCATCTTAAAGGACATTCCAAACCGCTAAGGGCGAGGAGGAGCGAGGAGTGGGGAACGAGGAGGCTCCCAGAGGATGCTTCAGTGAGGAAACACAAGTGTAGCCTTTGCGGAAGCCTTTTCTTGGAAAGTGTATAAATTATGCACCACTCTTCACGTCTGCCATGTCGCAGCCACACCCCTACACAAATGCAATTTTACCGTTCCTTTGCATTTATTATCTAGCGCTAATTCATAATGACACACATTCTTTATAACTAACAAAAGCACCATTTATTCATGAAAAAGTAAGCTAAAAAGCATTATAGTTAAGCACATGAGCATAATATGACGCTTGATTTAGCAAGGACATTCCATTTGCCTAATGCATGTTGCCTTGTTTCCTCCATCCACGTATCTGATTCTTGCATCTTTTCCTCGTGTCCTCCATTTGGCGGACCTAAGGAGTGAGGAAAGGATGCAAGGAGTAAAAATAAGCGATTGGAATGAACCCAAGGTAGGCGGTGAAAAGAGAGTTTAGATAGACTCATGCATAATTTAGGAAATCTGCGCTGGGTTGTGTGTGGGTAAATCATGTGGGGTTTCTCTGTTTAACTGTTTTAACTAAATTTACAGTCATTATTATGTGAAAAGCTAAATACAGGAATATATGAAATAAACTTGAATCAGACAAATAACTGTGGTGGCCAGTGATTTTAATAGATAATAGGTGAATTTATACAGTTTTGCAGGCGTGAAAATAAGGGCAGCTTAGAGGTTGACACAGGGTACGGTTCAAGGTGAATAAATTAAATCAGCCTAACATTACTCCAACTTGTGATTCCTGTAGTCCTGTCCTCCTATAATGTTACCTAATGCCTAATGTTACTACTAGCCTACTAGTAATTAAACTAGGATGCTAGTAGTAGCCTAGCGGCTGCGTCGCCTTGCTTCTAAGGTAGGCCAGTTCTTGATAAGTTTCAGTTTTGAAAATGGTCTCTGTAGCCACAGTCACAGGCATTGTTAAAAAGAGCTTAAATGCTGTGGCAGGTGGGAGAAGGGACAGGTCCTTTGAAGCAGTTCAACAAGATCTGAGCCTTTTATTCTCCTTAAATTACAGCTTCAGTGTGTTACGAAAATAGATGAACTGTAGGAAATTCTGACAGCCTGAATCTGTCAGGAGGCTGCAAGCTACTGCAGCGGAGGTAGGTAGACTAGTAGGCTACTCGCCACCCTACTGTCATTGCATCTCAAATCATCAGTCGATGTGGAAGCTTCGCTGGATCTTACTGAATAATTACTTTTTTTTGTTGGTATTTTAGCTTTAGCTTGTTTTTGCAGCATTTTTTTGCATCACTACTAGCCTACAATACTTTTCATCTTGAGAAATAAAGCATGTAGGCTAGCCTACTCACAATAATTGTGGCACACGTGGTTTTGTTAAAAATAATTATTTCTTGATGAGGGATTTTTTTTTCTCAGAATAAATTTACTTCAATTAAAGGCTGATTTTTCTCATTTTTTCAGTGTGAGATTAAGATAATTCACCAAACAGTGAATTTTTTATAACCCTTTTTTTTTACCAGGGGTGCCAATAATTGTGGAGGGCACTGTCTGCATGCATGTGCACACTCGCACACACATGTATATACAAAGAGATAACTTGTATTTTTGTGTGTGTGTGTGTGTGTGTGTGTGTGTCTACAGTTACCAGGTTGGCAGATTTTTTCCAGTTATCAAGTTCAAAAGCTTCCATGTTCCTTAAAGGTAAGATCCGTAGTCACTAACCGTCATTAACCGTCTAACCCTGCACGTGTTGAATAGTATAGTGAATAGTGTTGCAATATGTGCTATGATCTTAGACATTCCTGCCATTTCTGCCTGCCTGCTACAAGAAGGACCACAATGGGAATATATTTCACGTATTTCAATGGAATTACTGTATTTCAATGGAATAGCACATATCCCTGAATATGATTCCGGTCACACTTTAAACAAATTCTCCATATAAAGGCTTTATATAGCATTTATAAAGCCTTTATAAATGTGCCATAATGGCTTCATAAATCATACATAAGCAAATGTCATGCTTCATAAAGGATGGTATAACACCTTCTTATGCAACATGTTATGCCAGATGTGACCAACAATGTGGCCAATGGCTAAACATACAGGGTGACATGCTTATGTAGGATGCTAGGCTAACTGTGACGCATTTGGCATCAAAAAAGCGAGCTAGTCGCACTGCAGCTGTGAGGGTTGGCTTTAGGTTCAGAGAACCAAGTGCGACCGATAAGGATTCTAAAAGCGTATCTATAAAGATACGCCACAAAACGCGGAAGTATCCGCACCAGGGGAAAACAACAAAACAAAACAACCTCAAACGGAGGCGAATCTCGATAAAACAGCGAGAATAATAAACAAACAAAAAACCTCACGCACTGAATAGTAGAGACAAGAGGTAATGAAACAAAAATAAAGACCCGAGAAAACGGGAGAAGGAAAGAACAGAAATGCAAGACTGTATCAGAAACTCTGTAGTGACAAGAGTTTTAAACAAAAGATAACAGCCAGCAGAAATAAAGGATGAGAAAAAGACAGGTTCGAAAAGAAACCTAATTTCTCTAATTTCTAACCGGACTTGCTGCGTTCTCTATTTATACAAACCAAGAATGCAGCGACCGAATTTCCTATACCTTACCGACTTCGTTGTCAACATAACATGAGACAATATCGAAGTGAGGAAATGCGGAAGTACCGAGGCATTTATAGCCGGTAGGAAACGCAACACAGGTGCAGGGAATAATTGCTGGGCGAGATACAAAGACCGAAACGGAGGCGGAAAAAATCCGATAGAGCGCCAGACGACGCCAAAAAGGAAAACCGAACGCAGAAACAGCAGAGGCTGCCAATAACCATGACAGCAGCTGCCCTGCTAAGCCGCTCTGTTGTGCTACTAACATGCTTGGCTTTCCCTGCATACTCCCACATATATGCCTTTCAGAAAAGGTTTTGCGCTCTTACCGTACTTTGCTTGCTGTTGCTGCTTTAAAGAATTGCGCTGACTGTGGTGCCATATGCTTCGTCAAAGCAGAGGTCATTGTTGAGTTTACCAGCAGTAGAAATCCTGCAATTGTTAAGATAAGTGACGCTAACTCCCCTCCCTGAACCTGGAATTTTAAACCGATGCACTCTTCACCGCAATAGTAGGCTAATATATGGTCAGAGCATGGTTATTCCTGGTCCAGCTGTGTAACCTGGATTTTTTATTACCCTCTCGGTTGTTTAAAGATGTTTATATTCGAAATCCTACCAACCAGTTGCTGTTAGCTATCATTGTTAGCTCTATACGCCTATCAGCGCTGCAATCATTTATATTATCCTTGGGGAAAAATTACATTTCGTGTGAACTGCTCTCTGCTGCGGTGGCAGGGGACATAAGAGAGATGTGCTAGGCGCCATTGCAGTTTGTCGTTTGCCTTTCCTTGTTGCTCAGAGAGCTATTGTGATTTGAAGTGGGCTGCATCACGGAGGATGTAACAAGCAGCATATAGTGGTCTAGTGCATATAGTGCTTCAGATTGCATATCTGGTGGATTGCCGGGCTAATCTCTTATGCATAGGCTATGCATATCTGGTGGAATGTTGGGTTTATGTCGCTTTATTCTCAAGGCAAACGTTTCTAAAGGCAAAGAATGCAATTGCTAAGCATCCCAATAGCAATCAAATCCTATAACGGCAAAGTCGACATCAAGCTCGCATCTGCAGGTAAAGCCACACGGTGCAGCGCAGTCCGGACTCACATAGCAAGGTTCAAATAAAATTAGAATAACTAGGTTGATCCAGAAATGCAATAGCAGCGCAAGCTCGTGAAGCAGCGCAAGGTCAAAACCCAACTAGCACAAAGATGCTTGCAGCTATGCATTACACTTAATGTCATTGTGGCATCATTTACATCTCAAAAAAATATGTTTTCAACGTACAAAAAATGCCAAGTTACTCACGCATAGCCTACAAAGCACTGTCTATAAGTCCTTAATTCCAATTTGCAAAAACTAGGCCTGCCTTTAAAAGTATTGATATCAAAATGCGGCGACAACTAACAATATTGCCTATCGTAGCTCACACTAATTAAACTAGCTCTATTCCAAAGCAATGCTATCCAAACTTTCTTTGTACTATTACTTATTTGGCATCATCTGACCCACAAACATGCAGTAGGCTACATTGACAGGGCGAACATGTCTGGATAGGTTTGTGAAAATGCTATATTTTCAACGTCAACATATTTCTATTCTTTATCTGCATTTATTTATTCATCCCCCCTTTATTGTAATTTATCATTCTTGGTGTAAATGTCTGTTTGTAGCAGCAGCGAACATTTTAAAACCTGTACATTTTCTAAAGTAAACTCTACAACAAAGTATAAACATATCCTTTCTGGAGTGTAATTATTTGTCAACTGTTTAAAACATGAATTGAAATGATATGTTGTTCCATGAGGCCATTTTTGTTATTTGACCTTAAAGTTTGAATGACCACATTCTCTTGAGATGGTAAGATGAAAAAACACAGGGTCAAGTTGCATTAAATAATTTAGGAAAGTTTGGATAGCATTGCTTTGGAATAGAGCTAGTTTAATTAATGTGAGCTATGATAGGCAATATTGTTAGTTGTAACTTGGCCACATTTTGATATCAATACTTTTAAAGGCAGGCCTAGTTTTTGCAAGTTGGAATTAAGAACTTACAGACAGTGCTTTGTAGGCTATGCGTGAGTAACTTGCCATTTTCTTTACATTGAAAACTTGAGTGAGATATCACTTCGTTTTGTGTACTAATGTAATGCGTTTGGTAGCTAACTAATGATGATAATGTATACAGAATACATGCAGACACACGCATGCATTGTAGCTCAAAGAAAGACATAGGCGTGAATTCTGTGCTTTAACCTTCCATGAACTACAACTAAATTAAAGTGTTTGCAGTCATTTGTAACTGCATGACAGTACGTAGCCCATTTGAACTGTATAAACTTTGCCCCTAGTGGTTGAGACGTATCCGTCTCAAGTACAGTATTCACGTTAGTCTAAAATTATGAACTACAGCTTAAAGAAAACCCAGTAAATTTTGACTTATGACCGATCCTGTCGCCACAGCCACAGACTGTAAAATGCATAAAATGCACCGTTTAAACAGGCTAAGAAAATCATGTTCACATAGAGAAATAATAATATTTTTAAAACATTGAATAACTTGAAGGGTTTCTTCTCCTGACTTATTTTTCCATAGAATTCAATAGGAAAATGTGTCAGGAGAAACAATCCTTAAAGTGATTCATCCATATCTACTGCATATCTGGCAGCAGAGTGATGGTTTGAGGCTTGTTTCATACCTCAGACCCTTGATGACTTACAGCCATTTTACCAATCATGTATTCCATACGGTTCCAGCATAATCTACAGCTAAATCTAGTCCCACCCCCCAATTCCCATAGAGATCAATTCAAATGCAGAGACGTTATAGTATCACTTGTAAGAGTACCAGAAAATAAGATATCAAGAGTCTTTTGATGTTGTTGGGTCACAGATATCAGGAAGTCATGGCATGCAAAGCCAAAGGATATGCGACCAAATATTAAAAATTTAAAGACACAGTCAACTTAGTGTATGTAAACCTCTGACCCACTGGAATTGTGATATAGTGAATTAAAAGTGAAATAATCTGTCTGTAAACAATTGTTGGAAAAATCTATTGTGTCATGTACAAAGTAGATGTCCTAACTGACTTGCCCACACTATAGTTTGCTAACTTGAAATCTGTGGAGTGGTTAAAAATGAGTTTTAATGACTTCAACCTAAGCGTATGTAAACATCCGACTTCAACTGTAGTGTTTGCAATAGACATTGTCTGCAGAAGTAGACTATGACATGTTCGGAGGCTATTGTAATTTTTTTTAAGTGACGAACCATGAAACAGATGTCTTTGCTGAATTGATGTTATATAAACCTGAACCCATTAGGATTTTGTAGGTTATATTATCGTAAATTCTTAATTTTCGTTGTAATTAATCTTATGGTAATATTGTGTTATGTGTTATGTGGGAAAAGGATAAAGTGAACAGAGCTGAAGTGAAGAAATTAATGAAGACATAAAGAAATCTTAGCCAAGGCGAGCGTTGAAGCTTCGGTTTCCACAGTGAGTCAGACATGACTGCAAGAGCACAGCATGAGGCTCCACACAGACAAATGTTTTTGTCAGCATTTGTGTGAGATTAAAACATGTACCCAATGGCACAGTTATTTATATAATTTTTTTTTTTTTTACATTAATGCAACTACGCGATGTTAACCAGGTGATATTTTGCGTTAGAACTGTATTGTCTGTGCCTGTGAAATGGGATATGTGTTTCTGTATCCTACTGCGTAACTGTGAACCTGCGGTGAACGTTTTGTTGGTAGCGAGTAGACTAATATTAGGCTACCAGACCATGTCGGGTGACATTCACCTCTTTTTAAGTAAGAAAAATAAGACAAAATAACTTTTGTGTTGTGGTACCAGAAATTGTGTACCACAACTAAATGCTAGGATCAGGTGGGAATCGAACCAACAATCTACTACATGCTAGAGCAGCACTGTAACCACTAAGCTACAGACACTTTCACAGTTTGTGCAGTAGGTAGACAGCCAATGATGCATGTAAATGCGATGAGGCAATTTTCAACAGAGCTTCTGATAGGCGGATTAAATACGGTTGTCCATTGGGGAGAATTATTCTTTGAGGGTACGGAGCAGGAAAAATGGGAAGAAGCAGAAGGAGAAAAACTGGCAAAATAACCCAAGTTTGGGGCTTTATTGTGTGGATGTGTGAAGTTGTATCTGAATGCTGTGTGGTTACATGAGGTCAGAACATACAGAAGTTAATGTTTTTAAGGGCTGAGAGTCTATGGTTATTGTGGTTACTTCTGTAGGAAACCCTGAAAAGTGCCAAACTCTCGGCGCTGTATAGGTATGGGGCATGCCCCGCCAAGCCGCAACTTGGTGGATGGCATACCTGCCATCCCAATCATGATTCTGTGTGTAAAACAATTTTAGTGGACGTTATTATTGATAGGCTATTAGCTTGATATTAGTAAGGCTATTTCACAAATTAAGTAAACAACTAGGTGTAAGGTGGCTGGGTTGGAGGACCAGACATGACCATGAGGGGATCACAAAGTACTCCAGGAGGGGAGTACCACAAAAAAGAGGACAGGAATTAGAACTCCGTGAACGGAGCAGAGAAACAAACAAAAATAAACAAAAAGGGAAAATAACTCCCGGTGTACAGCCAAAGAATAGCAACCCAGAAAAGTGGGTGAAAAGCTCGCAGACTCAAGCAGAAAATAGGAGAAAGGAAAGACCTCTAGCTCAATAAATGAATGAGCAATAATAAAGAGGTGAGAATGAGACAAGGTAACAAAGATTACTGCCTCAGTGAGGACAGGGGAAAAACCAAGGCAAGGAACAGAAACTGCAAATGAGAAAAACAAACTCCTAATAAGGAATATCTTAACTTGAACCTACAGGCAAGTCCCGCGTTACTTTTTAGCAAAGCTTAAAAGCAAAGTGGTCGCCTGAACCTATGCCTGTTACCGGCTTTACGTGGCTAAGTAAGACACAAAAGCACAGAGACCGGAAGGCGCAGCACTTAAATAGCCAGCTGAACACCTGAATCAGGTGAGATCAATCAGTGCAGAGGGGCGGAAAAACACGGCAAGGATGCCGTCCCGGAGCTGTGAGAGAACCCTCCGCAGAGAAGGAACGGCAACCTGCAAAACCGTGACAGGACCCCCCCCTCTAAGGGACAACCCCAGACGATCCCTCAGAACCTTCTCTGCGGAAGGCCCTAATCAGTTCTGGGTCCAAAATGTTCCTAGAAGGGACCCAGCAGCGTTCCTCAGGACCATAGCCCTCCCAATCAACAAGGAACTGGGCCTCTCTGCCCACACGTCTCTCGGCCAAAATGCGCCGAACAGTATACAGCGGACCTCCCCCCACGAACCGGGGAGGGGGTGGTGGCTTGTCCGCAGGAGCTAGGGCACTCACGAGCACTGGTTTCAACTGGGAAATGTGAAACGTCGGGTGAATGCTCATGGAGCTTGGAAGCTGTAAACGCACCGTGACTGGGTTAATCTTCCAGGTGATTTTAAAAGGACCCACGAAGCGTGGAGCGAGTTTACAAGACTCCGCGCGCAACGGAAGGTCCCGTGTGGAGAGCCAAACCCGTTGCCCAACCCGGTAGGAAGGGGCTGGGCGATGGCGCCTGTCGGCCAAAACCTTTTGTTTCGCAAGGTGCGCAGAAGGGACGCGCGAACACATCTCCACACTAATCGGCACCTCCGAACAAAAGAACCTGCAGATGGCACCTCCATGTTCCTCTCCAACTCAGGAAACAGAGGGTGTTGATACCCCACTTCAGCCTTCAACACTGTGTGTCAGTGTTCAGTTAGGGGGGGTTAGGGGTGTGGGTGTGTGTGTGGGGGTGGGGGTGGTGGTTGTGTGTCAGTGTTCAGTTAGGGGGGGGTTAGGGTTGTGGGTGTGTGTGTGTGTGGGGGGGGGGGGGGGTTATGTGTCAGTATTCAGTTAATATTGTTCTGGTATTCTTGTTCTGCTTTTGTCTGTTACTGTTGTGTTGTTATTTACATTGGATATAATTAAATTTTCTATAAACAAGCAACATGGTTTCTGTATTTTTTATATATACATAGAATATGGTATTATCATAGCATAAATTATGCCAAGTAACGCTTATTTACTAATTTAGTATCATTTGGTCAATACAAAATCAAAAATATAACATAGCTCATACTAATCTTAGACATTCTGTGTGTTTTTACTAATATAAATTCAATAAATGACAATATAAGCGCTACCCTCACAATAATCAGTTGTGAAGCCACGGAGCTACGGAGCACGCTGAGGCAACTCCACGGTATCGTGGCGTGTAAAATAAATACTTCTTTACAACTGCAATAGCCTGCTAAATGTCTTAGATAAAATGCTAATATAGTATATATATATATATATATATATATACGTAGACCTATATATTTAAAAATCAATTTCTACTTACGAGCTGGTAGTCGGGAACTCCGAAGGTAATGCAGACAGAACGGCGACTCCAAACAGTTTGGTAAGTCGTAGTCTTCTACTTTTTTTCATGGCGAATTGCTTCCACACCGGGGCATTATCGCCACCTAGTTCACCGAGTAAAAGTAAACTAGTTATGTGTATTAGCCCAGTTTGTTGTAAAATTGAAGATAATAGGCATATTGTAGATGTTATTTCCTGATTTATGAGAGAAAACTGATTTGAACTCCACATTCTTAATTTTCTTGAAGGGTCTGACTTTCTTGTGAGTATCGTGGCCATTTAAAAAAGACGCGTAGGCTACTATTATCTCCTTTTGATGACATTTGTATATGATGTTTCTTTATTAGCTGTAGTGTATCATTCAGGTTTGTATGCCCAACTCTCAAAGATAATACAAACAAGAATCATTACATTTATATAGAGTTAAGGCCAGTTTATAGTCCAGCGACAGAGTGTCGCTCGACTGAAATCGCAGAACTTTCATAAACATTCTATTGTTGGGACAATGGACTACAAGCCCCACAATGAACTACAGTCACTCCCGAGATAACAGTGACGCATTCAACGTCGCCTCCCGACTGCAATAAAAGTTACAGCATCCAATGCGGTCGGGCTGAGAAATGCACGTCACTCACCCGAGGGATAAAACTTTGGGTCCCCCCAGAGTTCGCTCTCTCTGGCGTGCGGTAACGAACTGTATGCATTAAAAGAGACCAATTTACTTCGTGAACTAAATCTAAAATATTTTAACCCTTGATCACGGTTATAGTTTCAGATTTTAGAATCCGAAGTACGTGCACTAATCCAACCCGACAATTCTGTTGGAGACTGCTCCACGGGGAGTTTGGGAATTCCAGTTCCAAAGACGACCGGTTCTCTTTGTTACTTTTGTCGACGCGAATTCCCCCGCGAGGCCTCCGACCAGGACTACGCCTCAGGAGACTTGGACATCACCCAGGACCTGTGTTTCCAAGTCATCCATCCCGGGATCCCCTTTTTTTTATTCCCGACGACGGTCGGACGAACACTACGAACTGCGGTGTCTGGTCTCTCATGAGACCGGACCTCAAGTAAGGCCGTATTATCTGGGTACAGATTGGCTGGCACCTATATGGTGATACTGTATTGCAGTTAACTGCATTTAAGTCTGATGAGATTATGCTGGGCAATAACTGTTTTTACTCGCTGTGTGATATATGATGTGTTGTTAGTTTCTCTAACTGTATACCCTCACTGCATGATTTTGTGTTGCTACATATATAATCTAAAAGTGTGATTTCCCCTCTTTCGATCTGGGCACGATACTATCCTAAATTCGGGACTAACCGTAATTAGATAACGGGATATTTATAACGCGCTTCCCCAAGTGCTAGTAGAAATAAATTCCCCAGAATCAATCACGGCTCGATTAGTGATAGAGGCATAATTCAGCCTATTAAGAAAGTGCCAGATCTCCCTACGGCTTGAGTAGGCTCGGCCTGAGCGTGCTGAAGCCATATTCATACTTCCCTCCCTCTTCCGACACGCGTACACGCGTGTTCGTGTGCCTCACCTCCATCTTTCTTTCTCTCCCTCTTTCTTTGTCTCCGCCACATGCACCCGCGTGCACACGCATCCTTACCTCCTTTGTGTGTGTTCTATCTATATCACCCCGCCGTGGGATATAATCGTTTATTACCTGGTTACCCTTTTGTAATAAACTATATTATTTGCATCTGGTGTTGGCGTGAATATTTCAAGCATTTATAAAAAGTCACACTCACAGAACAGATACAAATCTCCCGTAATTCAACGTGGAGTATTGTTAAAGTTTAAAGGTAATTAGACTCTATATTACTTCCACTAGAATAACCGGGTACTCCACAACGCAATTCCTTTAGCGGAATGCGCTACTTCTCGTTCTAGGGCGTTATAATTACATGAGACTGATTAATAAATATAAATTATACCTTTTGACCCTACACTATTGTCGCGCTACATACACTGTGGTCGTTGTCGTTCGCAAAAAGTATAAACGCACTCCAGCGACATTCCAGCGACAGTTTACACTCAGGGGACAATGGAGGAAGAAGCAGCTTTTATAGGCTAGCCTACATCTCATTATGTCTTTTGCTTTACCCCTTTTTTTGTCGGAGGTCTCTGAAATAAAGTTTATAAATGTCCATTTCGAGGGCACCGTATATTGTTTGAAATATCATTCACTGCGTCTTTCACACACTTGTAGGATGTGGGTTTTGAACGAGGTAGCAAATAAAACGTTCAACATCGATGCAACTCATATTAAACGTTATTTAGTAGGAAAACACGGAGGGCATAACCTACGTTCGGGATGTAAATAGCTAGCTAGTTACAAGACAGGACTCATTGGGGGAGCAGCCTACAATTATCTAGTTAGAGAATGAGGTTCAAGAATGTGGAGTAGCCTATTTCACTCGCTATCAGAATGCCACGGATCAGATGGGCTGTCACTGAGTCGTTGCACAAAGTTTAATCTGGCAAATCTAAGTTAGTTACTGTGAAAGCAAATAACTTTGCAATGCATTCGCAGGCGCCTACAACGCTACACATGTGTAGTCAAGCTGAAAATGTGTCTTTGTAACCATTCACAATAGCCTACAGACTAATAGACTATCGTAAACTAAATTGTAGCATTGGAAGCGAGCTGCTTCTTGTTTTGGATTGTAACGTTTTCTCAACCTCTAGCAAAGCATCAATCGGTGAAATTACATTGTTATTATTATTAGGCTATTTATAATAATAATATAAAATTGTGCTCATTTATAATGATATTCACGCGCTTGCTAGGTAGGTAAGCTATGGGTAGGTAAGCCGACCCTATGGCTGCACGCACAAATTCCAACAGAGAAATCTGTACATTAACAGTTAGCTTATGTGCTAGCTAGTAAGTTGACAGCTCGACCGAAGCCTCCGCTGTCCGAGACAAACGTTACCATAACAACAGAGGCAGCGACAGGGTCAAAGTTGAATTTATTTTATGTCTCAGCGACATCTTCAGCGACCGTCGCAGCGACCACAGGACGACAGTCGCCCGAAGTATAAACCAAATGTCGCTGCGACCAGCGACATCCATGGCACGTCGTCGGTCGCAGCGACACTCTGTCGCTGGACTATAAACTGGCCTTAAGTGCTTTACAAATAAATGTAGTTCAGTCAGGACCACTGTTGTTCAAGTAAAAGCTTTATTGACATTCTTAAAACAATACATTTTAGGTTTGGCGGTATGGTTCTGTTCAAAAAGCCCTCCCGCCAATCCACGCGAGCAAGCATGGGTATGGCAGTGAGGGCAGCAGCAACAGCACTTAGAACAGAACCGGCAGCACTGTGAATGGTTTTAACAGATTCCATTCAATGAGTTATATATATAAATGGCACTTTTAAGTGTCATTATCACAACAATTTACAAGGAACCGGGCCTGAACCCCCATAGAGCATGCCTAGGGCAACAGTGGCAAGGAAATATTCCCTGCTGTTAGCAGGAAGAAACCTTGGGCAGAACCTGACTCTGAGGGGGGAGTCCATCCGCCGCTGACTGGCACCGGTTAACTAAATAGCTGATTACGGGATAGAAATTTGGCAGACAGAACATATGAAAATGTCAATATGTAATGAGCCGGTGGTGGAAGACTGATTGAAGGCCAGGCAGATGGCATCATAGCTCGGTACATGCGTAGAGCTGGAGCTGACCGGCTGCTTCTGCAGAACGATGATCGTTGATCTATAGCTACTGCTCCGACGGTTGCCGAAGCGGGAAGGAGAGAGGAAAAGAAATCAGTAGGCACTCGAAAATGTTAGTGAGCCATGCAGGAGCGATATAGGCTAGGTGTCTGTGCGCAATGGGGAACTGAAGAGGATGGAGCTGGGGTGGGGGGGTGGGGGGGGGGTTTGTGTGCAGCGGGCGTGCAGGCAGAGGATCCACCATGGTAGGGCGAGGCGGTTAAATAGACCGCCTTGTTGTGTGAATGGACCGCTATAGGTGAATCGTCACTACTCAGCTGAGCTGTCAGCTGATTCACCTATGGCCAGGTTTCACTCTTGTGGCCTGCCTGAACTAACGCTACGCTCGATTTAGCCTATAGATAGCCAATCATTAACTAGATGACGAATAATAAGGAAATAAGCAGGGGATTTTAGAGGCAGATCTGTTTGTTGCGTCATAATGATGGTTTAGAACGTCACATATTCTGAGAACACACGCAAAAAATAACTCACGCTGGAGGGTCAGTGTCTGGAATCTGGAACTTACGTGCGAAAGGGCTAGGGAGACCTTGTCCCAAAGGGAGTTCCCGTCGGCCAGTGAGTCCCAGGCTAAGATCTCCTCTCCATCCTCGGAGGGAGGAGCAGAGCTATCTTGAACAGGCAGGGAATCAACCTCCTCAAGGGTCACTGACGGAACTACTCTCCGAGCAGTAACCTTGCCCACCAGAAGTGAAGGGAACCATCAGCCGGCAAATTATCCTGAATATACAATTTGTCAATATTATCAAGACCAGCAGCATGAGTGCCCTGAACAATCTCCAGCCCGCTTCCCCGTCCCACAACAGACACACAGCGCATGAAAAAAACAAAAGACAAAAGCCAGACACAACAAAATACAAATTAACAAACACAAACACGAGAGACAGTTAGACTACATGTTGCCATTACAGCGCCACGTGACGTAATGGCATTAGTCAGGAAATCAACCAAAAATAACTGAATACGTTTTGAATGGCCCTCGTGGAAGGGTTATTTAATGGTCCCGGTAACCAAGGGGCGGCTGTCAAGGGCCGTGACTAACCGAGGCTGAACGAGGTGGTGAATGGGCATTCTTTGTACCTTAGCCCATTTGGCATCCATAAAGCATTTGACAGTTCGGGAATCAATAAAAGCATAGACTTTGGCCGAGCGCTTATTCCAGTACAATTGGACCGGAAGTAATGTCCGAGGGACAGTTCTATTAAGTCTCGCTAGGGTCCCCGGTTCCCCTAACGAGACCCCCCGTTTCCCCCCAATTTCGGACACTGATCCTTTGTGTGCCCCTTGCGCCTGCAATCGCGGCACCACTCCTTGCACATTTCGATTGCTTGGGCTTGAGCAGAGAAGAACCATCCACCTACATGGGCTCCTCCCTGTTAAGCGGAAGGGGAGGCTGGAGAAGTTGCGGGAAGAGAAGAGAGATAGCGAGTCGAGCAGTCTCTCCTCTCCCCTCTCTCTCACGCTCCCTGACACGGTTGTCAACACGGATAGCTGTGGTCACCAGGGCATCAAACGTAGCAGGCAGTTTGAGCACTGCCAGGGCGTCTTTAATGGGGTCTGACAACGCGTTAGTAAATAGCACAATCAGGGGACCCTCAGACCAGTGCCAGTGCTCGAAACACGATAGAAAAACCTGCTGCCGTATCGTTACCCTGGCAGAGACGGGTTAGGTGCATGGCTTCCTCCTGACCAGAAACGTTGTGGTCGAAGACCAACGCCATCTCCTTCATCAGGCTATCCACGTTGTTCATAATTGGGGCATCTGACTGAATCAGGGGATCCGCCCAAGCGATAGCGGTCTTGGTGAGAAGGGATAAAATAAACTCTACCAGGGAATCGTGGGAGGGGAATCACGAAGGTTGCGCTATAAAGAAATTAAGCACTGGGATAGGAAGCCCCGACACTTCCCCGACTCCCCATCATATCGGAGAGGGAGTTGGAGTTTGGGCTCCCTAGCAGTGAGTGGGATGGGCAAAGGAGGTGAACTCTCAGGGGCTGGTGCTTGTGCAACGGGAGGGCCAGCTGCGACCGTCAGTAAGCGGAGGCTGCCTGCCAACTCAGTCCCCCTGGCAGCGTAGCTGGTCCACTAATTGGCCCTGCTCGGCATACATAGCCTGCTGTTGCCCCTGGAGAGCACGAATGCCCTCCTCATGCGAAGCCAAAGCTGCGTGCTGGCTAGCCAGCACTTGCTCTATCCCCTGCGGGGTCGCTCGTGCCTCCATATGGCTTTTGTGTACTGTAAGGTGGCTGGGTCGGAGGAACAGACGCAACCGTGTGGGGTTGTACAAAGTATTCCAGGAGTGGAGTACCATAAAAAGGGGACAGGAATTAGAACTCCGTGAACGGAGCAGAGAAAAATAAACAAAAAGGGAAAATAACTCCCGGCATACAGGCAAAGAATATCAACCCATAAAAGTGGGCGAAAAGCTTGCAGGCTCGAGCAGAAAATAGGAGAAAGGAAAGACCTCTAGCTCAATAAACGAATGAGCAATAATTATGGAGTAAAAAGCTGTCAAAAATACGCATGCGTAACTTTAAATATTTGTGCGTAAATACATTTGTTGTACACAAAATTATGTTTTCATACACGTAAATCATATCCTACATAAAATATGAAGTTGTAAAATTGCGTGTGTTTTTATGAGAGTACGAATCCAAAAGCTCCGACTGCAAAGATTTATGGATACAACTCAGATTTCTACGGCTCAGAATTCTTCCTTACGAATACAGATTCAAGTTTGTGGGTACGAGTCGAAAATTACATCACTGGGGTCACAGGCAGGTCACACGGAAAATTAATCGAACATTGATTCCACCAAATGCACATGCGTCGAAGGCGCAAAATGGCTTTGAAATCACTAATAGAAATTTATTAAATTAATTAAAATAAATAGGCTGCACTTTAAATTGATTCACTGATGATATTAAACCAATTAGAGTATATGCAACTAACACATTAGTAGGCTACACAGGATAATTACAACTTCAAGAATGTTCTGGACCAATAACGTCAGTGCACCGATGAAAACATAATTTTGTTTACAACAAATATATTTACGCACGAATCTTTAAAGTTATGCATATGTATTACTCCATAAATAATAAAGAGGTGCGAATGAGACAAGGTAACAAAGGTTACTGCCTCAGAGAGGACAGGTGAAAAACCAAGGCAAGGAACAGAAAGTGCAAACAAGAAAAAGAAACTCCTAATAAGGAATATCTTAACGTGAACCTACAGGCAAGTCCCGCGTTACTTTTTAGCAAAGCTTAAAAGCATACCTATACCTGTTACCTGTTACCGGCTTTACGTGGCTAAGTAAGACACAAAAGCACAGAGACTGGAAGGCGCATCACTTAAATAGCCAGCTGAACACCTGAAACAGGTGAGATCAATCAGTGCAGAGCGGCGGAAAAACACGGCAAGGACGCCATCCCAGAGCTGCGAGAGAACCCTCCGCAGAGAAGTAACGGCAACCTGCAAAACCGTGACACCATTCCTAGTAGGCTACTGTATATGTCATTATGATGATCAAAACATGGAAATAAACTCCAAAAAGGATAGGTTGTCAAGAAATGGGACCAATGCACGATTTGTTTTGGTCACCTAAAAGTGGTTGCACTATCTTAGTCAGCTAACATTGGAAAGAAACTGATTGCTCTATCAAATCGGTCGTTCCGTTGTGTGCAGGAAAGCAAGAACCATTTTTTAAGTTGGGGTGCGGGGTAAGTTTAATATATGCCTATAGTATGATAGGCTCCTTTAAAGTCTAGTTACTGTAGCTAGGTATAGCCTAGCCTACTATTGCCGCAAACACAAATTTGTCTCTCTTCATTGTCTGCATAGTAAAACTTCACGATTGATAGCCTGCACTTAAAATATTAATTATAGCTTGTTTTTTTAGTTGACAGTGACATTGATTTAAAAATAAATAAATAAAAACTCCGGCTGTAGTAGTATATGCTTCTGAAAAGATATATTTAAGACCAGACCAAGGAAATCAAACATTAGGCTATTAATATTGGCCTAAAGCATTTGATTTTATTATTTTTTTAATCAAAGTTTGGAATTATGTCTTCAAATAGACAACCTCAATTCCGGTTATTATTTAGAACCAATCCAATAGGCCTACACGCAAATGCATAGCCGCTGGAAGTAGGGGTGCTGAGAAGGAACGGCAACTTGCAAAACACTAGGTGACACTAGGCCTAGTAGGCTACTGCAGCACCCTCTCTGAACGATTGCTCCAATATATTAAATCTGTATGCAATATATTTTGAACTATTTGGCATCGCGATTTTCAGCACCCTAAGTTCAAAACATCTTCCCGTGCCTATACGCAAATAGAGTCAAGATAGACAATTGTGGGATTGACTGTCAGTACTGGTCGCAGTGCCTGCGCCAAGGAAACATGGTGAGTATCAGATCAGCAACAGGTAGACTAGGCCTAGCCTAGCTATCCTAAAGTAGCTTGACCTATTTCAAAAGGTAGACAATTTTATGAAGTTGACAATGCGGGTCAGACTTTAATCACATTCAGAATTGACATTTCAATCGCAAAGATCAGCAAGATAAAAAATAGCCAAAATTGCCATAAACTAAATTAACACTAGCTAGTAGCCTTCAGCTTTATAAAGCTAGCCAGCAGGGTTGCAGTCTCATTTTTAAATCCCAAAACAAGTGACACAATCTGTCAACCAAAAAAGCCAAACCCATGACGTTACGTGGCGACAATAAATGGCTTTAGGAGAAAAGCCAGTCATTGTGAAATCAGCCGGCTGCTAAAGCCAATATGGCAATGCTGCTGTAGGGAACATGCCTCTATATTCCTACATGTGGAGTATTACTCATGCAAGGTGTTTACATATACACTGCCCGGCCAAAAAAAAAGTCGCACACTCTAATATTTCGTTGGACCGCCTTTAGCTTTGATTATGGCGCGCATTTGTTGTGGCATTGTTTCGACAACCTTATGCAATGTCACAACATTTATTTCCATCCAGAGTAGCATAAGTTTTTGGCTGAGATCTTGTATTGACGACGGGAGAGTCGAACCACTCCGTAAAGTGTTCTCCAGCACATCCCAAAGACTTTCAATGGGGTTAAGGTCAAGAATCTGGTGGCTAATTCATGTGTGAAAATGATTCCTCATGCTCCCTGAACCACTCTTTCACAATTTGAGCCCGATGAATCTTGGCATTGTCATCCTGGCATATGCCCATTGATGGGATAACCTGGTCATTCAGTACATTCAGGTACTTCGCTGACTTCATTTTATTGCTGCATAATGTTGCTGAGCCTAGACCTGACCAACTGAAGCAACCCCAGATCATAACACTGCCTCCAGAGGCTTGTACAGTGGGCACTATGCATGACGGCTGCAATGGCGACTTTTTTTTTGGCCGGGCAGTGTACATTTAGCAGTAATGGTGATAGACAATTAAAACATGTTCCTCTTACCAGTCTTCACCTGGGCACCATAAATGTAGAGAATATCCTCGACGGGGCGCCATAAATGTAAGGAATATGCCTCTATATATATATATATATAAACTCTTACATGGGATGCCAGAAATATAGGCAATAACTATGGAATAATGAGGTTTACCCTTATTATTCTTAAGTTAGGTTAAAATTAAATCAGTCTCATTTGATTATTATGGATTATAATTACTACTACTTCAATTTACCATCAAAGCACTAATAACTAATAGTTCATAAGGGTTGAAGGTATTACGTTCTAATGATTAGGTTTGACTCAGCTCTCGTGTTCATACGACATCAAAACAGACACCAGGTTTAACAAAAATAGATTTATTAAACAAGACAAACATGAATATTACGTTCTACTAAATGGACATATTGTGTGGTGTGCGTATTGTAGCATTTGTGTGTGTATGCACATATGTGTGTGTATGTGTCGGTGTGTAGGCCTATGCCACGTGTGTGTTCAGGGAACAAAGGAATCACGTGGAGTAAGCTAACTGTGTCGCAGCACGATGGTGATTATTGATCTCAAATCTGACGTTACTATAAATAAGTTCACGCACTTCTGTCAGGAAATAATGTATTTATCATCTACAGTAAGCTAAAATGAGATCATATCACACGAATGTTAGTACGTGTTAAAGAAAAGAGGAGCAAATCATGAGGCCTGCTTTGGTTAGTTAACAGTACTACCACATTAGCAATGAAACAGTAGGCCAGCCGGCTAGCTTGCTAACCAGCGCAACGCGTTTATAAAGCTATTATCGCACGCAAGTCGAGATGCAATCAAATTACCGATAAACAGTTCAGACTAAAATCGTAAGCTATGCCTGGGATGTTTGATCAGTCTTACTGAAGTCTGCAGTGAGTCGATTACAGCTGGCTTGTCTGTGAGGGATGGTCAGGGCGTCTCCTTTGTCTTTCTCCTGGGTTGCATCTTTGTCCGATGTCGGAGTTGCGTTAATTCAGTTCTATGGTTAGATGCCGTAGGCAAGCTAACCCGTTTGCGTCGCACTCCGCGGCCTTTGATGCTGCTGCTGCGGTATTGCTGGTGCAATGGAGATCCACCTTTGTAGCTGTGTAGCGAGCAAAAGGGGGTAGAAATTGCAGTGCTGCCTCTTTGTGCAGCACTATCGAGAGAGATGGAAGAGGGAAGTGAATAGGGTCGGGAGACTGGAATGCGTTCAGTCTAATCTGTTTTAGTTTTATGACCCTTAGTGTCTCGTATTTCCAAGAGACATGATTGGCTGTGGCCGTGTTTTAAATGTCTTATGGGTTTCCTGTGGAGTGATTGGAAATGTAGTCCATTGTCCCTACACTGCTAACAAATTTATTTGGAATTGGAACCGATTCATTAACCCGGTTCCTAAACTGAGACCCGGTGCTGGAATCGATCCCCAATTTCAGACCAAATGCCCATCAGTAATATTAGTTTTAACAAAACAAAGTCCTGCATTCTCAAGGCTCACAGCTCTCTTGCATTGCAAAGCTTGCTCCTAATAAATGCCACCTTGCTGCTTCATACTGTACCTCTTGTGGATTGCTGGGGTAAATTCCATGCCAAAACTGATGCTGCTTTATATGCTTCCACCCATGCTTCAGTACCTAATAGGTACCTAAATAGGTGAGAATTTACTAAATTTGGCATCTGCGCAAAGGGTTTAAGCAAATTAGATGGATTATGTAATTACGCCAAGTAGTGGGTAAGCCCTGTCGGTTAAGTGAGGATTAGGTAAAATGTGAATTTCTGAATCCAGCGGTTCCAACAGTCAATGCTCTTGTTAAAATGTTCGGCACTCTGAATACTGAACACAAGCGATATTGCATGCTAGAACCCCTCACTTAACCTACATTCAAAATCAGTGAGTGAGAGGGAAACAGAGACAGACAGAAGGTGAGGGGGGAGGGGGAGCAAGAGATGGAGGAGCCAGATAGTTTTACCTATATCTAAATATTAGATATCTTACATTCCCTCTCTTGTAAGAATAGGTGCATGCACCCGCTATAAACCTATTCTTACATCATCAAATAGGAATCACATTACACATTTGAACATTGAGGATGCAGTTATGTGCTAACAACAAAAATAACTGTCCAAATGGTTCACCAACCATCTTTAAAACAATTAGTCCATGCCCAGTTTAATACTCCGATTGTGATCTGCTGGCCAGCAGATATATGGACACACTGACGTATGTCCCACGATGATCCGGTGTGGTGCGGAGACATGTCTCCATTAGACACTTTTTTTTGTCGCTGCTGTTATGGCACCCTGGTTCAGTCTCTTCCTTCTCCAGTGTCAGCGTATCTAGACTGGCAAGGGACAAGAGGTTCCCTGGACTTTCTTGGGTAACATGCAGTGCTTTTTCCCATTAATGTTCCAATTGCGTGAGTGAAAGGCAGCCTACTCCCAACAGTGTCCCTACCAGTTCTGCACAGCATGCAGGGGCTCTGTGTCCTGTGACAGGCAGCTGGACGATCCACAGGTGGCAAAGTCCGGTCAGGACCTCTCTTCTAACGGGCGGGGAAGCGCCTCTTTCCCTGTCAGAATCCATTTTGGCTTCTTTAGCCTGGGTCCAGTTGGGTGGACTGCTGACGGCAGTTGCTTAAGCTAGGGTTCCCGCGGCAGGGTGTGGGTCTGGTTGCACATGTGTCTGTGGGTGCCCTTCAGGGAATGGTAGGAGAAGAATGTGGGAGTTGAGGGCTTAGGCCTTATCACTCACAGCAACATGTGAAAAACAATTAATGATCGCACTGCATGTTATGAGCGCTGTCAATCCATTCAGGGGAACCTTATGGAGAGGGTTTACCTTCCACAGGATTGCCAGTCCAAATAATCACATGAATAGGGCAGACTTGTCCATAAGTGTCCAGGAACAGTATTTGAGGGGGCACCTACACTCTATAAAAGGGACTTAAAAACAACATGGGCATGGTATTAGGTTAAAAAGTGGTGGTAGGGATGTGGTGGGGGGGTTGGGGGCAGAGACAGAGACAGGCCGACAGGGAGAGAGAGAAACAGGGAGAGAGAGAGCAGCAGACATTAGACAACATCCCGCCATTCCCTCTCTGGGAACGATAGGAGCATGCAGCTGCTAAGGGCCTATCATTCCATCATCATAAAAAACTACACATTTTAGTTTTACCTAGTTTTACAGATAGTTTTACCTATATCTAAATATTAGATATCCTACAGCCCTTAACCCTATTTCAATCGTCTAATCAGTGATCAGTGCAGAGCTTAGCAGTCGCAGAGTCAGGGCTGTCTACGCGTATCATTATTTTTATTATCGTTTTATTGCTTTATTTAGCACAATTTTATTATTTTACCACGATTTTATAATTTTATTAAGAAGACGAGATGCTACTTGACTCACTTATGGAGCCCTGTGGAGCTGATGCTGCTGTCTCGCTGCTTCGCCCCGAGGCCGAGCTCCCAGCGGCAGGGATGGATGCCGCTGTCTCGCTGCTTCGCCCTGAGGCTGAATTCCCTGTGGAGGGGCTGGTCTCAGAGGAATGACTGAGGCTCGGGGCCAGACCGGAGACTTGCAGCACACCAGCTACTGCAGGTGCTAACGCTCCCTGGATCAGAGCCCCGATTGGCAGCCGACGAGGAAGGCGCACGTCTTTACCCCCAGTCCCAAAAGAGCTTCGGCTGACGAACACTTTCCAAGTGTTGGACGGGCTCTCTCAGTCCTGGGAAGAACCCCAAGCACAGAATGGTCAGAGTGATTTTGGCTGTATTCGGGCGGCTCACCGGGCCGCTTCCCGGCGAAGGATCCTTGCGGATGCCGTGATCAGTCGCTCTGGTGGTATTCCTTGTCCTGTGCCAGTAGGAAATCCGTCTCCCAGACCTGATGGCGCGGCCTTGCCACAACATTCGCCTGCCCAGACACACTACTTGGATTCCTCAGTTTCACCATCGCCTCGTCCCCTCTTCTCCCCGACTACATTAATAGTGGGCGATTCTATAATGAGAAATATTCGCTTCTTCAATGTAGCGACACGCTGTTTCCCTGGAGCCACGGTCCCGGTTATCCTGAGTAAGCTACCTGGGCTACTTTCCTCACTCCCGACCTCTATAGTCCGGGTTATAGTTCATGTGGGGACAAATGATACAACCCATTGGGAGTCTGAGCGCACAAAAAACGATTTTAACCTCCTTTTCAACGTTTTAAAAGTGGAAAGTCTGTTTTTATTTCCGGGCCCATCGCCACTTTCTGTCGTGGAGCTGGCCGTTTTAGCAGAATCCTCAGCCTTCACACTTGGCTTCAGTCCGCCAGCAGGACTCACAATTTGGGCTTCATTGACAATTGTTTTGGAACCGTTCTTCTCTTTTTAATAGAGACGGGATACATCCCAACAAATGGGGTAGCCAAATGCTATCGGTGAACATGCATCATACGGTGATATCCTTTCCATGCGATTGACTGTTTACATATTACACGCACAGGCCGGAACTTCCTTCTCCCTCTTCCTCTATGGTACAACCTTAGCCCACTGTCTCCCATGAGAGCTCCCCCTACTGTCCTACTGTTGATACTGCTGTTTTTCCTATCTCTGTTTGTGTGACCAATGGTTTGTCTGAGCACCACCGTCATAGTGGTCGAGTTCGCCGTGGTATACGAGTGCTCTGTTCGGTTGCACGTATTCAACTTTCATCTACTTCAGCTTTTAGTCCATCCGAGCCCTCTCAATTCTGCGATTTTAACCCAGACACGCTTAAATCCAGAAAAGGTATAGGGTTAATTCACTGGAACATCAGAAGCCTTTTCAAACATCAGAAATTATATCATGTGAATTTATTAATCTCCCATACCGATCCGGATGTTTTAGTTTTTTACCTGATGGCTAAAAAATAGCATTGACGACTCTGAAATTGCCATAGATAATTATAATATTTTTAGAATTGATAGAATTGGAAGAGGGGGAGGAGTGGTCATTTGTGTTATATCTTGTTTCTCTGTTTCTGTTTTGTGTGCTGTCACTGAGCCAAAGTGCTTTGAATTTATTTCCCTGAAATTAAAGGGTTAGACGTTATTTATGAAGTTTTATCTCGACGTTTTGGGCTTAAAAACCACTTTCCCAGAAGGAATGGATATATCTTAAGGATATTTAATCAAAATATTGAGGCGAGCAGTTTATTATATATTACTAAATTAATGAAATGTATAATTTAATAATTTCCGTCATGCCCGCGTTACTGCTAGGGTTAGCAAGAGGTTAATAGTGACATTCATTCATCTCACCTCTGGTATTCCTGACGTTGAATTATCTTTGGATTTTTTTACTAAGACATTTTTCTTCAGAACTGTCTGCTTTATTTATAGAGCGTAACAAAGCCTGGTCTCTCGCTAGACGCAGTAACATGGCCTCAAACTGGAGTCTTTTTAGAACAGTCCGAAACAAATGCACTGCCCTTGTTAGGAGGGCTAAAACTGATTTTTATCTTAATCTGGTCTCCAGTACCTATTCAGACCCGAAAAAAATTTGGAAAGCTGTTAAACCCAACAATAATTCTGTTACCTCTTTACCTAGTCATGTCAAATTTGATGACTGCTTGTTACATGACCAGAGTGAGATTTGCTCTGCTTTTAATAGACACTTTGCTGCTGCGGGCCATCTCTTTGATGACAAAGCTCAGGGCTCTTCTCCATTTAATGCTGACAAACCCCTTGTTAATTATGACGATAATGGAAATTGCAGTGATAATGTTGGCAGTAATTGTAATAATAATAACAATTTATCCTCTCCGAAAGCTGCCTCTCAAATTATTTTAAATCCTTTTCACCCGAGTCTCTTCAAGCAATCAATCCAAAGAAATCTACCGGTGAAGATATGTTAGACCCTCTCTTTCTTCGCATTTCTGCTCCTTTGATTGCTTAATACATAGCTCATATTTTTAATCTCTCCATTTCAACTGGTGTAGTTCCTATTGTCTGGAAAACTGCTCATGTTGTCCCCCTGCACAAAAGCGGGTGACAGGTGTGACCCAAATAATTACAGACAAATTTTCAATTTGCTTGGCTAAAATTCTGGAACACTTAGTGAACCATCAACTTAAATAATTTCTTAGTGCCAACTCGGTTTTAAGCCAGCATCAATCAGGGTTTAGGCCCCAGCACAGCACTGTGTCTGCTATCACTGTTGTTTTAAATAATACTGTCAATGCCTTGGATGAGAAGAAACATTGTGCTGCTATCTTTGTGGATCTCTCCAAGGCATTTGATACTGTTGATCATCCTTTGCTCTTGGATAATTTGAGCAGGATTGGTATTAGTCCTGGTGCATATTCCTGGTTCCTAAATTATCTCTCTGATCGACTGCAGTCAGTGAACTTCGGATCTGCCCATTCTGAGTTTTTGTCGATTACAAAGGGGATCCCGCAAGGTACTAATTTGGGTCCAGTTCTTTTTATAATTTATAAACTCCTCAAAAAAAGTTCGGAAACATTATTTCGGTCGATTATTCCTCCCCTTTAATAATACCAATTGGTATTGTATTTTATATCGCTGGAAAGCCTGATTAGTCACCTTTACAACAAGGTACAACTTGTAAGGATCATGCATTCGTGGAATGAGCAACACAGCTAACCGTGTGGGTAGCGGCCCAAAAAAATGTGCCAAAATCCCCTGCAATATTCTTCTGTTGGTATTCACTCTCGTTTTGAGTTGCTTGGTGGATTGGATGATTGCACTCTCCCACAGTAATAAGGAAAAAACAACACATATTGGCCATTTTTACACTTTATTCATTTTACACTGTCAGGGACCTCAGTAGCGTGTGGAAGATCCATACGCAGTCACAACAGCTTGGCACCTCCTCCTCATGCTGGTCACCAGCCTGGTCACACACTGCTGTGGGATGGCATCCCATTCCTCAACCAGGATTTGCCGCAAGTCAACCAAAATGGTTGCGTTGGTCACTCTGGCACGTACAGCACGCCCAAGCTGATCCCACAGGTGTTCAATTGGGTTGAGGTCTGGACTCACGGCAGGCCATTCCATCCTCTCCACTCCCAAATTCTGGAGGTACTCTGTGATGATTCTGGCTCTGTGGGGGCGAGCGTTGTCATCCTGGAGGATGGAGTTAGGTCCCAGATTCTGGAGATATGGGATCGCCACTGGCTCCAGAATCTCATTCCGATATCTCACTGCATTGAGATTGCCTTCAATGATGACAAGTTCTGTTTTGCCTGTGAGAGACATACCGCCCCACACCATGACACTGCCCCCATTGAAAGGTGTCACGCGATCTGTGCAGCAATCTGCATAGCGTTCTCCACGCCGTCTCCATACTTTGATCCTGCCATCCAGCTTCCGCAGACAGAACCTTGATTCATCACTGAACATGACGTTGCCCCACATTCTTAGGTTCGACTGTCGGTGCTGTCGACACCAGCGCAAACGGGCCTGACGGTGAAGGGCAGTCATTGCAGGCTTCCTGGCAGCCTTATAAGCACGAAGACCGGCCATGTGCAGTCTGTTCCTCACTGTCTGATCAGAGATCTGTCTGTGGTACCGTTGTGCAAATCTTGCCTGTAAATCTCTGGAAGAAAGCCTACAGTTCCTCAGTGAAGCAAGGGTGAGGAACCGGTCTTCTTGGGGTGTTGTCTTCCTGGGACGGCCACTTCGTGGTCTGTCTTTGACTTCACCAGTCTCACGGAACTTGGTCCTAAGTTTGGAAATGGTACCAGGGCTCACACCAAATAATGCTGCCACTCTGCGTACCGGAACACCAGCTTCCACTTGCCCTATTGCACGGGCCTTATCCTGAAGGGACAAACGTGGCATGTTTATGCTTGGAGCACACACAAACTCAACAAAGTTGCAGGACCCATGCACACAAGTGCTGTCAATTAGGTGCCAATCAGGTGCCAGTCACACACCTGTGACTGGCATACACCTGCCAGCACTTGAAGCTCAAAACGAGAGTGAATACCAACAGAAGAATATTGCAAGGGATTTTGGCACATTTTTTTGGGCCGCTACCCATACGGTTAGCTGTGTTGCTCATTCCACGAATGCATGATCCTTACAAGTTGTACCTCGTTGTAAAGGTGACTAATCAGGCTTTCCAACGATATAAAATACAATACCAATTGGTATTATTAAAGGGGAGGAATAATCGAACGAAATAACGTTTCCGAACTTTTTTTGAGGAGTTTATAAATAACATGCTTTCATCTATAACTCAATGTTATGTCCACTTGTATGCAGATGATACAATTTTGTTTTGTATTGCAGATTCTGCTGATCTCGCTGTAAAGAATTTGCAAACCTCCTTTGATATTCTCCAAACAGCACTAAGTGACCTTAAACTTGTTTTAAATGCAAATAAAACCAAGGTTATGCTGTTTTCTACACCTAGAGATGCTAGTGACTTTGATTTTAAAATTTCTACTAAGCAAGGATCCTGTATCGAAAGAGTCACTGTCTATAAATACCTCGGTATTAGGATTGACAATCAACTTACTTTTAGATTTCAAATTGACAATCTTGTCAAAAAACTAAGACAAAAAATTGGTTTTCTTTATAGAAATAAATAAAATTTTCCAATATTTTGTAGAAAAAGGATTGTCGAGGCTGTTTTTCTTTCTGTATTGGATTACGGCGATGTAGTGTACAGGCATGCATCTGCCTCTATTCTCAAGCCTCTGGACGCCATTTATCATTCTGCCCTTAGGTTTATTACTGGCGATGCCTATGGTACGTATCACTGTACATTGTATGATAAAGTTGGGTGGTCTTCCCTCTCTCTCAGGCATGACAAGCATTTTTATTTATTCAAGGCCCTTATCGACAAAGTCCCACCTTATTTAAACTCTATGCTTGTTTGCTCATCGGGATCATATTATACTCGGTCCTGTGACTGGATTACATTAAATATCCCGAAAGTCCGAACTGAGCTGGGAAGATCTGCCTTCTCATGTTGTGCTCCTTCGACATGGAATTCCCTGCAGATCATTTTAAAACTAGACTCACTGGTACCTCTGGCCCATTTTAAACCACTGCTTTTTAGTCACTTAAATTCTGTCTGCACCTGTTTTAATTCATTCGTTTTATATTTGTATCTTGATTTTTATATGTCTTAATTTGAAATTGATTTGTCTTAATTGTTTGATACCTTGTATGTTTATCTTATTTTATCTCATCATTGTATACTCGACATCATTGTAAATGAGGGGTGGCCCTCAATGATCTTTGAGTTTAAATAAGAAATAAATTTAAAAAATAAAATAAAGATTTATTTTGGCCCTTCAGAGGCAATTTACACCTGGTTTCTACTAGTTTTATTTAAATGTCAATATCTAAAAACATAGAAGAAGAAGCTGTATCATTCAGACATTTGCTACAGAATACATTTATTTCAGAATAGTCACATACAGTATATATATAATAACCATAACATACGTCGCCTAATGTATTTAAATACATTTAAAAAAGAACGTACGAAAGCGCGTGTGTATTCACACAAGTACAGCAACGTATTTCAGCCCTAAGTGCGAAGGGTGGTTGCTGCGGAAAAGTCGACTGTACGGGACTTTGGCGAAATATAACAAGATAAACTCTTCAGGGTTCATCAGAAAACAGCTGTAGCTGAATATACTGGTAAGTACTTGGTTTCTTAAACATATTTATACAAGAGATTTTGGAGAAAAAATGAGGTGTCTTCTAAACCGAAAGTGGATCAGGTACTGTATATAGTACAGTAAGCAAGGGAAAAAGGCGAATGCTCATTTGTTCAACGTTTTAAAAAAATATTATTGTTTCTATACGTGAACATGATTTTCTTAGCGTGTATAAACGGTGCATTTTATGCATTTTACAGTCTGTGGCTGTAGCCAGAGGAGGGTTGTAAGTGCTTTGGGCTATTAATAGCGCCCTCCTGATTTATTGCACTGCAGTGTAACTGGAGAAGCTGAGGTTTTCACAAGAGGCTACCCTTTTAAAAAATACTGTGTCAAAATTTACGGGGTTTTCTTAAAGCTGTAGTTTATAATTTCAGACGAACATGAATACTGTAATTGAGATGCATGCAGCTGAACCACTAGGGGTGAAGTTTATAGAGTTAACTCCTTTGCGTAGAAGGTGATGCCGGCAGGACCTTTTTGCTCAACTGAGACATTCGTTGCTACTGCAGTCAAACTATTAGTGGAAATCACAAACTCTGTGTTTTACCTTTATTGGTAGACGGTTCGTGATGATTTCTGCTGAATACGGAGTTTCTAAGTGTCGCTATTTCCCCGTAGCAAGTCCATTTAACAAGCAACCCCCCACCTAGTCTATACCTACCCATGCGTGACATAGTGGACAATAGCGTCTATGTTTGAGTTCATAAATATATTTATTCATCATATAAAATTAGAATAACGTCATAGCAACGAGATAAACCCAACAATAGCCTGATTGTATGCCAGAAAAGCCATGAAAAGCCCTGCTCACTCAAATGCAAAATAAACTGTGAAAGTACTGTCTCATTCTACCATGTATTCTACTAGCAATATATGCTACTAAATATGAAATAAATATACAATCCTACCATTGGTTTTACACATCGAGATGTTCCTTTCAAAATTCAGTGGTCATTTATTGTCTGGTACAATCGGTTTGAGAAATATACAACACTTTATACCGCTATTACACTATCTGAAACGTCAACGCGTAATACCCCCATGCCCTGTAAGCCTGTCTCATTCATTACAGTTCATTCTGGTTTAAATGGCGGCTTTTTTATCCAATAGAGTACATTATAACCTTAGCAACGGTATATGCCATGTCTTTTTCGGTGCTTTGAACAATGTACTACAGCCCAGCGTAATGGCAGTTTTCGTTTTACCGGTCTAGTATTACGCAAGCTCTATAGAATACGCTTAAGGTAGGGGAGTTTCCCTTTTCTGATATGTAAGTATTTTTGCGTCTAAAATACCGTTGGTCTCGCTGGCTACATATGTTCGATCGTGTTTCTACTCGAGCACTGTCTTTCCAATATGTTTGATAGCCCTATTTTTATTTTCGCATTTTAAGTGCATTTCACATACTGTAGTGCAATTGTTAAATGTATTTTTGATGTAGGCTACCGATGTTCATTGACGATAGAACATTTGGCAGCATTTTGCAGATGGTGGAATACTATTTTATGTTCATGTTATCGTACATAATATAGGCTATGGCGTATATACTTGTCTCTTAGGGCATGACAAATGCTCATTCCAATTTACTGTGCGCTGATATGTGGTAGATTAAGGTAAAAATTTCCTTGGAGTCATTATGAATAGGAAAATTTTAAAAATATAAAAAATACAGAAAATGCAATCCCAGGACAAAAGTATACATACTGTAGAGTACAGGGACAAGTGATGTTTTATTGAGGTACAAGAGTGAATGATTAGGCAACATATTTAGGTGTATGTAACACTGTGATATCAATGTTTTTTTATCTTAACCCATCAGAAGGAGCAAATGTATATGCTTTGTAATGGACAAAACTAATTTATTCATTTTATGACATGTTTTGCATAGGGGTTTTAGACCCATAGATATCTACCCCCTACTGATGAAAATATAGTAATTCCCACTTGAAAATTATGCAAAAGTGAGTTGATTTGAGCCAAAACTGTTGATTTGAATTCTTTTTTATTTAGAGCAGTGCACAATTTAGCCATTTGGATAGATTTGGAGATACTAATGGACAACGGGGTACACTGCTATATTTTGCATCATAGACCATTAGTAGTTCTGCATATCATCCTCAGATTTAGCAAAACTTGTGGACATGGAGTTTATGATCCAGGAAATGTATATATATTACCGATTTCACTTATGTAGCAATCAGCAAAATAAAATAAAAAACAATTTAAAATCTTTTTTTCCCCCAAAGTTTCTTTGCATTTGTGGCACTTATTTTGACTTAATTTATGAAAATAAACAAATCTAAATTTGTATTGTAAATGGTACACCAGTCTTGTTTCATTTAACCCATTTACCAAGTTTATGTGATGCTCACACCTGGAGTTATAAAGCCTTAAACAGAGCACCCCCTAAATAGGTGAAATTTGCCATCTGCGCCAAGGGGTTAAGAGTGATATAACAATTTATTAAAATGAAGGTTACAACTGTAACCACGGTTTTATGAGTTCCGGATGACCATCAACGAATATGCTTTTTTGTTGCCGGATGCATCAAGACTCTTATACCAATAATTTGTCATGGCCGTGACCTCCGCGTGATGACGTAACTTCCTCTATAAATAGAGACACGTCAAGGCGGAAGTCCTCAAAACCCTTCTCGCCCCTGAAAGGGTCCCGAGTGACCATGACCCTTAATGGTTATCTGGAACTCATGAAACCGTGGTTACTGTCGTAGCCTTAATTTTATGTAGTTCCTTCGACCATTAGGGTTGTAAACTTATGGATGACTAATACCCACTGAGTAATGAGGGGAAGACATACCGTTAAGTGGATGCCAAGGCCGCCGGCAGGATAGCCGAGCCGACCATTGATACAGGTGTCATGTTGACCTGATAAAACCTTGAAAACATGCAGGCGGACGCCCAAGTCGCCACCGCACAGATATCAATGCTGCCTATGATGTAGCCACACTCCTGGTGGAACTACACTGGGTAAAGGCCTAGCTCTAGCCTCATAGGCCGCAACTATTGCCTTCACTATCCAGTGGGCCGAGAGCGCTTTTCCCTTGGATTTGCCGTAGCAGACAAAGAGCTGCCCTGTGTGCCTGATGGAAGCGGTACCCTCAACATAATGGCACAACGCACGCACTGGGTATACCAAATGTGCATCCCCCAGGTCCCCGCCTGGTGGGGGGCGAAGCGCAGCAAGCTCAATCGGCTGGTTAATATGAAACGCTGAAACAATTTTGGGTAGAAAAGATAGGTTGGGCCTCAAAGTGATGCCAGAGTCATCCGGCCACCACCTCATACACTCCGCGGTGACGGAGATAGCGCAGAGCTCACCAACACGCCTTGCTAACGCAATAGAAATGCAGCCTTAAAAGAAAGCCACTTAAGACTGGTCGTATCGAGAGGCTTGTAGGGTTGCCCCGTAAGCGCTCATAAAACCAGAAGGAGATCCCAGGAGGGAGCTACCAGGGACCTTGCAGGTCTCAGCTGCCGGGCACCCCTCAGGAGCTGGCTGATAAGGTGATGGTACCCTGCAGGCCTGTTGTTCACCCACACATGCCTGCTGGATATGGCAGCAGCATAAACCTTCAGAGTGCTGGCTGCCCTGCCACGATCAAGCAGTGATTGCAGAAAATGTGAGCACCATGTGCAAAATAACTGCCACATATACTCATAGACCCTTCTCGTAGATGGGGCTCTACAGTTCTAGATTGGGGCTCTAAACGTTTGCAGGACAGAGGAACCACACCCAGCTAATGCTCCTCAATGGCCAGACCTAGAGCATCATCCTGCTTGGTTGCGGATGCCATACAGAGCCGCTCCTGTGACACAGGAGGTCTGTCTGGACCGGGAGTCCCTAGGGCGATCCGCAAAGAAGGCAGAGGAGCGTCGGGAAGGTTCCATTAGCCACCTGGGGGCCACCAGAATAAGCTTATGGTGGCCTGTGCTGACCCTGTGCTTCAACCAATTAATGGAGCACACAGCTCACAGATTGGGAGACACGTCTCACTGGGGGAAGGACCACGCCCAGAATTTCAGAGAGAGAATCAGCAGGTAGTCTCGCTGCACCTCAACCAATCAACGGAGCATACATACTGACCGATCGGGAATTCTCACAGCTTTAAACAAAGGATTTAACAAACTCTCTTGTTTAAACAAATAATTAGCAAATGCAATATAAGCCAAAAAGGGATGCAAACACTCCCAAGGCATAATACAAGCGTGGCAGCACCGAGTGCCGAACTACACTATATGCTACACGAAAACAAAGTTAACATTAGCAATAACAAACAAAGCAATGCACAGTATCCAGTCTTAGCAACAATGCTACCAGTGGATTACCACATGCGAGTGCTCTCACAGCCTTTGGAGAACAGAAACGTGGCTCCGACCATAGTCGCATAGCTGGGGGATAGAACAGGTATACAAGCAAAACTTTTACATCTCAACTCTGCATTGGCGAGAACAAAGAAGAGGACTTCCGCCTTGAAATGTCTCTATTTATACAGGAAGTTACGTCATCACACGGAGGTCATGGCCATGATAAATTGTTAGTATTAGAGTCTCGATGCATCCGGCAACAAGAAAGTATATTCGTAAGTTGATCACCCTAATGGTTGAAGGAACAAAAAACTGAAGCATGGGTGTGAGCAACAAAATTTGACACCTAAAAGGCATAATTGTGTTTTGTATCGTCGATTTTATTGATTTGCCACATAATTATGCTAATTATGTTAATGAGACTTCATTAAACATCAAAATTTTAAGTCTATACGCACAATTGGCGATTTTCTTAGTTTGCTTCATTAGTACGTGGATTAGGCTAATTATGCAAAACCCTAATTGAGGATTCTTGGGGACTCATCAGATATGCAATCAGTGATCATCCAGAAATGTCTACTGAAAAATTCAGCTTTCTACATTTTTTTTTCAACCCAATGTCTAATGCTCTTGCGCTAAATAAGAGTTCATTGTAAATTGCAGTGTCTCTCAAACAAACTCTTTCCCTCTCTCTCACTCCCCCTTTTCGTCCCTTCTCTCTTTTTCATCTACTGCTCTCTCTCTCTCTTGGGCTACAGCAACTGACTCTAGAGAGCAGACAATGGGACAGGTTCAGTGGGCAGAAGTGCATGACTCCCAGCATGCTGCTCTGGAGGAGAGAGGGAGGTGGATCCGTGTGGATGAGGCAGGGCTGTACCTGCTCTTTGTTCAGGCTGTGTACAAGCTGAACATGACTGCAGTGCCGGGAGGCACCAGGGGTGGCATGGTGAACCTGGAGTTCAGAGTGCTGCTGAAGTACCTGGAGCAGGATGTGGTGCAGTTCTCCTCTGTGTTCGACACACACTGCTGGGGCCTGAAGGAAGCTGACGTGACCCTGAGCCAGTCTGTCCTGCTCCGGGTGGAGGCTGGGGATCGCATCGCTGTCAACGCCAGCCACCGCCACCTGATGGACTACCACTCCAAACCCCTCGTCAGCTTCCTAACCCTACTCAAATACTCCAATGCTGAACACTGAATGTGGTTCAAAGATTGCACTCCTAAAATGTAGACAAATTACTTCTGGTGATGTAGTTGGGAAGAACTCTGTTTAATAATCATATCATTAGTATTGTGCATGAACCTCGTATCTCCATTTTTTGTCAATTTGAATTTTTGACATGCATTGAAAGTTCTCTTCCAGCTATATATTTTGTTACTGAACTCTCATCTTGTCCACTCTCACAGTTTTGGTCTGAACTGGGCTTAAGATTCAGTTACTTTTTCCACAACTGATGTTTTCTACTATTGAAATGGAATGTGTATATTATTATTATTTGGGGACTAAGTAGCGAAGCTGCTGGAACCGTATTGTTTTTGTTCAGATTTTTATTATTATTATAGAAATAGTTTTTCTTGGGTTTTGGCGTAAAGGCTTATAAATTCTGTTTGGACTGGTGAAAATCTTGAAAATTGGTAGGACTAATAGCCTCGATGACTCCTACGATCTCTATGGAAATTGCAACGATTGGCCAGTTGGTGGCGCTATAGAATGTTCAATATTGAAATGGTCATAACTTTTGAACTGATGGCTAGTGTCTATAGATTCTGATCCTCGTGCTGAACAAAAACGTACCATTAAAGTGCATCAGGTTAGATTTTTTGCCATTTAGAATTTTCTGAAAGACACTTAAATGACATCTAGAGCAATTGATCAATTTGCATGAAATTTAATAAGGTCAATGGAAACTTCTCTTTAAAAGTTATATAAAGAATGTTTCTAGGTCAAAAATTATAGTTGCAGTATAAAATTACATTTTCATAAATGCATAAATTATGCAAATTACATTCATTCTGGCCTTGGTTTATTGACTTTCTGCCTGGATGGTTTTGTAGGGCGCGTCAGTCTGAATAAAACAGAAATTGAATGGTGTTGATTATGTAGAAACTTGAGCTCATTTTGCGTCCAAGCTGGAAAGCTGATGGAATCCTATTGTTTTTGGTTGGTTTAATTACTATTTTGCTGCGTTCTGATGCTTTGCTTATAAAGCTTGAGGATACTTGCCACAGTGGTAGAGGGTTACATAGTGTGCTCCTCACAAAGAACAAGCATGTGTTTTCGACCTTTACAGTGCGCTTTAATTTTTACAGTTTACAGTTATTAATGTAAAGCACTTTGATCTCATATGAAATTTGTACTAAAATGGTGACATAAAGAAACTTCCTATGAGAAAGATTTTGGCTTCAGTGTTAAATTCAATTGTGGTAATTACGTATAAATTATATAAATTACTGTAATTTACTGCAGACTTTCTTGTTGTAGGACACATGGTTCTCAATAAAATGTATTACTGGTATTTATTGGTCTGCTTGGGCCCCGCAATTGCTGCTTGCAGCTATATTTATTATTATTATTATTCATACATTTATTGTTATTGTGTGTTAGTTGTTGTTCTGATGCCATTTCCTGTAAAGTGAAACAAAGGCACCTGTTATATATTATTATTTAAATGTCTTTCCTTCAGTTTGATTGTACAGGTTGAAGCTACTTTTAAACATATCATTCTGTAAGATATTTGTCATCATAAGAGTTCCGTCTGATGCGCTACATCGCTTTATTATGGAAAGGACATAACATAAAGAACATTAAAGTAACTCCTATTAATAAAGCTTTAGTTCTGTTGTGATTTTAAATTTGTACACACTTTAGTTTTGACTTGCATTGTACATATTACAGTGGGGTGCAAAAATGTGGGCACCCCTGGTCAAAATGCCTTTTACAATTAATATCTAAGTGAACAAAAGCTAACCTGACATCTAAATGGTACAGTTGAAGTCGAAAGTTTACATACACCTTAGCCAAGTCCATTTTAACTCAGTTTTTCACAATTCCTGACATTCAATCCTAGTAAACATTCCCTGTCTTAGGTCAGTTAGGATCACAACTTTATTTTAAGAATGTGAAATGTCAGAATAATAGTAGAGAGAATGATTTATTTCAGCTTTTATTTCTTTCATGACATTCCCAGTGGGTCAGAAGTTGTCATGGTTTATGAACTTTTTTTCTTGCGGTCGTGTTCCTCGGTCGCCACACGTGGGCGCTGCTCCGTTGGTGGAGTTTTGGCTCCGTCCCTTCTTTTCACGGAGTAAGTTAATCAACGTTCACAGCTGGGATGTAATGCGGGTGAGTTATATAAGCCTTCCGTTTCCTTCATTCGGGGCTTCGAGATTAATTGTTCATTGTGTTTGTTTATTGTTTTGTACTGTGGTGTATTGTTGGCTGTGAGTTATCCGTACCATTTGGGCTACTCGCCTACTTTTGCGTCTCATTGCTGAGGCAGGGCTTATTTCTTGCTGGCTCTTTAGTTACTTAGCTCGTAGAGGTATAGAGTAGCAGTTCTTTGTTCCATTTTCGCCTGTGATTGGTTTTCTTGCTGAGAGACCTGGCGTTTTAGCTTCTACTCATTTCCGTGTTACAGGGAGCCAGTTAGTAGCCTTGGTACGTTTCATTTGTTCATACTGAGAGGCAGGGCTTGTAGTAGTGTTTGAGCTTGCGCTAGTCAGATAGCCAATAATTCTGGTGCAACTGTCCTCTCGCCCCTGTGTGCCTTTATCCGTATATGGAGTTTGACGATTTTGTTCGGAACTTTAGTTCAGTTTCGTCTGTCGGTGCATGTCTTGTGCTTTTATCCGTATATGGAGTTTGACGATTCTGTTCGGAACTGTAGTTCAGTTTCGTCTGTCGGTGCATGTCTTGTGCTTTTATCCGTATATGGAGTTTGACGATTCTGTTCGGAACTGTAGTTCAGTTTCGTCTGTCGGTGCATGTCTTGTGCTTTTATCCGTATATGGAGTTTGACGATTCTGTTCGGAACTGTAGTTCTGTTTCGTCTGTCGGTGCATGTCTTCCTGTAGGAAGATTGGGCGATGTTGAGGACATGTTTGCGTGTGACTGGGAGCCTCCATATAAGCCTTGGAACATTTATTATCGGTTCCTTCGTCTCGTTACATTTGCCCTTACTGAGAGGCTAGGGCGCTTATTTTCTATTTAAGCTAGTCATTCTGCTAGTAAAGTTATGGGACTGTGGTGCTCCGTCGGCTCTCCTGTAAAATGTTTCTCCCTCCTGGGAGATCGGGAGTTGACCTCTTTATGTTATGCATGTGACTGTGAGCTTATGAAACTAGCCACGGAACGTTATCTCTGTTCCTTTGCCTTCTCGTTACATTCCTTTTTACCAAGAGGCAGGGCGTTTATTCTCCATACTCGTGTTAGTCAGATATCCGATAATTCCGGTGCAGTTGTCCCTTCATCTCTGTGTGCCTTTATCCGTATATGGAGTTTGACGATTTTGTTCGGAACTGTAGTTCTGTTTCGTCTGTCGGTGCATGTCTTCCTGTGGGGAAGATTGGGCGATGTTGTGGACATGTTTGCGTTTGACTGCAAGTCAGAGAGTAGCCTTGGAACGTTAGATCTCCGTTCCTTTCGCCTCCTGGCATTCTAATTCGCATTAGTTTTCAGTGTTTGTTGGTTATGTTTTATGTGTACCTTTTATGCTACTCGCCTATTCTTGCGCCTCATTACTGAGGCAGGGCGTTTATTATTGCTGGCCGTTTAATTACTTAGCACGTGGAAGCATGGGGTAGCAGTTCTTTGTTCCCCTTCGCCTTGTTTGGATTTCTTGTTGTGAAATCAGGCGTTTGTGCTTCTACTCAATTGCGTGTTACAGTGTGCCGGTTCGTAGCTTCGGTACGTTGGTGTGTATTTGTGCCATTATGCTACTCGCCTGTTCTTATGCGTCTCGTTTCCGAGACAGGGAGTTTGTTATTTCCGGCTCGTTTTTTAGTTACTTAGCTCGTAGAAGTATGAGGTAGTAGTTCTTTGTTCCCTTTCGCCTTGTTTGGGTTTCTTGTTGTGAAACCAGGCGTTTGTGCTTCTACTCTTTGGTATGTAACAGTGAGCCGGTCTGTCGCTGTGGTGTGTGTGTGTTCCTTGTCTTGTCTCCTCCCTTATCTGCGGGGTTTCCCGCCTTAGTGGCCTTAGGGCTTAAAGAATCCCCTGGCTGCGTTTGGCTCCTCCTACCTCACACGTCACGCCCCGTTACAGTTAGTATTTGGTAGCATTGCCTTTAAATTGTTTAACTTGTGTCAAATGTTTCAGGTAGCCTTCCACAAGTTTCTCACAATAAGTTGCTGGAATTTTGGCCCATTCCTCCTGACAGAACTGGTGTAACTGAGTCAGGTTTGTAGGCCTCCTTGCTCGCACATGCTTTTTCAGTTCTGCCCACATATTTCGATTGGATTGAGGTCAGAACTTTGTGATGGCCACTCCAATACCTTGACTTTGTTGTCCTTACGCCATTTTGCCACAACTTTGGAAGTATGCTTTGGGTCATTGTCCATTTGGAAGAGCCATTTGCAACCAAGCTTTAACTCCTTTTTGCTCAACTGAAACATTCGTTGCTACTGCAGTCAAACTATTAGTGGAAATCACAAACTCTCTGTTTTAACTTTCATTTAACAAGCAACCCCCTACCTAGTCTATACCTACCCATGCGTGACATAGTGGACAATAGCATCTATGTTTGAGTTCATAAATATATTTATTCATCATATTAAATTAGAATAATGTCATAGCAATGAGATAAACGCAACAATAGCCTGATCGTATGCCAGAAAAGCCGTGAAAAGCCCTGCTCACTCAAACTGAAAATAAACTGTGAAAGTACTGTCTCATTCTACCATGTATTCTACTAGCAATATATGCTACTAAATATGAAATAAATATACAATCCTACCATCGCTTTTACACATCGAGATGTTCCTTTCAAAATTCAGTGGTCATTTATTGTCTGGTACAATCGGTTTGAGAAATATACAACACTTTATCCCGCTATTACACTATCTGAAACATCGAAGCTTAATACCCCCATGCCCTGTAAGCCTGTCTCATTCATTACAGTTCATTTTGGTTTAATTGCCGGCTTTTTTTATCCAATAGAGTACATTATAACCTTAGCAACGGTATATGCCATGTCTTTTTCGATGCTTTTTACAATTTACTACAGCCCAGCATAACGGCAGTTTTCGTTTTAACGGTCTAGAATTACGCAAGCTCTATAGAATACGCTTTAGGTAGGGGAGTTTCCCTTTTCCGATATGTAAGTATTTTTGCATCTAAAATACCGTTGGTCTCACTGGCTACATATGTACGTTCGTGTTTCCACTCGAGCACTGTCTTTCCAATATGTTTGATAGCCCTATTTTTATTTTCGCATTTTGAGTGCATTTCACATACTGTAGTGCAATCGTTAAATGTATTTTTGATGTAGGCTACCGATGTTCATTGAAGATAGAACATTTGGCAGCATTTTGCAGATGGTGGAATTCTATTTTATGTTCATGTTATCGTACATAATATAGGCTATGGCGTATATCCTTGTCTCTTACGGCATGACAAATGCTCATTCCAATTTACTGTGCGCTGATATGTGGTAGATTAAGGTAAAAATTTCCTTGGAGTCATTATGAATAGGAAAATTAAAAAAATTTAAAAAATACAGAAAAATGCAATCCCAGGACAAAAGTATACATACTGTAGAGTACAGGGACAAGTGATGTTTTATTGAGGTACAAGAGTGAATGATTAGGCAACATATTTAGGTGTATGTAACACTGTGATATCAATTTTTTTTTATCTTTAGCCATCAGAAGGAGCAAATGTATATGCTTTGTAATGGACAAAACTAATTTATTCATTTATGACATGTTTTGCATAGGGGTTTTGGACCGATAGATATCTACCCCCCTATACTGATGAAAATATAGTAATTCCCACTTCCCAAAATTATGCAAAAGTGAGTTTTATGAGCCAAAACTGTTGATTTGTAGTTAAATATATCTTTTTTTTATTTATTTAGAGCAGTGCACAATTTAGCCATTTGGATAGATTTGGAGACACTAATGGACAACAGGGTACATTGCTATATTTTGCATCATAGACCTTTTAGTAGTTCTGCATATCATCCTCAGATTCAGCAAAACTTGTGGACATGGAGTTTTTGATCCAGGAAATGTATATATATTACCGATTTCACTTATGTAGCTCTCAGCAAAATTAAAAAAAAATTAAAAAAATTTTTTTTTTAAAAAGATTTTCCAAAGTTTCTGCATTTGTGGCACTTTATTTTGACTTAAATTATGAAAATAAACAAATCTAAGTTTGTATTGTAAATGGTACAGCTCTCTTGTTTCATTTCAGCCATTTACCAAGTTTATGTGATGCTCACACCTGGAGCCTTAAACAGAGCACCCCCTAAATAGGTGACATTTACCATCTGCGCCAAGGGGTTAACTTCCTGGCTGATGTCTTGAGATGTTGCTTCAATATATCCACATAATTTTCCTTCCTCACGATGTCATCTATTTTATGAAGTGCACCAGTCCCTCCTGCAGCAAAGCACCCCCACAACATGATGCTGCCACCCCCGTGCTTCACGGTTGGGATGGTGTTCTTCGGCTTGCAAGCCTCACCCTTTTCTTCCAAACATAACAATGGTCATTATGGCCAAACAGTTCAATTTTTGTTCATCAGACCCGAGGACATTTCTCCAAAAAGTAAGATATTTGTCCCCATGTGCAGTTGCAAACTGTAGGCTTTTTTAATGGCAGTTTTGGAGTAGTGGCTTCTTCCTGGCTGAGCAGCCTTTCAGGTTATGTCAATATAGGACTCGTTTTACTGTGGCTATAGATACTTTTGTACCTGTTCCCTCCAGCATCTTCACAAAGTCCTTTGCTGTTGTTCTGGGATTGATTTGCACTTTTCGCACCGAAGCACGTTCATCTCCAGGAGACAGAACGCGTCTCCTTCCTGAGTGGTATGACGGCTGCGTGGTCCCATGGTGTTTATACTTGCGTACTATTGTTTGTACAGACGAACGTGGTACCTTCAGGCATTTGGAAATTGCTCCCAAGGATGAACCAGACTTGTGGAGGTGCACAATTTTCTTTCTGAGGTCTTGGCTGATTTCTTTTGATTTTCCCATGATGTCAAGCAAAGAGGCACTGAGTTTGAAGGTAGGCCTTAAATTACATCCACTGCAAAGCAACACTTTAACCAGTCTTGTTATGTTTGTTCTCACATGCCTCATTCCACAGCAGGCCCTCTTCTACAGGTACAGAATCTGACTGACGAGCGCTCAAGGTGCTTGATGGGACTGAATGTTCACCCAGGTATGGGAAAATGGTGGGATGAAGCTAACTTCTCTGTGCCATTAAATCTGTCAGGTTTGCGTTCCCCAGTAGTCAATCGCAATTGTTCTTTCCTGAAAGATTACCTAGCATGGCCACAGGTGTCATGGAAAATGCCCTGTCCAGTCGTACTTAAACATAGTATGAATTTTGGAATGTGTGTTATAGGTAATGGCTCTAATGCGCTAGGTCAATTAGACAATGATCAGTGTAAAACCGTTTCTTGTGACTGTCTACCCATACAGCTGGATAAATGTTTTGACTGTCTGCGTAGCCCCTGTAGAAACAACCCTGCCATGGTTACTGATATGTGCAGGAAGAACTGGTCACACGCAATCTCATTACCTTGGGATAGCACACAAACTGCAAACTGTTCCGGAACAACGCCGTCCTCTTGCCTTGGGAGCCGGTTGTTATCCCATTGGTATTGGCTTTGTGGGCACTCAAGTTTATACTGCTCTCTCCCCTGACTGGAGTGGAGTTTGTGCCCTCATTGCCTTATATGATTCCACATATGTGATTCCTGACTTATCCACTATGATTTTGTTATATTGATTAAAGGTAAAAGAATCATTCAATGACTGATGGAGTGCTATGTGCATGCATCTGCTGATATCCGGGAACGAAGCTCGGCTGCCCTAGGAGAAGGGGGTCGGGGAATTAATTTTTTCCGGAATTTGATTGGGTTTTCTGGTTTTATGCCAGTTTTGTCCCACACAAGTCCTGAGTGTGCTGGTTTTTCGATTCCCCCTAGGTTATTGGAGTAATGCATCGCACATATCCACACATGACCATTGTAATAATCCTTATAATCATGTAATCATTCATAGTGTTATTAAACTGAATCACTTACTTACTAACTGATTAAGTAGATTGTATCAGAAAATTGTTTGTTATCATAGAATGATAAAAGGAGGGAAATGTGAAGGAATTTTCTGTTTTACAATGTGTGTGTATTAACATAGAGACAATCACATGATTATTATTAAACATTTATTATAGTTTTGATTATTAGTAGATCAATTATATTGAATTAAGTAATTAAACATACTCTACGCAAACACATGAGCTCTGCCTCAAGCAGGCCTTCTTTGTACTTTATCTTTCATTTCTGCAAAAGACAGGCAGTCTGTGAGATTGATGCTTTTGTAGAACATTCCTGACCCGATGGCAAGTTTAAGGGTTATCTATAGACTAAACACCGGAAAATTTAACACCCCTGTCTTTCTGTATTATTACTTCATTAAGTAGAAATCCGCCCCTTGTGGCAAATCAGTAAGGATTGTGTATAAATGTCTTCTGTGTATTCTGTTTCAAGTCAGAGGTCTGGTAAGGCTCTCTCATTCTTTTGGGGTGTTTGCAAATAAACTAGAAGTCTTACAAATACGGTTTTGTTGTGGTTCTGTTTGGACACTGTGTGAAAAAGGGAAAATTTCCATGACACCTACCTGCTAATATGAAGCTCACTGAACAGGTGAGTGTGCAGATGAAGAGAATGGCATACCTGTTGTTCTACTTCCATTATAATCTCCGTCATCACGCAATCACCTGATTATCTGTCACCCGTCACAGATAGGAGAAGAAACCCTTCAATCTATCTGACTAATTTTTCCATAGAGTTCAATAGGAATATTTGTCAGGAGAAACAACCCTTAAAGTGATCCATCCATATCTACTGCATATCTGGCAGCAGGGTGATGGTTTGAGGCTTGTTTGATACCTCAGACCCTTGATGACTTACAGCCATTTTACCAATCATGTATTCCATACTGTTCCAGTATAATTTACAGCTAAATCTAGTCCCACCCCCCAATTCCCATAGAGATCCATTCAAATGCAGTGTTAGGAGCTGGTGGGGGGAAGGACCCAAACGCAGGTAGGAGTAGTTTAATAAGGGCAAGGCAGCAATCCGTGGTAAAACAAGCCGGGTCAAAAACCGGGAAGGCAGGGCAACGGTACAAAGACAGAGTCCAAAAACAGGGTCACAGAACAGGCAGGGGTCAGAACCGGGAAGGCACAGCAAAGGCACAAAAACAGTATCCAAATAATCAGAGTCGCGAGAACACAGGCAGGGGGCGAAACCAGGGAGGCAAAAGAGAAACAAAAAAGAAAACAAACCGAAGACAGAAAACAGAAATAAAACAACCACAGGTAAAGGACGAGGGATACGAAAACTCGGAAACGGATACTAGGGCAGGTACTCGGGAAACTAGCAAAACACACAGTAGAAAATCAATGGTGAGGAACTCGCGAAGACAGACTGAAATAACAGGGTTTAAATACACAGGGAGAAGATTACACAAAAGGAATCAGGTGTGAAGAGGAGGGGAAATGGGAGAGTACACAGGTGAGAACAATGAGGGTTAACAAGTACCAATAATACAATAACGGGGGAAACGTAATACACATAGACACAATGATAACAAACGGCCTGGGGTTAGCAGGTAGACAAGTGCACAGCTCAGAGGGGAGGAATGCGAAAGTGGACACACATGCAGAGAATGCGAAATCAGATAGATACAAGGATAGGATAACGAGGAGGGAAATGACAGCTGCAGGTAGAAACTCAAGATGAATTAGTAATTAGTAATGATAGTAGCGAACTCTAAACAGGGTCGGACAAGGCGTTCAAAAACAAGGACCTAAGTGGTCCGTCGGGCCACCCTGTCTCCCCGGCTAGTGCTCGGAAGGTGATAGCGAACCCCGCCACAGTGTCGGTGCCCTGACGGAGATGGGTCAGGTTCATGGCCGCCTCCTGACCGGAGATGTCATGGTCAAAGACTATAGTCATCTCCTTTATAAGGTCAACAGCGTAGCGCACCACAGGGGCATTAGCGCGAACAAGGGGGTCCACCCAAGCAAGGGCCACTAACCGGCTCACTGTCACGCGCCAATGAGTAGAAGCGCAAACGCCAGGTTTCTCGGGAAGAAAACCAAGCAAGGTGAATGGAACAAAGCACTGGGCTCCCATACTTCTACGAGCTAAGTGACTAACTGAAGAGCCAGAATTAATAAACGCCCTGCCTCGGTAACGAGACGCATAATAACAGGCGAGTAGCATAATGGAACAAATGAAACACACACCAATCGTACCAAAGCTACTAACCGGCTCACTGTCACACGCCAATGAGTAGAAGCGCAAACGTCAGGTTTCTCAGTAAGAAAACCAAACAAGACGAATGGGACAAAGCACTGGGCTTGTCGTGGATATTTCCCTTTCAACCCACAGTGAGCAAGTCTGTCCAAACAGAACCACAACAAAACGATGTAATAGAATAAGAAAAAGAATTTCAGTTTATTGGAGATAAACTCAGGATGAGAGAGAATCTTACCAGAGTCCCTCTAACCTGAAAAAACGCATACAGAGGAGATTTATACACAATCCATCATTGCTTTACTGATTTGCCACAAGGGGCGGTTTCTAAACATACAGAAACAAGGTTATCCATTTCTTGGTGTTTAGTCTTTCTAACCAAGTAACGAAAACATCCATCTCACAGACTGCCTGTCTCTGCAGGTTATTGAAGGTTATTCAAGAGACACAGAGGGAGTGAACCACGGCCTACTCAGTGTTCACAGAGGATACATTGTTTAATTACTTAACTCAATATATAATTGATCTATTATATAAAATGCTTGATAATCGTGTGATTGTCTCTATGTTAATACACACATATTGTAAAACAGAAAATTCCTTCACATTTCCCTCCTTTTATCATTTCATGATAACAAACAATTTTCTGTTACAATCTACCTAATATACTCAATCAATTAGTAAGTGATTAATTTTAATAACATCATAAATGATTACATGATTATACAGACCAAATACAATAATCTCGTGTGGATATGTACAATACTCCAATAATCCAGGGGGAATTGAAAAACCGGCAGATTCAGGATTTATATGGGACAAAACTAGCACAGAGCCAGAAAACCCAATCAGTTCCGGAAAAAATAATCCCCCGATCCCTCTTAAGGCAATCAAGCGTCGCTTCCGGATATTAGCAATTATCGCACATCATCCATATCTGATTAATAACAAGAATCAACATAGGAAAAAATAAAAATATAAAAAATGAAATCATAGTGAATATAGTAACAGGATTGAATATAATTGAATATAAAAATAATTTTCACTATAATGTACTACTGATTATTTAACATATAAAATTACTACTATCAAGAGAAAGTCTTAAAGAAAAGAAAGATAAAAAATAAAAACCCATCATGTAATGGAGACTTTTCACAACTCCTGGAATGTCAACCTTTTAACTCTTCACATTATAACACTGTCTGTCTTCCCACCAACCATGTGACAGGGTGGGTACATAATTCAGGCCTATACTTTATATAGGGTCGTCAGTAAACTCAGGAAGTTGTCGGAGAAGGAATACATTATCTTGTTCAGGATCAGGAACATATTGCTGTAAGTACTGACCTATAGCAGCTTGAGTGAGGCGTGCAATACAGGCGCGAATCAGTGGCATTCCACAACAGCAAAGAAATACGAGCAGGGTGGCAAAGATAACAACAGGCAAAAAGATTCTCAGCAGTGTTTTCTTCCAACCTGTCAGGAGGTTAAAGAACCAATCTTTATTTGCATCAACCTCTCTCTCCACTAATGAGTCACGGAGTTTGGTCATATTTCTAAGTCCCTGCTGTATGATCTGGCCATCCTCATCATAATGTGGTATGTATGTGCAACACGCCTCCCCAATCATCACACAAACCCCCCCCTGCTCTGCAGTAAGCTGATCTAATACCATGCGATTCTGCATAACCATTAATCGCAGTGAAGTCAACTCAGATTTTACAGCACCTATGGTCAAAATGGAGGAGTTTATGTACTGGAGAAAAGTGTATCGAGTAACTTCTATCTCTTTAAAAGCCTCTGACACACCTAACCCAGGAAGCAAAGCCTGTATAAACTTTGAACCTGCAGTCCAAAGACAATGTTCAGTAGGAACAGGATTACTATCCCAAAACCCTCTCTTTACCCTGTGCATGCGACGTGTGGTGTGACTATATGTGGAAAGGTCAGGAATCACATACGTAGAGTCATACAAGGCAACAATGGCACATACTCCACCCCAGTCAGGGGGGAGAGCAGTGTAGACTGAATTTCCACAAAGCCAGTACCAATCTGATAACAGTCGACTCCCAAGGCGAGAGGATGGTATTATCCTGCAACAGATTGCAGTTTGTTCCCTATTCCAAGGTAATGAGATTGCATGTGACCAGTTCTTCCTACATATCTCATTAGCCATGTCAGGGTCGTCTCTGCAGGGACTATAGGGATCAGTCAGACAGTCAAAACACTTATCAGGATGCATGGGCGGACAGTCACAGAAAACAGTTTTACACTGAACATTGTCTAATTGACCTAGTGCATTAGAGCCATTACCTATAATACACCTTCCAAACTTCATACTATGTTTAAGTACGACTGGACCGGGCATTCTCCATGACACCTGTGGCCATGCTAGGTAATCTTTCAGGAAAGAACAATCTGTATTGACTACTGGAGTACTCAAAAGTGACAGATTTAATGGCACAGAGAAATCAGCTTTTTCCCACCGTGTTCCCACACCTGGGTGAGAACTCAGTCCCACCACACGTTGAGAGGTCCTTCAGATTCTGCACCTGAAGAAGAGGGCCTGCTGTGGAATGAGGCATGTGAGAGCAAACATAACAAGACCGGTTAAAGTGCTGTTTTGCAGTCCACTCAGCATAACGCCACCAAGAATTAGTAGCATAATGATGCTTCACAGTTCCTGGTGTCAGCCAAGCTTCATTCCCGGTGGTGACATACCTTTTAGTCCTACTAGTCATTACAACAGTACCGTTTGGTTCACTGGTGTTAATGGTGTAGAATGTCTCATGAATCAGGATAATGGGCAGAACAGTGATGAGTGTAATGAGGCCTAGTATCAATAGGCCTACCTTCAGGCTGCAGCCTAATCTTCTCAAAGGGTTGTACCCCTCGGTGTTCCTGCTGTCGTCTGGCATGTTGGGAGCAGATATTACTGTCACGTGCTCCTTGAAGTGGAGGTTCTCTGAGTTTTTAAACTCCGTGAGAACTTAGTCGTCCCTGTGCGTCGGTCGAGGTGGGTCTCTCACCCTTATCCCTCCCTTGGCGCTGGTGGAGCTCTTTTGCAGTGGCTGGCGTGGACCCAAGAAGCACGGCCTTCCACTCGCACGGCTGTGGGCGTGGTGAGTAGTATCTGGAAAGGACCCCTCCACCTGGCCTGGTGCCACTTCTTCCTTCTGAAGTCTTTTGTCTTTTATCACCACCCAGTCTCCTGGCTGCAGGTCATGTAGAGGCCCGCTGGCTGGGTCTGGGAAAGCTGCTTTCACCTGTTGATGCACAGATCTCAGAACATTGGTTAGCTGAACACAGTAACTCACCATGCGAGTGTCAGCTAGCTCTTTGTCCAGCATCAGCCCTGGGGGGTGACATCCAGTCCTCATGGGCCGCCCTGTGATGACTTCATAGGGCGACAACCCTGTAGCAGCGTGGACCCTCCCCCGCATACCTGTAAGGACAATTGGCAGGGCCTGGACCCAATCCAGACCTGTCTCTGCCATCACTTTAGTTAACCGGTTCTTAATGGTTCCATTTGCCCTCTCTACCGCCCCTCCACTCTGAGGGTGGTAAGCACAATGGAACTTCAACCTGATCCCCAATTGCTCGGTCACTTTGTCCAACACCTTGTTTAAAAAATGTGAGCCTCTGTCTGAAGACAGCTTCCTCGGGATCCCCCACCTAGGAATAAGCTCTGTTAGTAGGGCTTTCGCCACTGCTGCAGCATCAGCTTTCCCTGTAGGAAAAACTTCAACCCACTTTGAAAACATGTCAACAAACACCAAACAATATTTCTTACCCCTGCATGGGTTAAGTTCAATGAAGTCCATCATCAGGTACTCGAAAGGCTCCTGTGGAGCCGGGTGGGCCGCATTTGGAACTTTCTGGCCCCGCCCAGCATTATTTACAACACAGATAACACACTTTTCACAAAAGTTTTTTGCATAAGTAGAAAATCCGCTTGTGTCCCAGTGTCTGGACATCAAAGATATCATCCCTCCTTTTGACACATGATCCAGTCCATGAGTCAATTTAGCATAATAGGGAAATAAAAAACGAGATAAACAGGGTTTACCAGCCTAGCCAGACCCCATCAGTGTAGGTGCCATCCCGCTTCCATTTGGCCTTTTCCTGGGGTGTGGCCCCAGCTTGGCAGTCCTGTACAGAGGCCATTGGAGTGTCTGTGGGAACAGCAGCCTGTGTGAGCAGACTGAGAGTTGTGTGAGGGGGGGTGATTGCAGCTGCCTTGGCTGCCAAGTCAGCCTGTTCATTACCTTGAGAGATAGCATCAGTCTGGTTCGTGTGAGCGGAGCACTTACATATAGCAATGGCAGCAGGCAAAAGAATTGCCTGTAGGAGGCAGTTCACTAAGTGTCCATTCTGTATAGTTTTCCCTGTAGAGGTAAGGAAGCCTCTATGCTGCCAAAGAGTTCCAAAGTCGTGCACAACTCCAAAAGCATATCTGCTGTCAGTGAAAATATTTACAGTTTTACCTTCAGCCAAATGGCAAGCGCGTGTAAGAGCGAACAGTTCAGCTGCCTGTGCTGAGAGGTGTCCAGGAAGGCGGGCTGACTCCAGAACCTGGTGATGTGTCACTACTGCATAGCCAACCTGACTGTCACCTGTGAGGGGACATCGACTGGCAGAACCGTCAACAAACATATCAAAGTCTGCATTTGAGAGAGGAGTGGTGGCGAGGTCAGGACGGGGGGAGAGAATTTGATCTAACACCTGAACACAATTATGCGGCTCCCCATCCTCAGGTGTAGGCAAAAGAGTAGCGGGATTCAGAACATTGCATCGCTTGACTGTAACATTTGGCAAAGAGAGCAACACATGTTGATAGTGAAGCATTCGAGCTGGTGAGAAATGGGCTGTCTTTTGTTTTAACAGAATTTCTGCTACCGCATGAGGAACAAGGACAGTGAGAGGACGATAAGCAACAAGTGATGCAGATGCAGTTACCGCCAAAGCCGCTGCTGAAATGGAGCGCAAACAAGGAGGAAGGCCCCTAGAAACAGCATCAAGTCGCTGAGAATAGTACGCCACAGGCCTGTGTTTATCACCGTGCTTTTGCAAAAGAACAGCAGACATGTAGCCGCCCTTCTCATTAACAGTCAAAAGAAAAGGTTTAATCATGTCAGGCAGGCCCAAAGTAGGAGAAGAGGCCAATTGTTGTTTCAACTTCTGAAAGGAAATTTCAGCAAGCTCTGTCCATGTGACATTATCATTAGCCGCTAGATCATGGCCATGTGCCAAATCTTGCAAGGGTTGGGAGATTTCAGCGTAATCAGAAATCCATTGCCTACAGTACCCTGTCATGCCTAGAAAAGACATTACCTGCTTTTTTGTAACCGGTTTAGGGAGGTCAAGAATCGCTTGGATTCTGTCAGTTCCCAAAGATTTGCCTTCTGCAGAAATAGTGTGTCCTAAGTAGGTAACAGTAGGTAACGCAAATTGCAGTTTCTCCTGTTTAACTTTGTGGCCCTCTGTGGCTAGGAATGTCAACAGTTCAAGTGAATCCTGAATACAGCTGTGCTCGTCTGGAGAGCAGACGAGGAGATCATCAACGTATTGAATCAAAGTACTTTGGCCTGAAGAAAACTGGAACTGTTCCAAGTTTTCCTGCAGCGCTGCTGAAAAAACTGCTGGTGATTCAGCATACCCCTGGGGTAGCCGAGACCAGGTATACCTTTTTGCCCTGAATGTAAAGGCAAACCAGTACTGGGAATTTACATCAACAGGAATACTAAAGAATGCATTCGCTAGATCGATCACAGAAAAATATTTAGCATTACCCGGGACCTGTGCAAGAATGGTTGCGGGGTTAGGCACAACAGGAGCGCGCTGTTGAACGGCGCTGTTCACAGCTCGTAAATCTTGTACGAACCGCCAAGACCCATCAGGCTTTTTTACAGGCAAGATAGGAGTGTTGCATGGAGAGTCAGGACAGGGAACCACAACACCAGCTTCTAACAACGCATTAAATACGGGGACAATGCCGTCTTCGGCTTCTGGGCGTAGGGGATATTGACGTTTGCATGGTCTGTATTCAGATTTAGGGGTTACTTGAAGTGGAGTAACTCCAGCTATGAGCCCCACATCATTTTGGGACGTTGCCCACAATTGAGAGGGAATTGCACTGAATCTCGGGTCTGACAAATGCAAATAGGCTTGGGTGTCACACAACAACTCATGAATGCTGCAGACAGCTGTCAGAGTTCGGAAACTGGTGCGCAGTGACACGCAGAGAGGGAGAATATTTTGAAAATTCCCCTGTCTTTTCCCAGTCCGTGGTGTCCAAACATAATTTCACCCATGGCCCTGTGTCCTCCCATTTTTTATTTGAGGCTTTGCACAGTGAAACATGGGGTGCACTTCCCGCTATGGAATAGAATTGCTGCTGTGCTGAGCTCAATTGTACAGACAATGCACAGAAATCGCGACCAACCAAAAACAATGTCGAATTTAATTTACAATCACCGTACCAATTCTTTTCAAATTCCCAATCTCTACCTCGACTAAAATGTGCTGTTACATGTAGTTGTAATTCTGTCAGTCTGTCGCCAGTGCCTGTCCACTCAATTCTGGCCATTTGTATGGCTTTAGCTGTGACTGAGGATCTGTCCAGATCCCAAGCATAGTAAAACATTTCTAGAGTTTCTGCCGTAGCAGCTCTGTCAATAGTTAAACCGTCATCAGTACACTGCACACTCAGACCTAATTTGCACATTAAGTCTCTGCCAAGCAGGTTTACCGGACATACAGGGGAGAACAAGAACGCATGTTTAAAAGTAATATTTGAGCCCGTATTGAAATCTTGCACCAGTAATGGAGCTGTAAATTTCTCTGTCGTGGTATTTCCACCAGCATCTTTGCTGAGCATGGTTTTACCACTAAAAAGAGGAGGTTTTGAATCCCATGATTTAGCTGTTATTACAGACCGACCAGCTCCCGTATCCACAATGAAGTCTAATGCTCGCCCATCAACTTTTAATGACCAAAGTGGTAACGCATTTGGAGCCGTATGGTAAAGGAACCCAGCGAACTCACCCTTGTCCGCATGCGTTTCCTCGTCCCCCACAAAACGTCATTGTCCAGGTAATCCAGTTTGACCCCCAGGATGTTGGAAAGTAACATTCCCTTGGGGTCCTGTGTCCCAATTATCAGCATTACCGGAAAATTTACAACCACGAGCCCAATGTCCCTTTTTTCCACATTTTCGGCAAACATCATAATCCACCATGGTAGTGGGTCCCAGGGAGTTGGGTCTCTGTCTATTCCCTTGATTCCGTCCTCCACGTCTGCCGCGGACTCTCCTTTGCTGCTGCTGTCCACCGGCACCGTCTCGGTTCCCCTGGTAGGACTGGAGCTGAGAGGTCATCTTGTCGCTCTTCTTTTTGTCTTTGTGTTGCTTGTCGCGGTCCTGTTCTTCGCAGTGAACAGCATAACGGAGAACGTCCTTAAGTCTCCGAGTCTGCCAGCCAACACAGGAGGTCTTAATAGCGGTTGCAAGGTGTTTATCCAATCCATCCAGGAAACAGTGGGTTAGCTGAGTCTCGTACGGAGTAAGAGTCTCGCTGTTTTCCGGTTTGTCCATTCCACTGTGTGCGTCGTACTTCTCTGAAAGTCTCTCAAGAAAATCATTAACAGTTTCACCAGGCTTTTGTTTAACCTGTCTGACTACTTCCCAGTTCAGACGAACAGGGAATTCGTTTTCATACTGGTTTCCAAAGTATCAATTTGTTTCATATACTCAGAAGTAGCACCATCATTGTATGGATGGTTCGTAGACCAAGTTCCCCTTATGTTACCCCACCGTAACTTCAGTTTCTTAATCAGTACAGTTTGTAATTCGCCTGCAGTTGGGTGACAAGTTCTTACCAGATTTCTCAAAGCTTCCATGAACTTGGCACCACCCACCTGGGTTGGATCCGGCAAATCTTCGCAGACAGCCTGTAACTCCGACACCTTCCAGGGCCGATATACCAGGGCCGTCGGACCCTGGTCGTCTTGTCCTGCCCTGGGATTGAGGCATTCTAGCATAGGGTACGTGTCTGGCCCCCAGGATGAGTCCCGTTCCGGCACAAGTGCCGACGTCTTCGGGCCGTACGCGGTACCTCCCCTGGTGTGCGGCGGGGTAGGTATCTCTACCTTGTGCAGTTCGCCCTTATGGGAAGTTACCTGTACTGTGGAATCTGGGCCTACTGAAGCTGCAGGTCTCACTCTGGTCGCCGGCCCACTCGCAGATGGTTGTGCAGCAGCACTGGAATGCACTGCCTGGAGAGCAGGGGCTGAGGGATGTCCGTGAGCTCCTGCCGCTTGCTGTGGGACATAAGCTGGAGGACACGCAGGACAGTCCAAGTCCAGGTTAATTTTGTGTATGCTTGCAAGCTGTGCTACATTGGGATACAAAGAGCCGCCGGAATGCACAACAGGAGATAGCACTGAATTACTTTGTTGGGATTTCTCCACAGTATTTTTATTTTCTCCCTTGGTCTGTTTTTCCTGCCTTAATTTTGATTCCTTTTCCCACAAATCTACTACATCCCAGTCGGGTTGCCATTTATTTTTACGTTTACTATTTTTAACCTCATATGACCGCAGCCGCATTTTTAGGTTATCAATCTGATTTAGGCTAAAAGAGCCTTTTTCAGGGAACCCTAACTTTTGCCATTTAACACGCTGGTGTGTGGTTGCCGGACCATATTTGTCATGCATTATTTTCATTGGACCCGTAAATTCAGAGTCCTGTTTCTTTTAATTTTTAGAACCCATTTTCGTGCGTTTGTCCCACAACCAAACTATGCCTTTTAATTTTAAGGTTTTTTTTAAAAAAATTTAAAAAAAAATTTTTTTCTTTTAATTAGGCCTATTTTAGTCAGAATCAGTTTCAGATTCTGCACTATCCTCTGGATAATTGCCCTCACTTTCAGGGTGAACGTTTAGCCTAACTTCTATTAATGCCGTTTCCTTCTCTTTTAACCACTCACCTCTAGGTATAGCTACAACAGAAAAACCACTTCCATATCCGTCAACCTCATTAAGTGTCTTGTACAGGTATAAATGACCATAATCATCTCCTCTGCAAAAATGCCTCTCCTGTACTGGTCCGTGTATATCATTTGCCTCTACTGACAATACATGATACCACATTACAAAAATGTTTCAGAGCTCATTACAAGAGAAAGAAAAAGAGAAATATTAGTCCATGGGTGGGAGTAGCATACAGCCTCCACAGTTTGAATCACTCCACAGAGTGACGGACCTGTCGGTCACTAATCAAACTTTTTAGAATTTGAGCGCAATACAGCCTCAAGTTACGTTTTGCTGTGGTGGCTCACCTGTGATTCTCTTTCTATGGATTGCGTATTGATCACCCCAGACAGACGTCTTACTCTCCTCGGTCCGGTCGCCGCCGTCCTTCCTCTAGGTGACTGGTTACAGTTACCTCTCTGTGAGAAGGTGGGTTGCGGTCTCGGGGTTTGAACTCCCGGCAGTGCGCACTGTCTAAGCCGTTCCGACTTGAGAGAAATCTGTGTAGGAGAAAATCAAGTTAGCAATCCTGCCGACTACGCCATATTGTCGTGGATTTTTCCCTTTCAACCCACAGTGAGCAAGTCTGTCCAAACAGAACCACAACAAAACGATGTAATAGAATAAGAAAAAGAATTTCAGTTTATTGGAGATAAACTCAAGATGAGAGAGAATCTTACCAGAGTCCCTCTAACCTGAAAAAACGCATACAGAGGAGATTTATAAATACACAATCCATCATTGCTTTACTGATTTGCCACAAGGGGCGGTTTCTAAACATACAGAAACAAGGTTATCCATTTCTTGGTGTTTAGTCTTTCTAACCAAGTAACGAAAACATCCATCTCACAGACTGCCTGTCTCTGCAGGTTATTGAAGGTTATTCAAGAGACACAGAGGGAGTGAACCACGGCCTACTCAGTGTTCACAGAGGATACATTGTTTAATTACTTAACTCAATATATAATTGATCTATTATATAAAATGCTTAATGATAATCGTGTGATTGTCTCTATGTTAATACACACATATTGTAAAACAGAAAATTCCTTCACAGGCTCCCATACTTCTACAAGCTAAGTGACTAAAGAAAGAGCCAGAGATAACAAACGCCCTGTCTCGATAACGAGACGCATAAGAACAGGTGAGTAGCACGATGGCACAAACTAAACACACAGCCAACAAACACTGCAAACTAATACAAATTAGTATACCAGGAGGCGAAAGGAACGAAGATCTAACGTTCCAAGGCTACTCTCAGAGAGTCGCAGTCAAACGCAAACATGTCAGCAAAAACGCCCAAGCTCCATATGAGGAGAAACATACCCGGAGAACGAACAGAACTTCAGTTCCGAACAAAATCGTTCCGCAAGTAAAAAGGACGAAACAGGACAGCTGCTCCGGACATTTACCGGCTAAAAGACTAACGCAAATTTGATAGAGAATAAGCACCCTGCCTCTTGGTAAAGAGGAATGTAACGAGGAGGCGAAGGAACAGAGATAACGTTCCATGGCTACTTCCATAAGCTCGCAGTCACATGCAGAAAACATAAAGGGGTAAACGCCCGATCTCCCAGGAGAAACATTTTACAGGCGAGCCGACGGAGTACCGCCATCCCATAACTTTAATAGCAAAATGACTAACACAAGCTTAGTAGAAAATAATTGCCCTAGCCTCTCAGTAAAGGGAAATGTAATGAGGCGAAAAGAACAGAGAGCTAACGTTCTAAAGCTACTTTCATAGACTCGCAGTCAAATGCAAACATGTCAAAATCGCCCAAGCTCCATATGAGGAGAGACATACCCAGAAAACGAACAGAACTACAGTTCCGAACAAAATCATCCCGCAGGTAAAAAGGACGAAACAGGACAGCTGCACCGGAAGTTTACCGGCTAAAAGACTAACACGAGATTAGTAGAAAATAACACGCACTGCCTCTCAATATAATAAAAAACCCTGACTCACAACAAAGGGGAAACGTAGTCCACAAGAAGGAGACAAAACAGGGAACAAACGTACCGAAGCTACTAACCGGCTAACTGTCAAACGCAAATGAGTAGAAGCACAAACGCCTGGATTCTCACTAAGAAAACCAAACAAGGCAAATGGCTTTGTACTTTCTTTGTGTAAATACGGTAACTTCAGCAATTAGAGGGCAAGGATCTTTTTATTTGTTACAGCAGGGGTGTTTTTATTTTTTATCTAGGAAACTGGTGGACTTTTGATTTTTTATCCACTGCACTTTTAGTAGTACACCTTAGTGCACTTGTATATAGTTGATATATGTTTGTCATGTATAAAGTTTTGCCTCCTAAAACCCAACCCCAACGTCCGTCATAGGAGGTGGCAACAGAATAAAGGACAGGACTGGCAAGCAGTAATGTGTAGGGAAGTTTCATACTATTCCCATTATTCATTTGAAAACCTGTTTGCACATTCCTGGACTCATTTCTGGCTAATGGGGCTCTGGTGAAATACACAAGATTCACTGTGCTGCTACATGGGTTTTGACAGCTTTTTGTAACCTTGGGTAGTTAGTTGTGTAATATGAAGAGCACCAAGAACACGTCTAAAAATGAACTTTTATTGCCAATATTGACAAATTATCTCATTTTATTGTAAAAACTTAAAAAATAAATCATATTGAGACCTTTCTGGAACATTGCCATTTTTGGCACATTTGGATAACGAAAAAGGTTCACCTGAAAAAAACCCTGTAAAATTTGAATGGTTTGAGATATTGACACCAGATTGTTACCAGAGGTAGGCAGCATATTGATGAATCAGATAGAGGAGTCATTTCCTCCATAGCATTTGTAGCTCCCCAGGTAAAAATTCTTAAACTTGAATGTAGGTACCCGTTTTTTAGTTTTTTTATATTTTCTGTACATAGATTGTTGTAGTCACTGCTTAGTCGTAATACTGCAGGTGTCTGCTTTAATAAAAGCCATGAACCATATTTGTACCATTTATAGTTTTTGAGATAACCACCTTTGTTTGTCACTAGTGAAAACAGGCAAAAATTGGCCTATTTTGCCCTCGGTAGGAAGAGGTTAAGTAGGACCCCGGCAGAGCCTTCGCAGCAAGGCGGGTGGATTACAGTTCGGGAACGTAGTCGAAAACCTAAGCCTCCACCAGTGCACAAACAACCCATTCACGTTTCCAACAGGTTCTCCCCCCTCAGTAACGCACCGGCTGTGAAACCTGTTAAAAAAAGAACTCTGGTGATTGGCGACTCTATTTTAAGAAACGTGAATTTAGCGACACCAGAGACCATAGTCCAATGTATCCCAGGGGGCAGAGCGACCGACATCAAAGCGAACTTAAAAGTGCTGGCTAAACATAAGTTCTCTAAAATTGTTATTCATGTCGGCGCTAACGATGTCCGGTTGAAGCAATCGGAGATCACCAAAGATAATTTTAAATCGGTGTGTGATTTGGCAAAACGGATGTCTGCATCAGTAATTTGCTCTGGTCCCATTCCCGCTCGACGTGGTGACGAAATCTACAGCAGATTGACATCACTAAATCACTGGCTGTCTGTTTGGTGCCCTGCAAACGGTATTGGCTTTGTAGACAACTGGAGTACTTTCTGGGGGAGGCCTGGTCTTTTGAAAAGAGATGGTATTCACCCCTCGTGGGAGGGTGCCGCTCTTATTTCCAGGAATCTATCTTATAGTCTCAGAAAGTCTATTTCCTGACACACCAGAGCCAAGACCAGGCAGCAGAACTACTGTCTTACACAGATTTCTGCATGTTCCCAAAAACTGCTGCCCAGGTTCCATGCTATTGAGACAGTGTCTGTCCACCGACCTAGAGTAGGCTTTGCTAAAAAGCCCATTAGGGGTGTTTGTATGGCTAATTTAAAAAAAATCAGACCCTGTCATTCTACTAATAATGGGGCTGAACAGAGAGAGCCAAAAAATGGCTTGATTAATATCAGATCACTAGCCCCTAAGGCAACTCTTATAAATGAATTAATTACTGATCACCAAGTTGAGATCCTATGCTTAACTGAAACTTGGCTTAAAATTGATGAATATATTGCATTAAATGAATCCACTCCTCCTGGTTACAGTTATACACACATTCCCCGTCTGACGGGTCGTGGAGGTGGTGTTGCTGCTATATATAATTCTAATCTCTTTGCTACTCTGAAATCTGCCTACAAATTTAACTGTTTTGAAGTGCTTGTTCTCAGTTTTGCACATCCAGACAGAAAAGCAATCAGTTTTACCCTTGTCATTTTATATAGGCCATCAGGTCCATACAGTGGTTTTTTTACTTGAGTTTGCTGATTTCCTTTCCAGCCTGGTTATTCATTCAGATAAAATAGTAATTGTAGGTGATTTTAATATTCACATGGATAGTGAAGGTGATCCTCTCAGATCTGCATTCTTGTCAATTATTGAACCCATTGGCTTTAATCAACATATACATCAGTCCACCCATTCTCATAACCATACTCTTGATCTGGTCTTAACGTATAATACAGAAATAGCAAACATAGCAGTCATGCCTAAAAATCCTGTGTTATCAGACCATTACTTAATTACCTTTCACCTTTCACAAGTCTGTCATGTGCCATCAGATACTACATTCTACTTTAGTCGTAAGCTCTCCTCCAGATCTGAAAATTATTTTATTAATGAGCTCCCAGGCTCATTTGTGCACTGTGGGGATTTTCTTGGCTCCAGCCAAAATGCGTATACAAATGCAGACATAAACTCAATTGATCAGCTGACTGACAACATTAATAACGTACTTAGTAGAACCCTGGATACTATCGCACCTCTTAAAAAGAGGAAAGTCTGCAATAAGAAATTAGCTCCCTGGTACAATGACCATACTCGTGCTCTCAAACAAGCTTCACGCCAACTTGAGCGCAAATGGCGTTCCTCTAAATTGCATGTTTTCCTCCATGCCTGGAAAGACAGCCTTCTCTATTATAAACATGCCCTTATCACAGCGCGTTCCTTATATTTCTCTATTTTGATAGATGAAAATAGAAACAATCCTAGGCACCTGTTTAACACTGTTGCCCGACTGACTAAGAATCATGTTGATCCCTGTGTTTCAATCCCATTTAATAGTAATGACTTTATGAATTTCTTTGATGACAAAATTATAAAAATCAGGGACAAGATTCAAAGTTCTTCTACCACCCCTCATACAGGGTCTGCCCCTCCGTCCACTCAACACTTGGATGCAGAATCTTCAGATGGACGGGTGGCCTATCTGAACTCCTTTGCTCCAATAGATCTCACTGAATTTAATACTATAGTAAATTCTTCAAAATCTTCTACCTGTCTTCTAGACCCTATCCCAACGAAGCTACTGAAGGAGCTACTGCCAGTGATTGGAACACCACTGTTGCATATTGTTAATGCTTCTTTAGCCTCTGGACATATACCACCGACTCTCAAACTTGCAGTCATCAAACCCCTTCTTAAGAAGCCAAACTTGGATATGAACGACTTGTCTAACTAAAGGCCTATCTCAAACCTTCCGTTCCTCTCCGTCCTCTATTATTCCGTTAAAATAATAGAAAAGGTCATTTCAAAACAACTCTGGTCATTTTTGCACCCTAATCAAATATTGGAAGTTTTTCAATCTGGTTTTCGACCCTCTCATAGCACTGAAACAGCCCTAGTCAAAGTATTCAATGACCTACTCCTTGCTTCTGATAGTGGCTATATCTCTGTACTCATGCTTCTGGATTTAAGTGCAGCATTTGACACAGTTGATCACCTCATCCTTCTGGATAGGCTTGAAAATATTGTTGGCCTCTGTGGACTGGCTCTTTCCTGGTTTAGATCATACTTATCAGACCGATATCAATTTGTGCATCTTAACAATGACTCCTCCTATAAGTCTAGGGTTAGATATGGAGTACCACAAGGATCTGTCCTTGGGCCTTTGCTCTTCTCTCTATACATGCTTCCCCTGGGACAAATCATTCGTAAACATGGCATTAACCTCCACTGCTATGCAGATGACACCCGGCTGTATCTATCAGTCAAGCCTGATGAAATTGTCCTGCTGTCAAAAATGGAAGCTTGTCTTATAGATATAAAGGAATGGATGACCCATAACTTTCTCTTGCTAAACTCTGATAAGACAGAGGTAATGGTAGTGGGGCCCAAGTCCCTGAGATGCAAACTATCTGGCTATATGCCTAACATTGATGGAATTTCAATCACCTCAAGTGCTGTCATTAAAGATCTTGGTGTTACGTTTGATCCAGATCTAGTATTTGATACACACATTAAAGACATCTCTAGGGTTGCTTTCTATCACTTGAGGAATATCTCAAAAATTTGAAAAATACTGTCCCTACATGATGCTGAAAAGCTAGTCCATGCTTTTGTTACTTCTAGATTAGATTATTGTAATGCTCTTTTGTCTGGATGTACACATTCCTCTCTGAAAGGGCTTCAGCTAATTCAAAATACAGCAGCTCGTATTCTCACGAGAACTAGAAGATTTGAACACATCAGCCCAGTGTTAGCTTCACTTCACTGGTTGCCAGTCAAATTTCGAATAGACTATAAGATTCTATTACTTACCTTTAAAGCCTTACATGGGCTTGCCCCCTTATATTTAAGGGATTTACTTTTCCCTTATAATCCCTCACGAACGCTCCGTTCGCAGGGCGCAGGCCTCCTTGTTATTCCTAAAATAGCTAAAAGTACCATAGGTGGTAGAGCCTTTTCCTATCGTGCTCCTCTCCTATGGAACAAATTGCCTGCTCATGTTCGGGGTGCAGACACTGTCAGTCTATTTAAAGCTAGGCTTAAAACTCATCTTTTTAGTCTGTCCTATAGTTGAGGGGCAGGAGTGGGTGGCTGGCATTAGCTAGAGTCTCTGGTGGACTGAGCGGTCAGTGCTGTCACTGGATCATTATTGGTAGTGTTGTGTTAAGCTCGACCGGTCATGGTCTAGTGGTGACTGTCTCAAGCCTGCCCTCATGGCTGTATTGGCCCCTGCCTCTGTTTAGCCCTTAGCTATGCTGCCATAGCCTTATTCTGCCGGGGTTTCATTATCGCAGCAGACACCTCTGTCTCTCCTGCTGCGCTTGTTCTGCTACCATCTGAACCCCCTAACAATGTTTTTTTTCTTTTTTCCTCTTCCCTGCTCTGGGCACCTGCCCGGAGCTCTAGCCCAAGTTTCCCGAGTTTCCCGCGTCCTTCCCCCGCCCCCCTCCTGGCCCGGAGCTCCAGCCCAAGACCAGCTAGGCGCCCCCCACCTGCCACTGCTGATCTCTACATGATGGAGTCATCAGACAGAATAGAATACCTCCCTATGACATAATCAACCCATAGGCCAGTGGAGGATGGGCATCCCCCCAATAGCCGGGTTCCTCTCGAGATTTCTTCCCATCGGGGAGTTTTTTCTCGCCACAGTATGAGGGTTTTCTCTCCTACTAGAGTTTTTACCTCTGCTATCTGGGGGCTTAGAGCTGGCATTTCCCATTTCCCCTTTCCTCCCCTTTCTGTTCTGTAAAGTGTCTTTGTGACAGTCATCTGTGAAAAGCGCTATATAAATAAAATTGAATTGAATTGAAGACTAGGCCTACCGTTGAAAGTATTTGTACATTCTATATCTTACACGTTATTGCGTTGGCCCGATCTGTATCCTGCATGGAATTTTTTCATTTATTGCGACATAAATGCACTCATAGGCCTACTGCATCTGCGTAGCCTACTAGCTAGCTACTAGTTTTCAGGTTGAATTTAAGTGATTTAGCCTATTCGTCATTATTACGGCTAATCAATCTACCGTCGGATAGGCTTAAGTATCGTCTTTTTCATTTGGTTCAGCTGTGCGTTAGCTGATTGAACTGTTTGTAGTGTAGTCACGGTTTAGTTAATGTAAATTGCAGCATTACTGACCACTTGTTACTTGCTTTGTGTTTCTAGGTCTAGTAAATTGCTAGTGTTTTGTGTTGCTAATCGCAAATAGATTCACCTGAGTGAATAAATAGCGTGTTTTGCATTCCTAGTTCAGAGTGCAAGCAGACCCGCGTTATCAATCTACCGTCGGATAGGCTTAAGTATCGTCTTTTTCATTTGGTTCAGCTGTGCGTTAGCTGATTGAACTGTTTGTAGTGTAGTCACGGTTTAGTTAATGTAAATTGCAGCATTACTGACCACTTGTTACTTGCTTTGTGTTTCTAGGTCTAGTAAATTGCTAGTGTTTTGTGTTGCTAATCGCAAATAGATTCACCTGAGTGAATAAATAGCGTGTTTTGCATTCCTAGTTCAGAGTGCAAGCAGACCCGCGTTATCAATCTACCGTCGGATAGGCTTAAGTATCGTCTTTTTCATTTGGTTCAGCTGTGCGTTAGCTGATTGAACTGTTTGTAGTGTAGTCACGGTTTAGTTAATGTAAATTGCAGCATTACTGACCACTTGTTACTTGCTTTGTGTTTCTAGGTCTAGTAAATTGCTAGTGTTTTGTGTTGCTAATCGCAAATAGATTCACCTGAGTGAATAAATAGCGTGTTTTGCATTCCTAGTTCAGAGTGCAAGCAGACCCGCGTTATCAATCTACCGTCGGATAGGCTTAAGTATCGTCTTTTTCATTTGGTTCAGCTGTGCGTTAGCTGATTGAACTGTTTGTAGTGTAGTCACGGTTTAGTTAATGTAAATTGCAGCATTACTGACCACTTGTTACTTGCTTTGTGTTTCTAGGTCTAGTAAATTGCTAGTGTTTTGTGTTGCTAATCGCAAATAGATTCACCTGAGTGAATTAGCCCTGCAAGCAGCTGAGTGCAATCGAGAAATTAGCCAACTCTATAAGTTAAAGTAGAGGCTGCCTCGTCGGTAATTTGCACAGTTTGTAATGATCCTCCCCCACCTAACCTGTCTTCTCACCCCCTACCATGTGTTTAACCCCCATTCCTCTGTGCTCCATGCCTCGCTCCTGGAGGCCCAACCACCGCAGACGCTGTCCGGCTAACCTGGTCTACCCACCGCTGTCCTCTCATAAGGAACTCTCAGTGGTGGGTGGACTATGGAACTGCCGGTCAGCCGTCCAGAAAGCTGACTTCATCACTGCATATGCCAAGTTGAAGTCCCTCCACTTCCTGGCTCTCACTGAGACCTGGATCACTCCTGATAACACGGCCACTCCAGCTGCTCTGTCTGCTGGCTACTCCTTCTCCCACACCCCCAGGGCCTCAGGCAGAGGCGGGGGTACTGGTTTGCTCATTTCCACGTCCTGGAAATTCTCTATTCCCACTGTACCCTGCCTGAATATCTCCTCCTTTGAGTTTCATGCAGTCACTGTAACTCACCCATCTGCACTTAACATTGTTGTTCTCTATCGCCCCCCAGGTCCGCTCGGCGCTTTCCTGGATGAACTGGACACACTCCTGAGCTCCTTCCCTGAGGATGGTACCCCAGTAATCCTACTGGGAGACTTCAACCTCCAACCAGACAGCGCCCAGCTATCCAGTGTCACTTCACTCCTCCAGTCCTTTGCCCTCACTCAGTCCCCATCGCCTGCCACCCACAATGGTGGTAACCAACTGGACCTTGTACTCACCAGGAGTTGCGCCACATCTGAACTCACGGTGACCCCCCTCCACGTATCGGACCATTTCTTTATCTCATTTTCTCTCTCCTGCCCACTCTCCCTCAAATCCGCTAACAACCCACCCGCTGTTATGTTCAGGAGAAATGTCCGCACCCTCTCTCACACCTCTCTCACTACTTCTGCTCTCTCTGCACTTCCTCCTCCTGCTACCTTTGCTAAAATGCCCATTGATGTCGCCACCTCTGTGTTTAACTCATGCCTCTCTCAGTCTCTCAACTCACTATGCCCTCTTGTCTCCAAACCAGCCCGACTATCACCCCCTTCCCCGTGGCTGACGGATTCTCTCAGATCCAGCAGAACCATGCTACGAGCCGCTGAGAGAAAGTGGAGGAAATCCAGATCCCCAGATGACCTGGCCTCCTACCACACTCTGCTGGCAGCCTTCACAGCTGCAACGACATCAGCTAAAACTTCATTTTTCCAGTCGAAAATTGATACATGTCTATCTAACCCACGTAAACTCTTTTCAACCTTCTCCTCCCTGCTCACCCCCCCCTCCACCCCCTTCACCCTCCTCCCTCTCTGCAGATGACTTCCTGACCCACTTTGAGGGGAAGGTGGCTGCGATCCGGAACTCCTTCACGCATCCGGTGACACCCCACATCCCCCATACTGAACCCATCGCTACACTGTCGTCCTTCAAGACTCTGAAGGACTCCGATGTGCTCGAGCTGGTGACGCGCCAGCGCGCAACCACCTGTCCACTAGACCCCATACCTTCAGCAGTCCTCCAGTCTATATCTGCTGAGCTCCTTCCATATCTGTCCTCCGTTATTAACACCTCCCTAACCTGTGGCCATGTTCCTGCTGCCTTTAAAACTGCCCGTGTAACCCCACTCCTTAAAAAACCTAGCTTAGATCCCACTGATGTCAGGAACTACCGTCCTGTATCTCTCTTGCCCTTCCTGTCCAAAACACTTGAACGTGCTGTCCTTAACCAACTGTCTGTTTTTCTCCACCAGAACAACCTGCTTGACCCGCATCAGTCTGGCTTCAGAACCGGCCATTCCACCGAAACTGCTCTCCTGGCTGTGACTGAGGCACTCGCCACTGCTAGAGCCTCCTCCCTCTCCTCTGTTCTGATTCTCCTTGACCTGTCTGCGGCATTCGACACGGTCAACCACAAACTCCTGATCTCCACACTCGCTGAGATGGGCATTTCTGGAACTGCCCTCTCTTGGTTTGTATCGTACCTCACTGATAGATCCTACCAAGTCTCCTGGAAGGGTTCCATCTCTGCTCCCCGTCCCCTGTCTACAGGAGTCCCGCAGGGATCTGTACTGGGTCCTCTGCTGTTCTCTATGTATACTAAGTCTCTTGGCTCAGTAATCCATTCACATGGCTTCTCATACCATAGCTATGCTGACGATACTCAACTCTTCCTCTCTTTCCCTCCCTCTACCCCACAGGTCAAGGAGAGGATATCTGCTTGTCTGACTGACATCTCTGAGTGGATGGCTACCCATCACCTGAAGCTCAACCTTGACAAGACAGAGCTCCTCTTCATGCCGTACAAGACCTCCCCACTACATGACCTCTCCATCACCGTTGATGGGACCGTGGTGGCTGCCTCCCGCTCTGCAAGGAACCTGGGGGTGGTCCTGGACGACCGGCTGGACTTCAAAGAGCACATCAGGGCGACGGCACGGTCCTGCAGGTTCCTCCTGTACAACATCAGGAGGATTCGACCGTACCTGACCACCTACTCCACCCAGCTTCTTGTCCAGACCATGGTCACCTCACGCCTGGACTACTGCAACTCCCTGCTCGCAAGCCTACCGGCCTGCGCCATTCTGCCTCTTCAACTCATCCAGAATGCAGCTGCCCGGCTTGTGTTCAACCTCCCGAAATTTTCCCACGTAACCCCCCTGCTGAGGTCTCTCCACTGGCTGCCAGTTGCAGCCAGGATCAGGTTCAAAGTTCTGACCCTGGCCTACACTGCAGCAAATAGGACAGGCCCCGCCTACCTGCAGGACTTAATCCAGAACTATGTTCCTGCTCGACCACTTCGCTCTTCTACAGCAGGGCGACTGGCACTTCCCCCCCTCCGTGTCAAAGGCTCTCGCTTGTCCCGACTGCGGAGTTTTTCCACATTAGCACCTCAGTGGTGGAATGAACTTCCCATTCCCCTACGTTCTACTCCAACCCTGCCTGCATTCCGTCGAGGCCTGAAGACACACCTCTTCAGACTCCACCTTGACTGATATCCTCACCTAGGAATATCAGTTCCCTGTTCCCTGTGTTTTCCTGTTTGTTTATTATAGTTTATAATAGTATTTGGAATGGTTTATAATAGCATAGTTTATAATAGTATTTGGAATGGTTTATAATAGTATAGTTTATAATAGTATTTGGAATGGTTTATAATAGCATAGTTTATAATAGTATTTGGAATGGTTTATAATAGTATTTGGAATGAAAGTGTGGTGTTGCTGATTTGCCCACAGCTTACTGTGAACTACAGTCAACGTTCATTGCTAGGGATAGCTGCTACATTATGCAAAGGATGTGCTTTGCCTTGTCTGTTCTGTAATGATGATGATGTCTCTGTACGCACTTACTGTACGTCGCTTTGGATAAAAGCGTCTGCTAAATAAATGTAATGTAATGTAATGTAATTTGTATCATTTCCAGGGATTTGTAGGCTATATTAGCCTAGCCTACCACTGATTGCAGATAACCCTAATTCACATTGCAACATTACGCGTGTAGCTTTATGTGGATACTACTACTACGGGTATTTGTGGTACTGCTTCGTGCATACTAAGTTGGGCTACTAGAAGTTATAGTAGGCTTATAATTCATATTCGCTCGGCAACTTGCGCATTCACTGCGAGCAGATTTACTTTAAGGTTGCACGGTACCTATCGGGAAAATAACGTGGTAAGCCTACCACAATTTAGGCTATACCAACAAATTTAGATACTTTACATTAGGGACCTTCAGCGGGGGCAAGTAAGGATCTGAGCAAAGTGGGTAGGCGGAGCAAGAGGTCCAATTTCGGGGCTGGAATATCCGCACTTGGAACTTATTAGACAGACAACAGGCACTCATTGAATGACTGGCGGTCAACAAAGTTTTTACAAAACGGTTCGCTAAACGGGCCATTATCAGACAGACGAAATCAAGTCTCCTTTTTTTTCCCCGATTATATATGCTAGGTTGTTACGACCCAGAACTACTACTTACAGCCCGTTATGATTTTGACTATCCAACAAAAACCAACTTAAGTCCGGCTAGCTAACCTTAGTTGCTAAGCTAACTGAAAACACTACTGCGCATGCCTGACCACTTCCTCTTGTGCGGACCAAAAAAAAATTAAAAAAAATCCAATGGGGGGGGAAAAGCGCCAGTTGCGTATCTTGTCATATATCTAAAATCTTGACCTGAGCCTTCTAGGATTGGTGACATCGCACTGGCTAGGCGTGATGCGTCGTTCAGGGGCAGCTTCGGTTCCCCGCAGCCATGTTCTCAAACCTCTGCACCAGATGTTGCCCTCTGCTGATACCTATAATTTAACTCCCGGGGGAGTACTGCGGGGCTGCGGTCCGATGAAGGTCCACCAGGCGTCGAGTACGGGAGGTAGTGCGGAGGAGTGCGGTACGTGTCAGCCTCCACACATGCTTGCATCTGAGGAGGTGGGACCGAACGGATGGAACGGCAACCTCCTCCTCCTGGACCGGAATCAGGGGTGGTTGGTACCCCAAGGAGCACTTGAATGGGGACATCCCGGTGGCGGTGCTCCTCAGGGAGTTGTGGGCATATTCAACCCAGGGCAGGAACCGACTCCAGGAGGAGGGGTTGCGAGCTCACACGCACCGCAGGGCAGCTCCCAGATCCTGGTTAGTCTGCTCCGTCTGACCGTTTGACTGGGGGTGGTACCCAGAGGACAGGCTGGCTGAGGCGCCCAGGGCCGCACAGAATGCCTTCCAGACCCGGGAGGAGAACTGGGGCCCACGGTCTGAGATGACGTCAGAGGGGATCCCGTGCAGCCTCACCACGTGCAACACCAGGAGCTCCGCTGTCTCCGACGCGGACGGGAATTTGGGCAGGGGAACCGAGTGGGCCGCCTTGGAGAACCGGTCCACGATAGTAAGGATGGCAGTGTTGCCATCCGACGGGGGCAGACCGGTGACAAAATCCACCCCAATGTGGCTCCAAGGACGACCCGGGACAGGGAGGCGGCGGAGGAGGCCAGCGGGGGGCTGGTGGGAGGCCTTGCTCCTGGCGCACACTGGGCAGGCCTTCAGGGTGGGCCACCAGAAACTCCTCCTGACAAGGGCGGTCGTCCTGGCGATCCCTGGTTGGCAGGCCAGATGGGAGGCATGGACCCACTGGAGGACCTGGGAGCGGACGGAATTGGGAACAAATAGAGATGAGTTAGGGTTATTGCAAGGGTCCGGGTGGGTAGCCTGGGCGGCCTTCACCACGACCTCGATCTCCCAGGAGACCGCAGCCACAACGCATGAAGCCGGGATAATGGCCTCCGGATCAGCAGATCTGGCATGGGGAGAAAAAACACGGGACAGGGCATCCGGTTTAATGTTACGGGAACCTGGGCGGAAGGTGACAGAGAAATTAAACCGGGCAAAGAAAAGGGACCAGCGTGCCTGACGAGCATTGAGTCTCTTGGCAGATCTAATGTACAGGAGGTTGTGGTGGTCAGTCAGGACAAGGAATGGTTTACCTGCCCCCTCCAGCCAGTGCCGCCACTCCTCCAATGTGAGTTTAATCACTAACAACTCCCGGTCCCCGACGTCATAATTGTGCTCCGCCGGGGTGAGTCTCCGGGAGAAGTAGGCACACGGGTGCATTTTTCCGTCCTGGACTGCACGCTGTGACAGGACCGCCCTTACGCCAGTGTCGGAGGCGTCTACCTCGACGACAAACTGGCGATTGGGGTCTGGATGACAGAGGATATGGGCCGTGGAGAACCGGGTCTTGAAGAGGTTGAATGCCTGTTGAGCCTCGGAACTCCAATGGAATGGGACAGAAGTGGAGGTTAGTTTGGTGAGTGGAGCCGCAATAACGCTGTAATTGCGAATAAAGCGGCGATACAAATTTGCAAAGCCCAGGAACTGTTGTAGGTGCTTACGTGTGGCCGGTTGGGGCCAGTCAGTGACGGCTTGGATCTTCGCAGGGTCCGCCCGGATCCTCCCCTCTTCCACGATGAAACCCAGGAATGGAACTGATGAGGTGTGAAAACTGCACTTCTCAGCCTTGACAAATAACTCTCCAGGAGTCTTTGGAGGACCTGACGAACATGGATTACGTGCTCCAGGGGATTTTTTAGAAAAGATTAATATGTCATCAATATACACAAACACTGACCGACCCAGGAGATCCCACAGCACGTCATTAACCATGGATTGGAATACTGCTGGAGTGTTAGTCAAACCTAACGGGACCACCAGATATTCAAAGTGTCCGAGGGGGGTGTTAAACGCCGTCTTCCACTCATCTCCCTCTCGGATACGGATGAGGTGGTAGGCGTTGCGAAGATCCAATTTAGTAAACACGGAGGAATTATGTAGGGGTTCAAAAGCAGACTTAATCAGTGGCAGAAGATATTTGTTACGTACTGTAATATCATTCAGGCCTCTGTAGTCGATGCACGGTCGGAGCGAACCGTCTTTCTTTGCCATGAAGAAAAACCCCGCCCCCACCGGCGATGAAGAGGGACGAATAATACCTGACGCCAGGGAGTCATGGATATAAGCTTCCATGGAAGCCTTCTTGGGACCTGACAGGCTGTAGAGACAACCTGATGGCAATTTCGCACCGGCCAGTAGGTCGATGCAGCAGTCGTAGGGTCTATGGGGAGGCAAAGACACAGCATGGGATTTACTGAAAACTTGTGACAAATCATGATACTGTTGAGGTACACAGGACAAATCAGATTTAAGAGTGTTACGGGAGAACCTGCCGGCCCCAGATGGAGGTATGGCAGAGCGGAGGCAGTTAGCCAAACAGTGCGAGCTCCAATCCTGCACTTGCGCAGTACACCAGTTGATGTGCGGATTATGAGTACGAAGCCAGGTTTGGCCGAGCACCAGAGGGGACTGAACAGAATGGATTAGGTAGAATTGGATCTCCTCTCGATGATTTCCAGACAGCACGAGTTGGAGAGGGATGGTAGAGTGTGTGACCCGACCCAGAATTCTTCCGTCCAGGGCAAGTGCAGTGATAGGTTTAGACAGCGGTTCCACTGGAATCCCGGCTTTCTTGACGAAATTGCAATCAATTAAGTTGGCGTCGGCTCCCGATTCGACCAGCGCCAACAGCGATGTGACTTGGGTGTTCCACAAAAGGGTTGCCTTCAGTTCAACCCGGTTCTGAGCGGAGTGAATGGTGGAGATAGGGCTCGCCAACACGCCCAGTCTTACCGGCGAGCCACGCCTTTTTGGGCAAATAGGACAAGAGGCTAAGTGATGATCAGGATTGCCACAGTACAGACAGGAATTGGTGCGAATTCTCCGGCGCCGTTCCTCAGCATCTATGGACCCAGTTGCATGGGTTCTTCCTCCAATTGGTCAAATGTGGAGGTGGACGGTTTGCCAGGAGGTGATGATGTTCGGGCGCGAGACGAATTAAATGAGCTAAACGGTTGGCCCTTCTTCCTCTCCCGGGCCCGGGCCCAGAGATGGTTGTCAATGGAGATGGCAAGGGAGATGAGGCTATTCAGCGAGCTGGACTCTTCGCGGGTTGCCAGCTGATCCTTTATCTCCTCGCTCAGGGCTTGCATGAAGGACCCCTGGAGGGCGGTGTCATTCCATCCCGCTTCCGCTGCCAAGGTGCGGAACTGGACCGCCATTTCTGCGACACTGCGGTTGCCCTGGTATATCTGGAGTAAGCGCTGAGTGGCTTCCCGCCCGCAGACCGGATGGTCGAATACTCGACGCATCTCAGCGGTGAAGGAGGCAAAATGGAAACAGGTGGGTGACTGGCTCTCCCACAGCGTAGTAGCCCACTCCCGAGCACTCCCTCCCAAACTGCCCATCACAAAGGTGATCTTGCTTGCATCTGTGGCGTAGGAGGCAGGTTGGATGCGGAACACGATGTCACACTGGAGAAGGAAGCAACGGCATTTTTCCAGGTCCCCCAGGTAACGCTCAGGGCTGCAGCTCAGGGGCAGGTGGTGCAGGACTGGCGTGAGCCCTCGGAAGAGGTAGATGAACCGCCATCTGGCTCATCATCGAACCCATCTGACTCACTTGGTCCGAGAGATTCTTCAGAGTCTCCTGGACGTCTTCCAGGCGGTGACCCTGTAGATTGATGACAGCGTTCTGGCAGGCGAAGGCGTGATGGATCTGATCCAAGTCGGCTGGGTCCATAGCTGGCCAGTTCGTTCTGTTACGGTTCTGAGTAGGAACTGGACCCAAATGCACGACTCAACACACAAGGAATTCCAATAACTCCAATAATTTATTGCTTCGACAAGAATTCCTCCTGAAGCATAGGGAGAGAGACAGACAAGACAGAAACCAGGTATGGATTAGCAGGGGATCAGCGGGAGCGGGTGAGGCCAGGGACTGGATAGTGGCAGGAATCCAGGCTGGTTGAGCAGAGGAGGAGCGGGGAGCGGGAGACCGGGCAGAGTGGAGTGGACACGGACAGCTGCAGGTTAGCAGAGCTGGAGCACCAGCTGGATGCACACACAGCAGCAGGTTGGCAGAACCGCAGCACAGGCAGGATGCGTACACAGCTGTAGATGGGCAGAACTGGAGCACAGGCTGGATGCACACACAGCTGCACGCTGGTAGACTTGGAGCAGACAAAGTTAGTAACAGCGAGGCAGGACAGAATGAACAGCATGTTAACGCCGTTCCTGTGAGAGCTAATTAAAGCTGGACAAGACTGGAAAATAGCGAGTAACGCTGATTCAGAACGAAAGCTTTTCAGCAGGCAAGACAGGACTAGATACAAAGTATCCACGAAACAAGACCAGGGTATTACTACAAAGAGACTTAATGAACTGGCACAGGACAATGAACACCGGGTGACTAAATACAACAGTTAACAAGTATCAATTAAAGGGTAAGTTCGCTATTTTGGACCTTGGACCCTATTTGCGGTCCGTCTTCCATGAACCTGACCCATGAAGTCCATTTTTTCGCTGATCGGTCCAGTATTGAGTTCGGTACAGATTTCCTGTAGGCTCTCACTGGGCTACAATGGAAGTGAACGGGGCAATCAGAAATGTTATGGAAAAACGACGATAAATGTGCTTTTATAGCTCAGTGTGTATTCTTACGGTCTCAGTATGCTCTCCTGTGAAATGTAGGCTATCGCAAACGCAAACCGAACGTTGAAACAACAGTTCCATTTGAAACAGAACTATTTCTCCGACCGCACTACCTCGCACTGTAAACTTCCGCAGTCTAGCTACGTTGTAGAGAGGGGGGGGGGGCGCGCTTGAAAAGCAGTTGATCACAAATCCTGACCTCCCGTTGGAGTTTACTAGCTAGTAGCCTACAGCAGAAATATTTGTAACGCAGTTTTTGTAATCATCATTTGTAATAATTCATCACAGCAATGGTGCGCGAATGTGCAGTCCCCGGTTGTGGGAATAAAATGTCTGGACGCTCAAATACCAGTTTTCACAGGCTTCCGTTCTCTGACCCAGAAAGATTGAGACTTTGGCTGGTTGTCTTACGGATCGACATAAACACTCCAGTCAATCAACTCCGTTTGGCAGACTCACGAGTTTGTCGAGCGCATTTCGACGCTACTGATTTCTGTAACCGCAAATCAGAAGCAAAACACTGGTTTCTAAAGAACACAGCTGTTCCTCGTGTCGGACCTGCAGCACTATCAAGCACCGGAGCGGAGGTAAGTTATATTTAGCTATAACGTTACTAACATTTTTATTTTTTTTGAGCGCGTCCTCTGACCCAGCACTCAATACCAACTAACAAAATCCGAGCTTGACATAAGTTGTTTTCTTGTAACAAAACTGTCGGAAACGTTCATCAACTATAACTTTTTACAATTCTATAATGTTTTATTTACAAATGCTTGACGCATGGTGTCCTGTCCAAAGTTCTCATCTATCACATATCTGTTGGCAGTCATAGTGTAATGGTAATCAATGGAGATGATCCAGTGTCATCCACAGATACATCCAGGTTTTCAATGGCATTCGGTAGCAACAGATCCCACTCCCTACAACACAAACTTTCCTCCTCTCTGGGCATCTGCTTGCACCTCTTGCAAGAACACCAAAAGTCCCCCGAAATTCTTGGTCTAGCCTCGGCAGCGACTTCGGATAACATTACCTGCGCAACTTCAGCCTCTCTCTCTTCTCTTGCTCTCTTATCATCCATCTCTTGTAGTTCCGTGTCCGTGTATTCTGGCTCAAATCTGTAGCCAGTAACGTCAAAGTCAAAATCAAATTCTTCGTCTTCGTAATCATTATAGTCATCCATCATCCAAGTTTTTTGTGGAAATTGTAGCCTACGTTGCTGCAGGTAAACAAACGCAGACTGCTCAACTAGATAGTTTCGTAAACGGCCGGCACACCTTCCCGCTCCCCTACCCCCGACACATAGTACTCCGCGGGAGCAGCGAAAACAAGCAACAGAGAAATGCTTACTTCCAAGCCATGCCAAGCACGTAAAAATGTTCGGATTTAGATACATTTCACAGGAGAGCATACTGAGACCGGTAACAATACATCCTGAGCTTCCCGTCTCATTTATTGTACATGAAAGCACATTTATCGAACATTTCTGATTGCCCCGTTCACTTCCATTGTAGCCCAGTGAGAGCCTACAGGAAATCTGTACCGAACTCAATACTGGACCGATCAGCGAAAAAATGGACTTCATGGGTCAGGTTCATGGAAGGCGGACCGCAAATAGGGTCCAAGGTCCAAAATAGCGAACTTACCCTTTAAGTGCCGCGTGCGAATGTATGCGTGAGTGATTAACGGAGCAGAGAGTGTGCAGAATGCATGCAGAGAGAAGGAAAGGGATAGGCGGATAAAGAGTAGTGGAACAGAGTGACACGAAAGGGAAAACCACGCCCAACCTGCAGCATGAGGGAAACAAACAGGGATACAAACAACACGATACGAGAGGAAACAGGTAAAACACGGGACACAAAAGGACGGGAGTGAGAGCATAACAATTAAGTTCCAGTATAAAATGCTCAGGTTTCAAATAAAAGCCAAATGAAACCAGAGTAAAATGCATTTACATATCCTTCTTTTTATTTAGTGAATTTCAATCGTTGAGCACAATGTCAGGTGGCGCGACTGGTCATGGTCAGGTGGTGCGACCAGCAAATTGACATTTAAATGTATCCATTCCCATTGCAGTCTGCAAAATTAAATCAGAAATATAACTGAAAATCATTTTTACTGTTAGAATTTTTGTTTTCTTTCTCTATATGGAAAATAAGGTGTTTGAAAACGAAAAGAAGTGGCCGTTTCTATAAATGGAATAAAGCCATAAATAAAGAAATTAAAGTGGAATTTACCATGTGATGTGTATTTTACACACTATAATGATTCATATTTGCAGGTTTTCAGTAGTGGTAAATACATTAAAAGTGTATTATTCAAAATTCATATATGGTCGCGCCACCTGACATTTCTGGGTGGTAAAATCTGAAATCTTGTTTAAAAATGTATTTATATCACCTTAAAAGCTATGAAACAAATATAAATACACAGGATACATTCTTGTGGAATTAAGAATGCATTTAAAATCAATTTTGGTCAGTATTTTTTTTTTTCATTTTGAAAACCTTATTTGTCATTGACCCTAAAACCATTCACAGTGCTGCCGGTTCCGTTCTAAGTGCAACCCTATTGGGGGGTTGTGGAATTAAGAATGTATTTAAAATCCATTTTGGTCAGTATTTTTTTTTTCCATTTTGAAAACCTTATTTGTCATTGACCCTAAAACCATTCACAGTGCTGCCGGTTCCGTTCTAAGTGCAACCCTATTGGGGGGTTGTTGCTGCTGCCCTCACCGCCATACCCATGCTTGCTCGCGTGTATTGGCGGGAGGGCTTTTTGAACAGAACCATACCGCCAAACCTAAAATGTATTGTTTTAAGAATGTCAATAAAGCTTTTACTTGAACAGTGGTCCTGACTGAACTATTTATATTAGGCTGTGACGTTCATTTACCTGTTAAAAAGGGCTTTCCGCAGACATATGTGGAGATGCAGAACACCATGTTTCCTTCCAACTGCTCTCTCGTAACAGCATGTAGCCACAGGGCTTGTCTGTTGGGATTTCCGAATGGACCTGCCAGTCGGGTTTTTTAAATTGCATTGGCTGTGCAGTTCACAATGCAACAGCTTTTAGGAATTTTATAGGGTTTTTTCCCCGATCTTTGTTGTCTTCTTCCTGCACTGTTGTTTTCTATGAATTATTCCCCCAAAGTGGGGCATGGCATTCACAGAAATGCTTCAGTGATGTATGACCATGGTTCTCTATTGGCTGAGAGGACCAGATGATGTGTACTGGTCAAAACCTTGCCTAATCAATTACAGGCAATGGTGAAAAAAGGAAGGCATATCTCAATTTAGGCATATCACTGATATTTGGGTTATGTTTATTCCATCCCAGGATGACAACAATTAACCATTGAAAAGCTGAATCATCCATTTGAGTTGGCAATCCCTTTAAATTACGCCACCAGTTGTAGAAGGATGGTATCGGCATATCCCCTGCATTTATCGCTCTATGAAACGTTAGATAAAATTATACTGTTAGAAATTAAAGCTAATTAACCCCATAACTAGAATCTGCCCATATTCAGGCCGGAAGTGGTTTAGTTTATTTTCACTCATTGCAGGGGTTTTTTTACGGTGAAATTTTCAATAAGTCTGTCACACAATATACCGTTTTAAAGTGTTAAAACTCACGATTCTATCTCTGTAAACTATTTTACGATCCCAATATTATAGTGACAATGGTTCCTTATTTTGTACCATGATAAAAAAAATTTAAAACTCCATACGTTCTATCTGTTCTGGAAATCCCCAGACAATATGAATCACTGAAGTTAGTATCCTTATCCTGGCAAAATCTTTTATTAAACTTCCACTTCCACTGTGTTTGAGCTTCTTGTTTCAGTAATAGTCGTGAGCTTGGTCGTGTGATGGAGGATTATCTTACAGAAGAGACCAGGATTATGCCTGTATTTAAATGGGTAACCATTTTATTTTCGAGCTTGTGTTCAAAAAGGTGGTGCATGAGAAGGGGTTAAATTACCTACCATAACCGAACAGATCGCTCTCTCTGTATCATTTGCACCCTGTGGTAAAGGTTTTTCGCACCAAAGCAAACGAATGAACATGACTATTTTCATCCTTTTTTCAGATTGTTTGAGAGGGTAAACTGGGTAGACGTGAACTGGAGCATATGAAAAACTGACTGAATTGTCATTGTGAAATGCCAGTTAAATTCAGGTAGAACTTTTTTTCTTCACCGAAGGTGCCAGAAATATTTTCAAGTTGTACTTACCCCCTGGCTCTGTGTACCACAGGTTTGAGGTGGGGCACTGCCTTTCCACCCTTGAGCAAGGAAATTAACCTGATGTGATTCAGTAAAACATCCATTTCTATGAACTTAAAAGAAAACAAGTCAAGTCAAGTCAAGTCATTTTATTTATAAAGCACATTTAAAAACTCCAGGAGCTGACCAAAGTGCTGTACAAGGTCTACAAATCATGATAAAAATGGACATTGGCACAGTAGGACAATAGGACAGAACAGTATGACAATACAGTAAGGTGATAGACACTACAGTAAGATGAAACAGTGAGACAACACAGTAGGACAGTACAGAAAACAAATAGGGCAGGATAACAGCTATACAGAGAGGTAGGCTACATAATGAGGTGTATATGATACATGTTTGAGGTTAATCGAATGCTACTGAGTAGAAGTGCGTTTTGAGTTGGGACTTAAAAGCATCCACAGAGGGAGCAGATCTAATTGGCTGCGGGAGACTGTTCCATAGTTTGGGGGCCACAACCGCAAATGCGCGGTCGCCTCGAGTTTTTAATTTGGTGCGAGGGATGGTCAGGAGGGCCATGTTTGATGACCTAAGAGACCTGGAGGCTGACAAGGGGGTTAAAAGGTCCGTAATGTAAGAGGGAGCTGCGCCCTTCATGGCCTTGAAAACAAAAAGCAGGATCTTAAAATCTATTCTAAAATTAACAGGGAGCCAGTGGAGAGAGGCCAGCACAGGAGTGATGTGTTCTCTCCTTTTGGTACCGGTCAGGAGCCTTGCTGCAGAATTTTGGACTAACTGTAGGCGGGATATGGATGCTTGGCTGATGCCTGTGTACAAGGAATTGCAGTAGTCAAGTCGGGATGTGATAAATGCATTAATTACTTTTTCCAGATCGGCGGATGACAGGATGGGTTTTAATTTAGAAATACTACGGAGTTGAAAGAAGCTGGATTTTATGACTGCATTTACCTGCCTGTCAAATTTGAAGGCAGAGTCAAAAATCACTCCAAGGCTCTTGACGTGGGTCTTTAGGTAGGTGGAGAGTTGACCTAGGCTGCTGGAGATTACCTTGGTAGATTCGGGGGGGCCAAACAGTATGATTTCAGTTTTGTTTTCGTTTAATTGGAGGAAATTGTGGGCCATCCAGGATTTTATGTCTTCAAGGCACTCTCTAAGATTGTCGAGGTTGGACATGTTGGAGGGTTTCAGAGGTAGATAAATCTGGGTGTCGTCTGCGTAGAAGTGGTAGGAGATGTTATGTTTCTGAATGATTTCAGCTAGCGGAAGCATGTAAATAGAAAACAAGATGGGGGCCAAAATGGAACCTTGAGGGACCCCATAGGGGAGACTAGCTACAGGGGAAGAATAGCCTCCTATACTGACAGAAAAAGTTCTGTCACTGAGGTAGGAGGCAAGCCAATTTAGGGCCGTCCCCCCAATACCAAGCCGGTGTTCGAGACGGTCGACAAGAGTGGCGTGTTCAACTGTGTCGAAGGCCGCGGTGAGGTCTAGGAGGAGGAGAATGGCGCAGCTACCAGAGTCAACGGTGAGGAGCAAGTCATTATAGATTTTTAATAATGCCGTTTCTGTACTGTGGGCTGCCCTGAAACCTGACTGGAACTTATCTAGAAATTTGTTTTGGTCTAGATAAGGGAGCAGTTGTGACAGGATGACCTTTTCCAGAATCTTAGATAGGAAGGGAAGTTTTGAAATGGGCCTGAAATTACTATGTATGGCAGGGTCTAGGTTTGTTTTTTTCAGGAGGGGTTCAACTATGGCATGTTTGAGGCAGGATGGAACAGAGCCAGAGGTTATAGAGCTGTTTATGATGGAGAGAATGCTGGGTCCCACTGTGTCAATGGTGTCTTTTAAGAGACGAGTAGGGACAATGTCAAGGGGGCATGTGACCGACTTCATCTTAGACATGATCTCAATGAGAGATGTTAATGAGATGGGTTTGAAACTGTTAAGTTGGGCTGTGGGGAGTAGGGAGGGTGTCGGGCCGAGGGTGGAGGGCAAGATGCCTGACCTAATCATTTCCACCTTACTAATGAAGAATTTTAAGAATTCTTCACATTTAGAAGGAGATGCATCTGTACAGGGAGCAGGGGGGGGGGCAAGTGAGAGAATTTATAGTGGAAAAAAGGACTCTGGGGTTATGACAGTTCTTTGAGATTAGGTCAGAGAAGTGCTTTTCTCTTGCCACTTTAACTGCCTCTTGATATTTCCCAATGTAGTCTTTCAGAATTTCATAAGAGATTTGGAGCTTATTCCGTTTCCACCTGCGCTCAGCTTGTCTGCACTGTCTCCTTAAGCCTCTAGTGCTGTCATTTAGCCATGGTTGCGGTTTAGGCTTAGGCTTTTTCACTTTAAGGGGAGCGACAAAGTCAAGTATAGAGGAGCAGGAGGAGTTAAACAGGAAAATAAGTTTCTCTGTGCTGTGTTGGGGCAGGGAAGCCTCAATAGAGCAGGTATTATGAGCAGCTATAAAGGCAGCAGCAAAGCTACTGGCAGTAGAGGAGTTAATGTGGCGAGAGGTACGTGCAGGGAGGAGAGTTTTAGACGGGAAAACAGAAAGCAAAACATCAAATACAATCACTGAATGATCTGAGAGGCTTGGGTCAATTATTTCCAAGTTGTCAATGGGAAAACCTGATGTTAAGACCAAGTCTAGTGTATGGCCAAGTTTGTGCGTTGGAGCTTTTACATGTTGGGTGAAATTAAAAGACTCGATCAACTGCATGAAATCGTTTACATAGGGTTTACAAGGGCAGCAGACATGAACATTAAAATCGACGAGAAGCAGCACTTTATCGTAGCTTGGCATAGTCTGTGCTAGAAGGACAGACAGTTGTGAGATGAAATCTTTTAATGATTTTTGGGGGGGTCGGTATATAAGGACTATCAATAAAGGATTCACCGATCCTACTTTGATTAGCTGCACTTCAAAGCTGGAAAAGAGTTCCGCATTTAAACGGTGACAGTTAAAACGTTTTTTAAAAACAACTGCCAGACCACCCCCGCGTCCTGAGAGACGTGGGGTACTAAAAAAGTCACAGTCCGGGGGACAGAGTTCGATAAGTGGGGCGAGCTCACCGGTCTTTAGCCAGGTTTCCGTCACCAGAAAGAAGTCCAGTTTACTGGCGATGAGAAGTGCATTTAGGTTAAATGTCTTGTTCAACATCGAGCCGGCGTTGAGAAGCGCCAGTTTCAGCGGGGCAGGAGGGTGATTCCCTGGAGGTCGCATCCTCTGGAGAGAGCGGAGGTTTTGGAGATTCACTCCGCGGCAGCCGGTGGTAATCCTCGGGCGGGGTCCCTCAGCAAATGCTACGCTCTGGGCTGTGCCACAGGAGGTAGGCCAGAGGGAGGTGCATCCAGACCCCGGGTAACGCCGGTGGATAGAGCGGCAAGTCAGAGGCTCAGAGCTGGACGTGACGTACACCAGGTAAGATGGGAGGGCACGGCGCGCGATTCTCCGTTTGACCGCAGCGCCTGCTCGTTTTCTCCGCCTTTTAGTGCGTCTTTTCCGATGAGTCGCTCCGAGGCGAGGTTGAAGTAACTCAGCAGGTATCTGGGCAAACCAGGGGCGGGGTAGAATCCTTTCCCCAAAATCCCGTCCATGGAAATCCACAAAGGAATCTCGAATGACCAGTAATCGTTGTCGGTCGTACATAATTTTGGATGGTGCATTTAGGATGCGAGACATAAACAGGACAACCAAGGCCAGAAGGAGACCGTGGCATGCAGCCAGAAACAGAGGCGCGGCCATCAAACGTACATCCTGGCACTCAGGACCACAGACAGCAACCAGTACAATGTGTTAAGAGCATTTGTTAAATGCATAAATGTAATGTGATGTAATATTTTCTAATTTCTGGCCACACGTGCACGTCAGAAGCACTGTAACTAAAGGATATGCACTCCTCTGATGCAATCACCTGCAAGCCAGTGACTTTACAGCCACACAGTACTACAGAACACCTAGGGACAAAAATAAACTAGCTAGCTGCATCACTGGCTTTTGACCGATCTCACAAGTTCACCTTTCACTCAACACCTACATTCTGCTTGAATAGTAAATTAATTGTTCACACTGTATATTGCTCAAAAATTCCGTCTCAATACATGGCCATTAAGTTCCCAGATCAACTAAAATCTGAATACAGCTTCAATTCAATTAAATTTATTTAACATAGCAGGGCTCAAAATTGCGACCGTTTTGGTCGCATATGCTCCCGAAATTTAATCTGTGCGACCTCGAAATATAATTGGGAGCATTTGTGCAAGTGCAAATAATTGTTCTGGTGCGACCTTTTTCCCCCCCAGTCGAACGTCCCTTTCTCTGTACATTCGCTAGTTAGTACACTCAGTATGTGCCTTGTGAGCTGACAGTGACCATTCTAACCAATCAAACGTGAGCTTGACGTTCTTACCTTTAATGCTGATTTTAGATTGGTTAAGATTAGCCTTCAATCACTCCCTTTCACGGCACTCCACTGTTACGTGACACAGAGAGCTAACGCGTTAACTAATTTTACCTGAAGACAAAAGTTTATTATCAATTTATTAACGTTACCTAACTAGCTAAATTGGTAACGTTAGCTAGCGTTATCGAAAGCTAACAATATGAAGCGAACGATTACGGCATTTTTTAGTAACGTTAACGTTACTAAAAACGTAACAGATGTAGTCGCTGTGGCTGCTGAAACAGTTGGCGATGTGGGTACACCAGCAGCGAAGAAGGCGTACACTTTTCGGAGAGAGTGGCTGAAGGACTTCGAATGGCTTAGGTATGACAACGGCGCAATGCACTAGCCTGTGGGACGGAGATAGCAGGTAACAGTGCCAGTGGCGGCTCCTGAGCTGAAAATTGGGGGGGGGGCGGAAAATTTACCTTTAAACTGATTATTGGTCTTAATCATTTTTCAATCAGTTTCCTTGATTAACAATAGGCTACATCAGCGTTTAATTCACCAATTACTCAATGCCATCAAATGTAGCCAGTTCTCCTCAATTAGGCTATTAGGCAAGTAATACAATTATTTTAACTTGCATCGCAAAATTGTGCAACATTATTATAATTATTATTATTGTCAACATTATAATTGTGGATATATGTGCTCTTCGTTCTCTGCACTCTTAATTCCGAAAATATTCATGGAAATTAAACGATCTTAAAGCTCAGCTTTTGTTAGATTATTTTTTTTATTTAGCACAACCTGCAATAAAAAAATAATCTAACAAAAGCTGAGCTTTAAGATCGTTTAATTTCCATGAATATTTTCGGAATTAAGAGTGCGGAGAACGAAGAGCATATGTATCCACAATTATAATGTTGATTAAAATGTGCACAATTTTGCGACGCAAGTTAAAATAATTTTATTACTTGCCTAATTGAGGAGAACCGGCTACATTTGATGGCATTGAGTAATTGGTGAATTAAACGCTGATGTAGCTTATTGTTAATCAAGGAAACTGATTGAAAAATGATTAAGACCACTAATCAGTTTAAAGGGAAGTTTTCCGCCCGAATGTAATGAGGGATCTAACACAGCAAATAATCAATTGGGCTGAACACTTTAGAGTCTGAGATAGTAGCTGGTAAGTAATGAAGAGATGTATAATATGCAATTCAGAGAGGTTGGTGGATACATCTAGGACTCTCTTTGTGTCAAGGCGTGTGCATAAACTCAGGGCGAGGGGCAGGGCTGGAGCAGTCCACAGCTCTGGGCGAGGGAAGGGCAGAAGCTTGTAGACACTTGTTCTCCATTGATTCCATAAGATTTCCATCTTGAGTTTTCCACAATCAACTGGAAACCCCCTGAATATGGAAGATACGAACTAACAAAAACACTGTTCCGGGTTTTAGCCAGCTATGAGGAACAGGGCCCTGAGTGACTATAAATGAGATTCAAAAGATTTATTAATTTCTATATTTTTTATTTGGAGATTCCCTCGATCTGTGGGCACCAGGGAGTTAAGCCACTCTTCTGAAAGAGAGAGTGAGAAAAAGAGATACTGCATCTCTCTCTCTTGCTCTCTCTCTCTCTCTGAGGACAGAATAGGAAAGGGGGCAGATCATAAACCTCCTATACCAGTTTGGACTTGTTTGGTTTGAGGATTTCTCAGCATTCCCCAACATCAGTTTCGTGCAGGTAAAATAAACACACTGTAACCACTGAAAGACCCTCTGGCATTTTCCATTCAAGAAAATTATCAATATCTCAATATAAAGGCGTACGGCAAGGTTATTTACATCATCCTTTGAAATGTGGGTGGCACTTCTCCAAACCGGATCAACTTGTTCAAAACAACTCTAGCTTTCTGATTTAATGAAATATATTGTCTTGACCTCATTCACAAAGTATCGCTTGTAGTATTATTTGTCTTTTGTATTTCTATCTTATTATATACAGATCCTTTCCAAAAAAATTTGAATATCATGGAAAAGTTTTTTTTTTTCCATAATTCCATTCAAAAAGTGAAACTTTCATAGATTATAGATTCATTACACACAAAGTGAAATATTTCTAGCCTTTATTTGTTTCATTTTTCATAATTTTGGCTTACAGCTCCAGAAAACCCTCAAAACAGTATTTCAAGAAATTAGAATAGTGTGTCGAAAATCAGCATTTACTTCAGTTATTTCATAGAATGAATGTTTTAGACTGAGTGTCACACTATCATCTAATTTACTCAAAACACCTGCAAAGTTTATCTCAGTTTGGTTCAGTATGGGGAAGACTGCAGACTTGACAATTGGCCAGAAGACCATCATTGACACCCTCCAGAAAATGGGTAAGCCACAAAAGGTCATCGCTAAGGAGGCTGGCTGTTCACAGAGTGCAGTCTCCAAGCATATCAATAGAAAGTTTAGTGGAAGGGAAAAATGTGGCAGGAGAAGGTGCACAAGCAAAAGAGATGACCGTAGGCTTCAGCGGATTGTCAAGCAAAGACGATTCCAAAATTTGGCGGAGATGCAGAGGGAGTGGACTGAGGCTGGAGTTAGTGCTTCAATAACCACCACGTACAGACGTATCCGGGACATGGGCTACAACTGTCGGATTCCTCAAGTCAAGCCACTCCACTCATTCTCTGAAATAACTGAAGTAAATGCTGATTTTCGACACACTATTCAAATTTCTTGAAATACTGTTTTGAGGGTTTTCTGGAGCTGTAAGCCAAAATTATGAAAAATTAAACAAATAAAGGCTAGAAATATTTCACTTTGTGTGTAATGAATCTATAATCTATGAAAGTTTCACTTTTTGAATGGAATTATGGAAAAAAACAACTTTTCCATGATATTCAAATTTTTTGGAAAGGATCTGTATATACAGTTGAAGTCGGAAGAATCTAATACACTTAGGTTGAAGTCATTAAAACTAATTTTTAACCACTCCACAGACTTCATGTTAGCAAACTATAGTGTTGACAAGTCAGTTAGGACATCTACTTTGTGCATGACACAAGTAATTTTTCCAACAATTGTTTACAGACAGATTATTTCACTTTTAATTCACTATATCACAATTCCAGTTGGTCAGAATTTTACATACACTAAGTTGACTGTGCCTTTAAACAGCTTGGAAAATTCCAGAAAATGATGTCATGGCTTTACAAACTTCTGATAGGCTAAATTACATTATTTGAGACAATTGGAGGTGTTACCTGTGGATGTATTTTAAGGCCTACCTTCAAACTCAGTGCCTCTTTGCTTGACATCATGGACAAATCTAAAGAAATCAGCCAAGACCTCAGAAACAAAATTGTGGACATCCACAAGTCTGGTTCATCCTTGGGAGCAAACGCCTGAAGGTACCACGTTAGTCTGTACAAACAATAGTACGCAAGTATAAACACCATGGTACCATGCAGCTGTCATACCGCTCATGAAGGAGACGTGTTCTGTCTCCTAGAGATGAACGTGCTTTGGTGCGAAAAGTGCGAATCAATCCCAGAACAACAGCAAAGGACCTTGTGAAGATGCTGGAGGGAACAGGTACAAAAGTATCTATATCCACAGTAAAACGAGTCCTATATTGACATAACCTGAAAGGCTGCTCAGCAAGGAAAAAGCCACTACTCCAAAACCGCCATAAAAAAGCCAGTCTATAGTTTGCAACTGCACATGGGGACAAAGATCTTACTTTTTGGAGAAATGTCCTCTGGTCTGATGAAACCAAAATTTAACTGTTTGGCTCAGGGGCGTCACCAGAGATATATGTTTGGGGGGGCTAAGCCTCTACTCGGGGGGGGGGGGGGGGGGGGACATGCACCCCCAGGAAAATTTTTTTTAAAAAGCAGCCACAAAATGGTTGTTTCCCATGAGTTTCGAGAGTAGCAATACACCTAAAATCAATAAATAATTTAGTTGTTGCAAAGAATATTTATTTAAATTGCTTAGATATATAGCAATAGGGTTGGGCTGATATACTATACCATCGCCTATCAACTAAAATTTACCGGCATCGCCAATGTCAAAGACGATGTGTAGCCTATTCTAGTTTGACAGCTTATACAAATTGCCTCAATGGCAGCGGAATTAATTCAGGCCTGGCCTGTACATTAAATTTAACCAGCGATTTGTTTTTTTATTGCAATTAAAAACCAGATTCCATAGCATACATCTAAATGTTAATGTACGCATTGATTCAATTTTAACTTGTGATCACCCTTCATAAGCAGGGAATCATGTTGGGGGTGGGGGGTTCCCTCAGAATTATACTCTCCCGTAAACTTCTCCCTATCATTAGAAAAAATCACACCCAGGTGGTGAAGTAAGCGGTGCAGGTTTTGAGCAATCATATAAAAAAATGCAATAGAAAATGTGTGTGTTGTTTACATGTACAAAAACAATGGCTTCTGGTTTGGTGATATTTTTACATTATGCTTCTTATTAATTAGTATACTTACAGACATTGCATTTAACAAACATGTAAAAGAGAGATAGAGATTAAAGGACAGCAATTGGTATTTCAGAAGAAACAGGAAATATGACAGTTAGTACTCTGATAACAAACAGGAAAGATTACAGTTATTACTTGAACAATAACAATGGAATTCCAAACTCAATAAGAGGGTGCATGGATTGTTGGGCCGTTCCATAACTGACTGGGTCCAGCAGAACACTGGTGGTAGATTTTGTATTGATTTTGCTTCGGGGGGTTGCTACGGCGACTCACCTTGCTAACAGGTGGAATATTCAAAACTCCACTCTAGCGGCAGTTGGTAATTTCAATTTCGAACCCGACTACTGTTTTTAAGGAACACAGACATAATATGTATCAAAATGTTCATGTGGTTCCCAGAATTCCTACGGTGTAAATATCTAAGCTGTGACATTTTTAGTTTGTAAAATATTCAGTGTTGTTTGAAAACCGTGCTCCCCATTCACACAAATGGTGGAATGTTCAAAACTCCACTCTAGCAGCAGCTGGTAATTTCAATTTCAAACCCATTTTCTAACTTGTGACCACGACTACAGTTTTTAAGCTACACAAGACATAATATATACAGATGTGCATCTTGTTCCCAGGATTCCTACGGTGTGAATATCTAAGCTGTGACATGTATACTTTTTGAGATAGAGCTGTCTGAAGCTGAGGCATGCTTTTCTCAAGATACTATTGTATTCCCGGGCATGTGACGCCTAGGCGACTCCTGATTGGTTTAAATCTCATGCTACGAACGGACGGACGGACGGACGGACACACATGTAATGTATTCACAACTTTCCCGAACTCTGACCTTTCCCATGATTCATAGCAGCGTCATAGCGGAAGCCGGTTTCTTCCGTCCGGTCTACTGTGTTTACGTTTGTAGCTAGCTATATATAACTAAATGTATATGAAGACGAACATTATTTAAAATGGCCACATTTCGCAGATCGTTACATGGATCGGATTATCTAACAAGTACTGGCGATAATACGGTGAAAGTGCCGCATCAGTCTATCCTAACGGAATGGGTAGACGATATGAAACAATGGCCCGACGTTAGCTATGTTGACATTGTCAACTACTTCATTCTTAGTGTGGGCGTTGATGGCGAGGAACTTAGAAATTACAAAAGCACAGAGGCTTATAATTATCTACATAGCAATAAAATCGGTAAAGTATTGTGTAAAAACGTCTGCGAGTTTACTTTCTTCTCTTGTTTTCGCCTCGTCCTTGGGGATTGAATGTAGCGCGTAGGGTGCCGGACAACAACATCTTCTTGTGTCTTGCGAGTCTGTCTGTGTTGAAAACAGGCTCCATTCATAAAATCTTTTTTTCGCGAGTTATTGTGCAACCGACAACGGCACATGTTGAGCCCGAAGACATTATCTAGCTATCCTGTGACTGAGAACGGTACATTTGGCATAAAAAGTAAACGTTAGGCTGGCTTTAAACGGTGAAACTTTCACGCAACTTTAGTTGCTTGAAACTTAGGTGAAACTAAGTTGCAATTCAGTTGCATGGTGTAAAGCCCTCTGCAACGCACTTGAAACTTGTCTGAAACTCAGCCGCAACAGTTGCAAAACTCTCAACTTTGTTGACAACTTGTCAGATGATGTCGTCAAACTACCAATTTCACACACCCTTTTATGAATGGTAACCATAGCAGTGTTTCCCCTTCTACCATAAACTCACGTGCCGCCCGGCTTGGACAAGAGGGAAAATAAATAATTTTAATGAAAAAAAAAATTTTTTTATATTATTCTTTTTTTTTTTTTTATATAATCTTTTTTTTTATTTTTTATGTAGCTGCAATATTTCCCTTATCACAGAATGCGGGAATGATCAAAATAGCATCTGGAAAAACCCTTGCCAAAACAGCTTCGGTTTCCCGTTAGGCCTAATTAAAATTTTCAATGGCAGCGCTGATATTATGAGGGTGTAATTATAGTTTCCGCCTCTACGCAAAATGGCGCACTTTCACCGCCCGGCCTGAAAAAAAATCTAGGGGAAACACTGCATAGCAACACCAACATCTGATTAATAAAGCCGGCACATAACGCTAAATCCGCTGATTTAAAAAGTTTGTATTCGTCAAGCAAGTTACTTCGCATAATCTGTGTATTAAAAACATTTTATCCAGCGAAATGTCTTAGATATGACAAATTACATCTAATAGTATCAAACTCTGTATCTATTGTAGCCTATTTTTTCAGATGTTTTCCCACTTGAAATAATCTAGCGAGGAAAACAATATGACAGATGAAAATAAATTACCAATCTAGCTAGCAAATTTTAGTGAAATAAACTATTAAATCGTTGTTGCATGGGACTGATTATTTTTTTAATTGCTTCGTGTAACTGTCAAGTTGCATGGAAATTATGTTGCATGCAATTTGCAACCTGCAACTAGTTGCGTGAAAGTTTCACCGTGTAAAGCCAGCCTTAGCTACATTTTGATCGGCGAAAGCGTTGGGTAAACCGGAAAGGAATAACCGGCAACCTCTGGCGTCCCGGAAGTGTCGAGTGTCATGACGACACCCATTGTCTCTCGCAGGAAAGTGGTGAATAGAAGCGGCTACACCGCTTAAAAAACTTTGCACTTTTGTAGCTTTATCAAAGCATCCTACCTTTAGTCAAATAAATTACCTACGTAGCTATCTAACTGTAAACTATTATATGTCTGTATTATCCAGGCTATCGCAGTAGCTAACTGCGGACATAAAACCAGAAAAGCTAGCTACTCCACGTTGCAGATGCGGCAAGTGAGTTCCGTTTTAAAATTAATTTAGCTGCTATAATGGTAGCTAATAGGCAAGCTTCACAAATTCTGTTTAGGCATTTTAGTTGAACAACTATAGCCATCTCATATAAACTTAAAACTTGAACCAGTAACTGTTAGGCAGGCTATAGGCTATAGCAGGGCTCGAAATTAACTTTTTTACTTGGTAGCACTGGTGCTCCCAACTTCAAAAAGTTAGGAGCACCAGCAAAAATTTAGGAGCACCCCACCAAAATGTAAGGAGCACCAACAATATATGTAATATATTTTTTTTTATTGATAAAAAAACGACAATATAACAGTACGGTTTACAAGTAACATAAAACGGTGAAAGTAGCCTTAAAAACGCAATGGTAGGCCACCACTGGGGCTTTACGCAATATCCTGGGGCCAGGATTTAAAATTTGAATCGTGCCTGAATTCTTCGTTGCCACACATTTGTCACGGGATTTCTTGTGTTTCGCGCTGGTCTCCGTGCTTATAAGAAAGTAAAGTGCAATCAAACAAAACTAAACATTAATGTTATATCCCCGCCGTCCACAATTGTTGGAGTTTGAGTAAAGGCAATCAAAATGCGCCCCAAGTTTATTTAGGATATGCTATATGAATGACATCAGTCTTCACAACAGCAGGGCGCGCTAATAATTTACCAATAACGTTAGCCTAGAGGCTAAATAATTTTGGTGAATGTGAAGATGAAGAAGTATCCTATCAATGCTTTCCTGATTTTTAGTTCAATGTGGGATAGACGTTACTTTGGGATAGAAATAGCCTATAGATGGTAGAAGGATTGAAGTGCGCTGCTGTGCTGACTGAACACGTAGCTACGTTACAGTTGCTATTGCTACTCGGCGGCCGTGTAGCTGTCCTTTATACTCGTAGTTTCTGCTAATTGAACAAATAAATGGTTGTATCTTGCATATTTAGATTTTTAACGTTAAGTAAGTGATTATATACAGTGTGCGAATTCCTCTCCTCTTACTTGTCAAATCTTCATCCCAGGCTGGGATGCTATCATTCCCCCCTCTGATACTTGTCTTTCATTCTGAATCTGTTATAGAAAATCCCGAACAACAAATAAGTTTATATATTTCCGAGTGTCACAATTAAATTCGATTTAGTTCAGAAGTTATGTTCGCCATCTGCACTGCTCTTATCAGGTGTAGGCCTAACGGTACCATTTAGGCGTTTTTATTAATAATCATAGGCGTCATTTCCACGGGGGACGCGTCCCCCACAATATCTGAGAGCCTTATATGCATATGCATAAAAGCGCCTGTATAGCCTATAGCCCATGTACGAGGTTGTATACGGCAATCAGTGGGCGGGGGGTAACAATGTTGCTCCATTTAGTTACATTATTGGGGCGATAGACGAGATAAACTAACTACAATGTAGCACAGCATTGTTTCATTTCAGGCGGCACCCGCTGCAATTATGTAGACTGCGAGGCTGCATAGAGTGGAAACGTGAGGCTTAGGTTCCGGAAGCAAAAACTCCATTCACTGTGTGCATTGCTGTGTCCGAATGGTATACGATTCTCACAAATGCCTCGAAAAATCAACATGATGTCCTGCATATTCCGGTAAAAGACTGCGTGCAGATGTTGTATAGCCTAACCCACGTGTAGCCTACATGTGCGCGGATGCCTCCTCTGTTTTCTTCACAATTTGCACACGGTTTTGTATATATAGCCTATATATATATATATATATATATATACAGCCTAGTATAATATGAATGAAAAAAAATGTTTTGGCCCCGCACTTTTGAAATGATTCCGGCGCCACTGCATCTGTTACGTTTTTAGTAACGTTAACGTTACTAAAAAATTCCGTAATCGTTCGCTTCATATTGTTAGCTTTCGATAACGCTAGCTAACGTTACCAATTTAGCTAGTTAGGTAACGTTAATAAATTGATAATAAACTTTTGTCTTCAGGTAACATTAGTTAACGCGTTAGCTCTCTGTGTCACGTGACAGTGGAGACCCGTGAAAGGGAGTGATTGAAGGTTTCTTAACCAATCTAAAATCAGCATTAAAGGTAAGAACGTCAAGCTCACGTTTGATTGGTTAGAATGGTCACTGTCAGCTCACAAGGCACATACTGAATGTACTAACTAGCAAATGTACAGAGAAAGGGACGTTCGACTGGGGGAAAAAAAAAGAAGAAAAAAAAAGGTCGCACCAGAACAATTATTTGCACTCGCACAAATGCTCCCAATTATATTTCGAGGTCGCACAGATTAAATTTCGGGAGCATATGCGACCAAAACGGTCGCAATTTCGAGCCCTGCCATCCATCCATTATCTAACCCGCTTATTCCTGGTCAGGGTCACGGGGGGTGCTGGAGCCTATCCCAGCATGCATTGGGCGAGAGGCAGGAATACACCCTGGACAGGCCACAAATCCATCGCAGGGCACATACACCATTCTCTCACACACTCATACCTATGGGCAATTTAGAGTCTCCAATTAGCCTAACCTGCATGTCTTTGGACTGTGGGAGGACACGGGGAGAACATGCAAACTCCACACAGAAAGGTCCTCGGCCGGGATTCGAACTCGGTACCTTCTTGCTGTGAGGTGACAGTGCTAACCACTGCACCACCGTGCCGCCCATAATACATACAATATAAACTTAATAATCAACGCATGATTTTACTTGATACAAACAACGTTATAGGCCTAGTTGAGTTTTTTTTACACATCGTTAACTCTGGCTGGTCGACATATGACTGTAATAGTGGGCTACAATTGATAAGTAGGCTAGTTTGAACTTACTTATTTTTTTGGTATGGTATGGATCCAGCCTAGCAGTAGCACTTGAGAGCAGACCTATAGAGCAAACGCTTTCGTAGGTAACGTTAACTGTTCATTTTAAATTCTGTTAAAGGGTAAATTCGCTATTTTGGACCTTGGACCCTATTTGCGGTCCGTCTTCCATGAACCTGACCCATGAAGTCCATTTTTTCGCTGATCGGTCCAGTATTGAGTTCGGTACAGATTTCCTGTAGGCTCTCACTGGGCTACAATGGAAGTGAACGGGGGCAATCAGAAATGTTATGGAAAAACAACGATAAATGTGCTTTTATAGCTCAGTGTGTATTCTTACGGTCTCAGTATGCTCTCCTGTGAAATGTAGGCTATTGCAAACGCAAACCGAACGTTGAAACAACAGTTCCATTTGAAACAGAACTATTTCTCCGACCGCACTACCTCGCACTGTAAACTTCCGCAGTCTAGCTACGTTGTAGAGAGGGGGGGGGGGGGGGGGCGCTTGAAAAGCAGTTGATCACAAATCCTGACCTCCCGTTGGAGTTTACTAGCTAGTAGCCTACAGCAGAAATATTTGTAACGCAGTTTTTGTAATCATCATTTGTAATAATTCATCACAGCAATGGTGCGCGAATGTGCAGTCCCTGGTTGTGGGAATAAAATGTCTGGACGCTCAAATACCAGTTTTCACAGGCTTCCGTTCTCTGACCCAGAAAGATTGAGACTTTGGCTGGTTGTCTTACGGATCGACATAAACACTCCAGTCAATCAACTCCGTTTGGCAGACTCACGAGTTTGTGGAGCGCATTTCGACGCTACATTTCGACGCTTTCTTTAACCGCAAATCAGAAGCAAAACACTGGTTTCTAAAGAACACTGTTCCTCGTGTCGGACCTGCAGCACTATCAAGCACCGGAGCGGAGGTAAGTTATATTTAGCTATAACGTTACTAACATTTTTATTTTTTTTGAGCGCGTCCTCTGACCCAGCACTCAATACCAACTAACAAAATCCGAGCTTGACATAAGTTGTTTTCTTGTAATGTCGGGTAAGTGAGGACTAGGTAAAATGTGTATTTTCTGAATCCAGTGGTTCCAACAGTCAATACCCTTGTTAAAACGTTCGGCACTCTGAATACTGAACACAAGCGATATTGCGTGCTAGAACCCCTCACTTAACCTACATTCAAAATAAGTTTTACGTGATTTAATTTGATAATTATTATTAAAAATTACAATCATCAATTAAATCGCCAAATTCGTTAATAGGTAAGTCGAACAGTAACCTGGTGGATCAACTAACAAGCCAAAACAAAGTCTAAATCAGGTCTTGAGATTAAGTAATTTTATTAAATGAAAACATTCAATTAGAATAATGACTGGGAATCATACATTCACGAAGGATTGTAGGCTGACTACTTATAATTCACAAAAGTGAAGACATTAAACCAGACATTAATTAGGAAATATACCAGAAAAGAGAGAGATAAGCCAAAAATTGTCAAATTATTTACCCTCCAGCGGAACAGGAACAAAAGGAAACGCACGAGGAACCAAAAAGAATGACTTCTTCACACAAACTCCACAATTGACTAACATCTTTTTCTGCGGTACACTCATAAAATACCTCCACAGGAAGACCATCCCTGTCCTGATTGGGTTAAGGTGTGGGGGAGGGGGGGGGGAGAGGGGTCATTTATGACAGACTGGCTTATCTTTGATGGGGGGTTGAGAATGAGAGAGAGAGACAGAGATAGAGAGAAGGGGGGAAATATTAGATATCCTACATCCCTCTCTTGTAAGAATAGGTGCATGCACCTGCTAAAAACCTATTCTTACATCACCAAATAGGAATCACATTACACATTTGGACATTGAAGATGCAGTTACCTGCTAACAACAAAAACAACTGTCCAAATGGTTCACCAACCATTTTTAAAACATTTAGTCCATGCCCAGTTTAATAGTCCCTTTGTGATCTAGAGTCATATCTCTATTAGACACTCTTTTGTGTCACTGCTGTTATGACACCCTGGTTCAGTCTCTTCCTTCTCCAGTGTCCGAGTATCTAGACTGGCAAGGGACCAGAAGTTCCCTGGACTTGGGTAACATGCAGTGCTTTTTCCATTAGTGTTGCAATTGCGTGAGTGAAATGCAACCTACTCCACAGTGTCTCTACCAGTTGTGCACGGCGTGCGGGGGCTCTGTCTCCTGTGACAGGAAGCTGGACGATCCACAGGTGGCAAAGTGCAGTCAGGGCCTCTCTTCTGACGGGCGGGGAAGCTCCTCTTTCCCTGTCGGAATCCATTTTGGCTCCTTTAGCCTGGATCCAATTGGGTGGACTGCTGACGGCAGTTGCTTAGGCTAGCTTCCCGCGGCAGGGTGTGGGACCGGTTGCACTTGTTTGCACTTGTGTCTGTGGGTGTCCTTTAGGGAATGGCAGGAGAAGACTGTGGGAGTTGAGGGCTTAGGAGCGAAGACCGGAACAATTAATGATAGCACTGCATGTTATGACCACTGTCAGTCCATGCCGGGGAACCTTACGGACAGGGTTTACCTTCCACGGGATTGCCAGTCTAAATAATCACATGAATAGGGCTGACTTGTCCAGAAGTGTCTATGAACAGTATTTGGCGGGGCACCTACACTCTATAAAAGGGACTTAAACACAACATGGGCATGGTATTAGGTTAAAAGGTGGTGGTAGGGATGGATGGGGGGGGGGGGGGGGGGGCAGAGAGAGGCCGAGAGAGAGAGGCCGAGAGAGAGAGACAGAGGAGAGGGAGAGAGAGAGAGAAAGAGCAAAAGACATTAGGCAACATCCCGTCATTCCCTCTCTTGGAACGATAGGTGCATGCAGCTGCTAAGAGCCTATCGTTCCATCATCATAACAACAACACATTTGGACATTATATCATTGTACAATGATAGCTGCATGAAAACAAGTGTCCTAATGGTTCACTAACCATCTTTAAAACAATTAGTCCATGTCCAGTTTACTAGTCCCATTGTGATGATCCGGTGTGGTGCAGAATTTATTTTATTTTTTTTTCACTGCTGTCATGGCACCTTGGTTCAGTCAATTCCTTCTCCAGTGTCAGGGTATCTGGACTGGCAAGGGAAGAGGCTCCCTGGACTTCCTGGATAACAATGCAGTGCTTATTCCCCTTAATGTTGTAACTGTGTGAGTGAAAGGCGGCTAATTTGACAGTGTCTCTACCAATTCTGCATAGCGTGCGGGGGGCTCTGTCTCCTGTGACAGGCAGCTGGACGATCCACAGGCGGAAAAGTGCGGTCAAGACCTCTCTACTGACGGGCGGGGAAGCACCTCTTTCCCTGTCGGAATCCGTTTTGGCTCCTTGAGCTCGGGTCAAGTTGGGTGGACTGCTGACGGCAGTTGCTTAGGCTAGCTTCCCGTGGCAGGGTATGGGTCCGGTTGCACTTGTGCCTCTGGGGGTCCTTCGGGGAGTGGCAGGAGAAGACTGTGGGACTTGAGGGTTTAGGCCTTATCACTCACAGCAACATGTGAAGAGGGGAACACTGCATGTTATAAGCACTTAGTCCATTCAGGGGAACCTTACGGACAGGATTTACTATCCACAAGATTGCCAGTCCAAATAATCACCTGAATAGGGCAGACTTGTCCACAAGTGCCCAGGAACAGCATTGGAGGGGGCACCTACACTTTAAAAAGGGACTTAAAAACATGGGCATTGTCTTATGTTAAAAGGTGGTGGTAGGGATGTGGGGGGGTGGTGAGGGGGGGGGGGGGGGGGGCAGGGGCAGGCAGAGTGCCAGTTTTACCTCCTAGAACCCCAGTGTGGTTACTGGCAGTCCTTTGGCTGCGGAGGGCCACAGCGTTCAGCAAACCGGGATGACAGGAGGCATCCTGTCATCTTGCTTCTTCCGCACGTGGATGCCCCTTAACCACGCCCGTCTCATCTCTGTCCAGGGGTCTATGCCAGTTTTGGCTTTGGTTCCCTCTCTGGGCAGCTGGGCTGATCGTTGCTCGTAGGCATGCAGTCCATCACTGCTCTCCGAACACTTCTGATGTCGGAAAAGGGCTCTTGCACTCTCCCTGGATGACGTGTGTGTGCGAAGTTTGCAGGTGTGGCTCGGGGGTGGAGAGACGAGGGGTGGGGGAAACTGTTGTGCTAAATTGGCTGCTTTCATCTTGCTTTGGATTGCAAGACAACACTCTGGCGGAGACTTTGAGGGCCAGAGGAGTCGTAAAACGGCCGGGGGTTGGCTTCCTGCTCCGTTTCTCCCGGGGTCTCTTTACAGCTCTGATAGGGGAGCGAGACTTTCGCAGAAGTCCCCCTATCTCCTCCATCACAGGAACTGTGGAAGTGGGAGAGTCCACAGAGCACACCCCTTCTGTCTGTGCAGCAGACAGAGGTTCCCCGGATTCAGCAGGAGGGGAAGAAAAGTCCACAAGGGGTGGGGTGGGGTCCTCGGCCTGGGTGGACTTTTCTGTGGGGGCTGACTCCACCTGTTGGGGTGCGTAGACCTCTCCACCTGGCAGGGCTGATGGGCCTGTAGAAGCCGGTTCCGCGTCCTGCGGTTCAACGGTCTCCTCACCAGGCTGGGCTGCTGCGTCTGCAGTAGCAGGTTCTGCCCCCAGGGGTTCGACGGTCTCCTCACCAGGCTGGGCTGCTGTGTCTGCAGTAGCAGGTTCTGCCTCCAGGGGTTTGACGGTCTCCTCACCAGGCTGGGCTGCTGTGTCTGCAGTAGCAGGTTCTGCCTCCAGGGGTTTGACGGTCTCCTCACCAGGCTGGGCTGCTGTGTCTGCAGTAGCAGGTTCTGCCTCCAGGGGTTTGACGGTCTCCTCACCAGGCTGGGCTGCTGTGTCTGCAGTAGCAGGTTCTGCCTCCAGGGGTTTCGACGGTCTCCTCACCTGGCTCAGCTGAGAGGACTGCAGCAGCGGATTCCACGTCCTGTGGGGTCACATCCTCTGTGGTGGCTGGTGTGATACAAGACACAGAGCTGTTTCCCCAAATTCCTCCAGGGAAGGGGGGCTCACCAGGGGGGCGGCTACATTGTCTGTGGAGGTGACAAAATCCACAGAATTGTCCAAGCCTGAAGGGGGTGGGGATGAGTCAATGGAGAGTGCTGTATTGTCCTCGGTGGGGGGTGGTGCTGGGTTATGGCTGGAATGGCGCCATGCACTGCTCCTTCCAGCGCATGCTGGACTGCCACAGAAGAAACTGGTTTGGCAGTAACTCCTGACTTAGAGTGGTGCTTTTCCCAAGCCAGTTTCCACATCTGGTTTACCTCCTCCCATGCCTGCTTTGACCGCCAGAGGTAGAGAAAATGTTGTCTTTTCTCTAGGTACGACCTTATCCCTTGGACAATCTTGCACTTGGTTTCATCACTCTCTGGAGAAATCAGATAGTCCAAATACTCAGTCCGCAGGTTGTAAAGGGCCTCCTCCTTCAGCTGGTCCATTGCCTTGAGCTGTTCTGCAAATTTTGGGCACTGGGCTATCAAATATTGCCGTTCTGATAACATGAGATACCACTGCTGATCCAGCCTTGACTGGCCAGGGAATGCTGGTAGGTTAGCAGTGGAGGGTAGATGAGGCATCTCTCTCTTTGTCTGGTATGCCATAATAATATAAAAAAATAAAAAAATAAAAAATAAAATCAATAAATCTAAGACCAGTCGATTAGAAAAAGATTTGAACTTGTCTCAGAGTTTACCGCAGTTTACTCAATAGCAAAATTTAGTATGCTATAGGACAACCTATCTCGGTGGAACCTCCAATTATGTCGGGTAAGTGAGGACTAGGTAAAATGTGTATTTTCTGAATCCAGTGGTTCCAACAGTCAATACCCTTGTTAAAACGTTCGGCACTCTGAATACTGAACACAAGCGATATTGCGTGCTAGAACCCCTCACTTAACCTACATTCAAAATAAGTTTTACGTGATTTAATTTAATAATTATTATTAAAAATTACAATCATCAATTAAATCGCCAAATTCGTTAATAGGTAAGTCGAACAGTAACCTGGTGGATCAACTAACAAGCCAAAACAAAGTCTAAATCAGGTCTTGAGATTAAGTAATTTTATTAAATGAAAACATTCAATTAGAATAATGACTGGGAATCATACATTCACGAAGGATTGTAGGCTGACTACTTATAATTCACAAAAGTGAAGACATTAAACCAGACATTAATTAGGAAATATACCAGAAAAGAGAGAGATACGCCAAAAATTGTCAAATTATTTACCCTCCAGCGGAACAGGAACAAAAGGAAACGCACGAGGAACCAAAAACGAATGACTTCTTCACACAAACTCCACAATTGACTAACTTCTTTTTCTGCGGTACACTCATAAAATACCTCCACAGGAAGACCATCCCTGTCCTGATTGGGTTAAGGTGTGGGGGGAGGGGGGGGAGAGGGGTCATTTATGACAGACTGGCTTATCTTTGATGGGGGGTTGAGATGAGAGAGAGAGAGACAGAGATAGAGAGAAGGGGGGAAAATATTAGATATCCTACAGTAACAAAACTGTCGGAAACGTTCATCAACTATAACTTTTTACAATTCTATAATGTTTTATTTACAAATGCTTGACGCATGGTGTCCTGTCCAAAGTTCTCATCTATCACATATCTGTTGGCAGTCATAGTGTAATGGTAATCAATGGAGATGATCCAGTGTCATCCACGGATACATCCAGGTTTTCAATGGCATTCGGTAGCAACAGATCCCACTCCCTACAACACAAACTTTCCTCCTCTCTGGGCATCTGCTTGCACCTCTTGCAAGAACACCAAAAGTCCCCTCGAAATTCTTGGTCTAGCCTCGGCAGCGACTTCGGATAACATTACCTGCGCAACTTCAGCCTCTCTCTCTTCTCTTGCTCTCTTATCATCCATCTCTTGTAGTTCCGTGTCCGTGTATTCTGGCTCAAATCTGTAGCCAGTAACGTCAAAGTCAAAATCGAATTCTTCGTCTTCGTAATCATTATAGTAATCCATCATCCAAGTTTTTTTGTGGAAATTGTAGCCTACGTTGCTGCAGGTAAACAAACGCAGACTGCTCAGCTAGATAGTTTCGTAAACGGCCGGCACACCTTCCCGCTTCCCTACCCCCGACACATAGTACTCTCCGCGGGAGCAGCGAAAACAAGCAACAGAGAAATGCTTACTTCCAAGCCATGCCAAGCACGTAAAAATGTTCGGATTGAGATACATTTCACAGGAGAGCATACTGAGACCGGTAACAATACACCCTGAGCTTCCCGTCTCATTTATTGTACATGAAAGCACATTTATCGAACTTTTCTGATTGCCCCGTTCACTTCCATTGTAGCCCAGTGAGAGCCTACAGGAAATCTGTACCGAACTCAATACTGGACCGATCAGCGAAAAAATGACTTCATGGGTCAGGTTCATGGAAGACGGACCGCAAATAGGGTCCAAGGTCCAAAATAGCGAACTTACCCTTTAAGTAGTTTAGTTGTTACCAAACTTATCGAGGTTACTAGACTAATGATTTGTTACAGCATTTGTTACAAACGCTGTCTGTTTTTCGGCGTGGTCTGAAAACGCACTTTTTCAGACTCCACCTCGACTAAAATTATACCTATAGGGCCATTATATAGTATTCGCTTCCTGTTTTCTATTTAACTTGTGTTTTTTGGTTCTTCTATAGTTCAGAATGCATAGCTGACTGTGTGTACTTCTCATGTTTATTACTAGGGATAGCTCCTACGCTGTGAGAGAGCTGTGCTTTATCGGATTGCTTTGTAGTCGGGTCAATGACCTTCAATATGCACTTACTGTACGTCGCTTTGGATAAAAGCGGCTGCCAAGTGATTGTAATGTAAGTAATGTAATGTTACAGCAGCATTGGAACATTCATACTACTACCCACTCACTCAGTCTGTCGCGGTCATTTGAATTGAGCGGTCACGTTGCTCCGTGCATGCACCACACTGCACTCTAAGCAATGGCTGCACTAGATTACGCCTCCCCAGGGTCCTAGCACCAGACTTTTCCGTCTGCGTTATGATTCTGGAGTGTCGATGGCACATTTTGACAAATAAACCTGAAAAAAATGTTATGATTAAAACTTGTGGCTTAAAAATATTTTGGGGGGCTACAGTAAATTTTAATGAGAATTGCAAGCCGAAGAACACCATCCCAACCGTGAAGCACGGGGGTGGCAGCATCATGTTGTGGAGGTGCTTTGCTTTGGGATTGGTGCACTTCATAAAATAGATGGCATCATGAGGAAGGAAAATTATGTGGATGTATTGAAGCAACAGCTCAAGACATCAGCCAGGAAGTTAAAGCTTGGTCGCAAATGGCTCTTCCAAATGGACAATGACCCAAAGCAAAGTTGTGGCAAAATGGCTTAAGGATAACAAAGTCAAGGTATTGGAGTGGCCATCACAAAGTCCTCACCTCAATCCAATCGAAAATTTGTGGGCAGAACTGACAAAGCATGTGCGAGCAAGGAGGCCTATAAACCTGACTCAGTTACAGCAGTTCTGTCAGGAGGAATGGGCCAAAATTCCAGCAACTTATTGTGAGAAGCTTGTGGAAGGCTACCCGAAACGTTTGACCCAAGTTAAACAATTTAAAGGCAATGCTACCAAATACTAACAGAGAGTATGTAAACTTCTGACCCACTGGGAATGTGATGAAAGAAATAAAAGCTGAAATAAATCATTCTCATTACTATTATTCTGACATTTCACATTCTTAAAATAAAGTTGTGATCCTAACTGACCTACACTCTAAAAAAAAAATTGGTGCTAACTAGAACCTTAAAGGGTTCTCTGGCTTGTCCCTGTGGGGGAACCTTTTTATGTTCTAGGTAGAACCTTCTTGGAAGGGTTCTAGCTAGAACCCCATTGGAAGGGTTCTACCTAGAACCCTCTGTGAAGGGTTCTACCTAGAACCCTCTGTGAAGGGTTCTACCGATAACCTTTTTTCTTTGAATGGTTCTACCTAGAACCCTCTATGAAGGGTTCTGGCTAGAACCATTTTATCTTTTAATGGTTCTACCTATAACCCTCTATGAAGGGTTCTGCCCATAACCCTTTTGTCTTCTAATGTTCTACCAAGAACCATCTACAAAGGGTTCTACCTATAACCCTTTCATTTTGAATGGTTCTACTTGGAACCCTCTATGAAGGGTTCTGCTTATAACCATTTTATCTTCTAATGGTTCAAAAACAAAATTATAATCTGTGAAGTGCACAAGTGCTGGAAATAGATAACCAAGCCACTGGCACACCTCCTGGCTTGTCCAGTTGGTAAAAGAATCCATGTCTCTAAAAAATATAAAGCAGGAAACAAACAATAGCATTAAATTAAAAAATGCACCTTGAACCACACAATTCTTAAAGGGGAACTGAAGCGTAGTATGAAGTGAAGGTGATAGGGTGGATGCCTTTTCAGTCTAATACATATTCCAGTTCTCAAATCTGACGAAACGGTAATAATGGAGAAAACGTTAAGAATAGTTTATCGTTTTTCCGTTAGGGCGCAGCCATGTTTAGTTTTCGTAGTCAGGACGTCACTGGCATCTAGAGTCAGAGTTCGAGCACCTATTACCGACCGGGTTCGCGGAAAAACTGCAAAACGTAAATCTATTTGCAACCGTAAATAAAATGGGGTAAATATGGGTAACACCCCGGATGTCCGCCCGTTGTAGCATTAGCTCCTAGGGGACGTGTAGCCTACCGATCACCCCTCGCGATTAGCGTCGCGTTATTTATTTTTCTCAAATTTTCTCTCTATGGTAGGCTATTTTATCTTCTCAAAAATAGGTCAATGATCCCATGTATTGTTTCTTCTCAAACGCTTTAATTAAATAAAATTAATAGACCAATTAATAGAAGCATTAAAAATACATTGAAACGTAATTCAATCATTGCATTTCAGCATTATAATGGAGGTAGCATGATCATTATAATGGAACTTGATCATGCTACCTCCAGAACAGAAGCGCCTTTCCACAAAAACGGCAGCATTCATACTCACTCAGAGCAAAGAAAATGTCTCGTATTAAAAATGATCACACAATAGCCTGCATATCTTGCATCATTTCAAAATGTTCTTTTCTTAAGAAAACGTAATCTAGTCCTTTTTAAAAAGGTGCATTCGTGTTTGTACCATTAATGTCAAACAGTTAAACAATTACTATCCCCTATCACCGTGAATGGAGGTTAAGTCAAGGCCACGTTGCGTTATGGCCTGCATTGCCAATTTCACCAGGAGAGGGCACCATTTACCAAAATACAACAGTAGTACTTGCAGAGCTATGCCCTTTACTCCTCAGATGAGTAGGTTATCTATATTTTGTGACATTAGATGCAAACCACGTAGCCTACACTCCTTAACTGGTTATTTGGCCCCCCTAATAAAATGAGTTATCAGAGCACACGTTAAAAGGTGTGTGATAAATACATAAATCACATCTTGTCATTATGATGGTGGTTACATCAAGTTATTTGCTGGAACATTTGACGCATGAAAATATTTAATATTTAAATATAAAATATATCTTATTTTAAAACTGTACATGAACAAATTGATGTAAACAATAATAATAATAATTGATGTAAAAAAAGAAAAGAAAAAAAAGAATCTATTTGCTAGCTGAGTGACAGCAGTAGCAGAGACAAGTCAATGCAGTGGCCATCTCAGTGAAGTCAGGACATCGATGTCTTCAATGGAGAAAGATGTCAAACGGTCCATTGCCCCAGGCTGTAGAATTTTTAAAAAAAAAGAAAAGGCAGGCTGTTCGCCCCATACATTTTCACCGATTTAGCCCCCCTAATCTACATTAGCTAACACGTGCTGAATTCGGACTTGTCCTAAAAAATATTAAGCTTGATAGCTTAACGTTACTACTTACGTGATCTCCCATGTCGACTCGCAGCCCTCTCCAAGTTTTGCATGTCGTAAAAACAATATTTTGTCCAGGTCCCATTACGATTTGTTGAAAAAATCCGACAGGGCCAATAACGTTGACACTTGTTAGCCAAACGACTCCCTTTTAGCCAGCCCACTCGATCGTAACAATTGAAACACCCTTCCCCTGGCAAGTTTAGCCGGGTCGAACGAGAGCTTAGGTCTACCTTCACATTTCACTTGGGTCTGACTCTTCTCTACAAAAGTCATGCATTCAAACACCAACCCGTCTCGAAGACGATCAACAATGTCTCCCATTTCGTCCATGTTAACTACAGTGGCACTGGCCATGACAGCTGAATAAAATGCTTAACTTGCTAAGATACCAAAAAAAAGCAAGCCCACAAGTGAAAAATGCTAAATAAATGACACAATTCAGTTTTCACGTGATGTCACAGCCCTATGGGAACGCCCACCTGGCGGGCAAAAAACCGCCCACCTTCCACTGCCCGACAATGACAACTCCGCTTTTCCCAAAAGTTTGCCAAAATGCCGGATAGTTGTTGTTAAATTGGATGCACTAACCGAAGAGGAGACAAGCCTGGATTGTGTTTGTACAGAATCCCGTCTGACAAGGAAAACCCAGAGAGGAGGATGTTGTGAATCCCTCCTTCTCTACAGCTACCCAGGCTGTCAATGGCGGGTCATTTAAGCTGTAGGAATAGTTTACCTGACAATGGAAAAAATTTTATATTACATGTATGTCACAATATGTTGTGTTATCTTAAGCACAATATTACTGCCCTAGAAAAGCTAACTGCAGTAACGTTAGCTGACTAACGTTACACTGACCATGCAAGCAACGTTAGGTAGCTCACGTTAGCTAATTAGCACTCATCTTCGCTTTGACGATGAAGAATGTATTGTCCTTCACCTCCCAAACAACAGCATTATTGACCCATCCAGATCGAAAGTACAGATAACTGTCTGTACTTTTGTACGCTTTCATCTTCGCGGCAGTGTAAGGGGATGGATTCTCCACAAGATAAATGTAAACGTCACCGAAGTACAGCAGCGACTTCGCGGTTTTTAATAATTAAAATAAAGCAGCGGGTGCTGTATATGGGTCACACGTACCTAAGACAGGTACGGGGGATCTAAACACACGTGCGTTGCAAAAGAAGGACATTTGACAGGCTTCTGCGGTAAGCTCTATGGGGTTTCCAGTGTCCGTCCGCATTCTGGAACGTTGTTTTGCCCGCCAGGGCTCCGCAGCAGTCACGTGACTGAAAACTATGAATTCACTCCACACTTGCTCTGAACGTTGAAAAAAAAGAAATCAAAACGCACACGGTGGAGCTCTCAATATTTACACTCTATGATCGACCGCTCTCAATTGCAGGTCTGAAAAAAAATTTGTGTCAAGTAACGTTAGCCTACTTCTTTGGCTGAATTTGTCTTAACTGAGTGGGAGGGGTAAATTAAACAGACACGATATTGCTCAATCAAATTAGTGGCACGAATTAATCTCGTTCGCTTTCGTCCTCGTAGTCACTCATATTGACGAGCGATAATTAGTTAGCTACTAGCTAAGTTGACAGAAGTTCAGTTGGACGAAGTGACATCATCATCGTGTATGTAAATTAAGATGGCGGCGCTCCGAACAAGCAAAATGTAAAAATGCGATATATTTAAAAATTTGTATTCGTTTTTCAGATTATTTTTTCGATAGATATTTTAAAATACAACAATGAATGTGTTATCAACTTGGATATGAATGTTTCAGTTCCCCTTTAAGCTACCCAAGAGATATATATCTATATTGGGATACCTATAGCCTACAGCACTGAGAGTTTGGCACTTTTCAGGGTTTCCTACAGAAGTAACCACAATGACTACAGACTCTCAGCCCTTAAAAACATTAACTTCAGTAGCCTATGTTCTGACCTCATGTAACCACACAGCATTCACATACAAGTTCATACATCCACACAATAAAACCCCAAACTTGGGTTATTTTGCCGTTTTTCTCCTTCTGCTTCTTCTTCTTCTTATTCTTCTTCCCATTTTTCCTGCCTAGTCAGAGACCCTCACTACCTGCCTACCTCCGTACCCTCAAAGAATAATTCTCCCCATTGGATAACAACAACGCATACCTGCTCTCCCAAGCTTATCGCCCAATAAAAACGCTTCGAACTAATGTTGACATCACTGAATCACAGACAAAACCGCTATATGGCCCTGTGTATTCCAACAACAACTTTACACCCACAGAAGACCAATTTAAGCTGCTGAACAAGAGTCTGTCATTTCAACGTGATCTCATAACCATTCGTAGGAAATTTTATGTACAGTTATTTCACAGCACCCGTACATATCTTTACGTATTGATGCGTACATTATTTACGTATGGAGTCATTTTACACGTAAATATGTTTACCTATCTACAAATTGCAAGACGTACGAATGCTTACAAATCTCCTCTGCAAGACGTACGAATGCTTACAAATCTCCTCTCGGCAGCTAGAGTTCCCTGGTTCAACCAAAACAAGATGGCTGACATTCCTTTTTATTCTCAGTTGAAATGCAATATTTAAGATAGTTTCGGCATTAAAATGCGTTTTGATAACATTTCTAGCCATAAATGTGCATTTTATTTTCATAATCTTCGTTCAGTGAATGTATATGATCTTTAGTTTGTTAGTTATTATGAAGGTCTCACCAGAAAATTGTTGGAATGCAAGAATGCAAGTCTCGCGCGCTATTTGCCGTAGCCCTACAACCTATCTCAGGAAAGATTTTCCCCTCATCACTTTCCCTATCACAATTAAGGTAAGGCTCTTTGCAATATGGTACATTTGCTATATAGTACAGATAATTCATGTGATTCGACATACTTTAGACTAGAGTATGTTCGTTTTGTAGTTTTCAATTAGCTGCCCATGGCAATCACCAGTTTTGTCATTGTATTAATTATTTATTCAGGCTATGCAACTAGCTAAATTAACTAGCATATGCTATGCTAGTTTAGCTATGAAGTTAATGTACCATTTTTGCATTAAATTCGCTCAGGTCATGAGGCATGACCAGCGAGATATTCCTAATAATGGGGGATTTAATTACTTTCAACGTTACATATAACTAGCAGTAATAACTTTTTTGGTTAAACAATATGTTGTCCCCCCCCCCCAACATCATGTGTTCTGCAGCTCCTGCTACCATTCACTTTTTCAAACATGTTTCTACAGACACAATGCCGGGAATCTACATCGAAAAGATGTGTTTCATGCAAAGCCCACATTGCAGTGGCATGTAAGGCATGCAGGCTTTGTGGGGAGAAACAGCCAATGAAAAGGTCAGTGATGCCCCGCAAAAAAAAAAAAAATTGACCGATAATTGGGTGACCATGATGTCCAGCGGCAACAATTCTTGTAAACTATTGAATTCTGCTGAAATTCTGGTAAGATATAATTTGTTAAACAAATAAAATTGTACTGTGTGGTGCTACCGCAAATTTGCCTGCCTGAGGCTGTATTTGAACCCTACATACATAAATACATTTTATTCATTTAGCAGATGCTTTTATTCAAAGCGACATACGTACATGCATGTAGTAAGTACAGCAAGGGGTGACTCGTGGTTAGCCCTGTTGCCTCACAACAAGAAGGTCCTGAGTTCCTGGGTTCGAACCCAGCTGGGGGCCTGGTGTGGGTCTGTGTGTGTGGGGTTTGCATGCTTCCCCCGGGTTCGTTCGAACCCAGAAACTGGGGCCTTTCTCTGTGGAGTTTGCATGTTCTCCCCGTGTTCATGTGGGTTTACGGGTCCCCCGGTTTCCTCCCACACCAAAGACATGCACGTTAGGCTCCTGCCACTTACCCAAGGCAGTGGCCTCTAAAATCTGGAGTTGGTCCCTGGGTGCCGTTGTATGGCTGCCCACTGCTCCTCCTACAGTAGATTGGGCTCCTACGTAGGATGGGTTAAATGCAGAGAAAACATTTTTCTGTGCGGCATACTCTGCTGTACATATGATTAATATGATTGACTTGAAGTAATCAAGTGCACAGTCCTACCGAGATCAGTGATTAGTACAGGGGAACAGCCTGTGTTTTAAGCAGACACAGTGCAAGAATAGCATTCTCAACTACGATATAACATAATTCAGATGACAACATAATTCAGAGAATAGGACAGTGTAGCATGACACCAACATCGTATCTCAAGTGCAGCACAACAACACTGTATCTTAAGTGCAGCATTATAAGAAAAATACAATATAATCTACTTTAATTGAACTAAAGTTACACCTACATTTGCGGTCCTCAATCAACCTTTTTTACGTGACCTCTTTATGTATAGTTACAGTGCATCCGGAAAGTATTCACAGCGCTTCACTTTTTTCCACATTTTGTTCTGTTACAGCCTTATTCCAAAATTGATTAAATTCATTTTTTCCCTCAAAATTCTACACACAACACCCCATAATGACAATGTGAAAAAAGTTTTTTTGAGATTTTTGCAAATTTATTAAAAATTAAAAAACTAATATTTCTCATTTACATAAGTATTCATACCCTTTGCTTTAACGTATTTTGTAAAGTATCGTATTTCATATTTGGTCACATATCCCTTTACATGCTGTTACTTCCTGAAGTCTGTGACCATCAACATCAAAAAAACTGTCGATATCTTATTTTCAGGTACTGTTACAAGCGATACTATAACCTCTCTGCATTTGAATGGATCTCTATGGAAATTGGGGGGTGAGACTAGATTCAGCTGTAAATTACACTGGTACAGTATGGAACACATGGCTGGCTAAATGGCTGTAAGTTATCAAGGGTCTGAGCTATCAAACGAGCCCCAAACCATCACTCTGTTGCCAGATATGGAGTAGATGTGGATGGATCACTTTAAGGGTTGTTTCTCCTGACTTTTTCCCCCATAGAGTTCTATAGGAAAATGAGTCCGGAGAAATAACCCTTGCAGTGATCCATCCACATCTACTCCATATCTGGCAACAGAGTGATGGTTTGGGTCTCGTTTGATAGCTCAGACCCTTGATAACTTACAGCCATTTAGCTAGCCATGTGTTCCATACTGTACCAGTGTAATTTACAGCTGAATCTAGTCTCACCCCCCAATTTCCATAGAGATCCATTCAAATGCAGAGAGGGTTATAGTATCGCTTGTAACAGTACCTGAAAATAAGATATCGACAGTTTTTTGATGTTGATGGTCACAGACTTCAGGAAGTAACAGCATGTAAAGGATATGTGACCAAATATGAAATATGATACTTTAAAAATATGTTAAAGCAAAGGGTATGAATACTTATGTAAATGAGAAATTTTAGTTTATTTTTAATAAATTTGCAAAAATCTCAAAAAAACTTTTTTCACATTGTCATTATGGGGTGTTGTGTGTAGAATTTTGAGGGAAAAAATGAATTTAATCAATTTTGGAATAAGGCTGTAACAGAACAAAATGTGGAAAAAGTGAAGCGCTGTGAATACTTTCCGGATGCACTGTATGTCCTTTTAATAAGCTTATAATCATGTCTAACACATTTTTTTCATATGTGATAACAGATGCACAAATTATCTGCAATGGGGAATTATCCCCTCCTTCTGCTGGGAAAGAAGAGTGTGTCCGGCACATTTACTGCGGACATTATTTCAGATTTTCCATTTTCAACAGAGAAAGAGAAGGCTTACCCTGGAAACCTTAAAGCAAATATATTCCAGTCTCCTAAAAGGTTTGTACCAGGGCCGTGCAGAGACCTTTAGAGGGGCAGCTGCTCAAAGTTAAAAAGGGGCCCATCAGGGGCACATCATCAAAAAATGTTCCAGCACGCGTGCTTTATTTTTTAGATCATTTTTAAAAATATAATTTACAGCATAACCTGTTGAATTATAGCAACCCATATTCAAACAGAATGTAACATGGAATCTTACAACAAACCGCATCATACTATATCATTGTCCCCCACCCGATGAAATCGGAGGGGGACTATGATTCGGTCTCTGTCAGTTCGTTTGTTTGTTACAACTGCAGTATTATGTGTCTGCCACAAGTTGGCTCAATGTCTCCCCTCTTTCACTCCAGCCTCTGGCTGCTTTTCAATCATAGACTGTATAAAAATATGGACAAAGCCACTGCGACGTCACCCATTGTCTTTCCATGGTAAAAACTGAATTTGAGGCTCCGGATGTCTTTTTCGGCCGCCCGTTTGTACAAACTGCGTCTATTCCGTGGAGCCGAAGAGGACTCAACCTGTCCCTCTGATTGGTAAAAAAAAAATCAGCACATGCAGAGGCATTAATTTTGACCACATTGCTGCCATTGACTTACATGGTGAAAGACCTATACTGGAGCCAATCGCAGTGGCGCTAGTGAGCAACGGCACAATTGCCGCTCCCAGCCCAACCAGGAAGTGAGCTTCAAAATGAAAGCCCAGTCTTGGCCCCTTGGTCCCAATCCAGTTTTTGCTCCACCCTCGTAAACTTCACTTGCAAACTTCAACAAAAATCTCCTGCAGTGGCGCATCCACCCTTGACAATCCCTGGCTGTGACTGCCAGACAGCCAGCATTCATTGCATCAAGGAGGGACATCTGGTCATGTGGACGGTGGTCATATACCTTCCACCTCCATGAAGAGAAGAATTCCTCAATAGGATTGAGAAATGGCGAGTATGGGGGGAGAAATTGCATCATCACACTTGGGTGGGTTGCAAACCATTCAGTGACCATTCAGTGATGGAATGCAACATTGTCCCATACGATGACAAAGTGTGACATATCAGGCCTCACCTGCCCTCTCTCTTCTGGTGGCACAATGCCCTGGTACAACGCATCAAGGAATGTAATTAGACGCTCTGTGTTGTATGGCCCAATTGTGGGAATGTGGGTAAAAACACCCTCACTGGAGATTGCGGCACACATGGTTATGTTGGCCCCCCTTTGACCTGGCACATTTACAGTGGCTCGTTGACCAATGATGTTCCTTCCACGTCTCCTTACTTTTGACAGGTTGAAGCCTGCTTCATCCACATATATGAAAATATGTGGAGTTGCACTGGCTTCAAGCTCCATTATTGTCTAAGAGAAATACAGTAAAATAAAGATAATTATAAATACATTGTAAAATATTACAGCTGCATGCAATGTAATATTTTACTGTAAGAAAAGACATGACAGTGATAAACCCTTACCTGTACATACTGGTATCTTATCTCCTTCACTCTGTCACTATTCCTCTCAAAGGGTACTTTGTAGAGCTGTTTCATTCCGATTTGATGTCTTTTAAGGACCCGGTCAATGGTGGCTACACTTACACTGTTGACATTGGCAAACATATTGTGGTCCTGAATGACTGCTGTCTGGATTTCTCGTAATCAAATGGCATTGTTGGCAACAACCATGTCCACTATGGCAGCTTCCTGCTCCGCAGTGAAGACTTTACCCTGCCACCAGCACAGGGTTGTCTTTGAATTCTGTGAAGAAATTTGTGAAAAAAAGGATGTTTTGATGATAACGTAAAGGAAATTGATGGAAAAACTGTTTTACATATTGTATACAGTAGTACTGAAATACAGTAAGGTATAGCACAGTCACTTACCGATTCTCATTCCTGAATATTCTTACTATTGATGCCACAGTTGATCTCCTGAGATTGGGCTGGACCCGCTGCCCAGCCTCTCTCATTGAAAGGCCGTGATTGATGACATGATCAATAATTGTGGCACGGATTTCATCTGAAACATTGGCTCTTTGTCTTCCCCTTTGAGCTACTCTACCACTGCGCATCCGAGCCCCTCTTCCTCTCCTTTGCACTTGTCCTTGATTTCTTACTTGCTCCATTCTTGCAAACACCAGCTCAGAGGTGACCTCTTTTATGCATGTATAAGGACTGATTGTTGATTGAATGAATGTGCAAAGAGGTTTTGCACACGTGCAGAAGAGATTCACAATTATGGGAGCAATTTCTATCAGCTGAGACCAAACACTTCAGTTTTGTTTGACATGATTTACTTCATTTATTTTTGTGTCTTTTGTATGGAATTGTGTTTACTGGTTTGCAAATATGTGCTTAACATTTGCATTTTGTGTGAAAGCAATGAGAAATGACTTACTGTTTTGCAAAAACGCATATTGTTCTGCTCATTTAGGTTATGGTCATGATTAAGTGGACCACAGTTTCATTCAAAGTGACTTAGCAATCGAGAAAAACTGTAAGGTTTTTAAATGTTTTGAAACAAATCATGAATAGGCTGATCTATATCTCAATAAGAAAAGAGGATATAAAAAGTTTTTAAAAAAGTTTTGAGGAATGAAATCCTTTTACAGTTTTTCTCAATCGCTTGGATGCATTTCTTGAAACCCTAACCTCATTCCCAAAACTCTAAGTGCAATCCCCAAAACAGTAAAATAATTTCTCATAACACTACACCACCCGTGCAAAAGAAACTATAACAATCAAAATGATAACCACATGCGTCAAAAGTCACTAAGTCAATCAATCGCTACAACAATGTCACCAAATGTATAGCACCTTCTGATAATTGCGTAAACCCTGACACTCAAAATGCAAAGTATTTGCTGCAAAACTGGACAGATTGTGTACATAGTGTTGCTGCCAAAGTAAAACAATTCCTGGACACACAAATAGGAGAAAAAACATGTTTATTACGTATCTTTTTCATCTATAGTATGGTTGTTTTACTTTTTTATTTTGTATTTTTAGTTTTTCACTGCTGCACAACCAATCGCCCCTCTGGGGACAAATACAGTCAAGTTCTACTTGACTCTCATTGGGCATCCAATCTCTCCTCCCTGTTTGGCCACAGCACTTCATCCACATCACACCTGATGTCTTGCCTTTGAAGGCACCGAGGGAAAAACCTTTAGGGAAAACAGATGAAAATTAGCATTTGTGCTACAATCCGGCATGTCTGTATCCCTTTACACAGTAATGTTCATGAACATGCATTGTCCCTATCAAATACTCTAAACAAATAAAGACATAAAGAAATAGATACAACTAACCTTCTGGCATGTCGCAGCCACCCTTGGCAGTCCTCCACTGTGATGTCCCCACAACCAGCATTCATGGCGTCCAGTTGAGATAGCTGGTTATGGGGCCGGTGATCATACACCTTCCACCTCCATGCTGAAAATAATTCCTCAATTGGATTGAGGAAAGGTGAATAGGGTGGAAGGAACTCCATCAGCATTCGCCCAGCAAACCATCAGCAAACCATTCCCTGACAAGAAGGGAAAACTGACATTATCCCAAATCACCACATAATTTGGCAAGTCAGGCCTCACCACTCCCCTCTCATTCTCAGGGATGAGCGCATTGACATCTCATTCTTGTTGAGGACCCTGCCAATGGTGGAGAGACTCACAGAGCCGATGTTATGAAAGATGCTATTATCCTCTATAACAGCACTCTGGATCTCTCACAGTCGGATGGCATTGTTTGCTCTCACCATGTCAACTATTGCCATCTCTTGTTCAGGCGTGAACGCTCAGCCTCTCCCACCAGCGTGGAGCAGTGGTTGAATTCTACGGTAGATAGAAATGTTACAGCATGCTATGACCAAGTTTACAGGGATACAGTACTGTAATGTGCAGTAGTGTGTTACTAGTACATGTTCTCATTCCTGACCATACGTATTATTGATGCCACAGTGGACCAGTTCAGCTGAGGCTGCACTCGTCGACCTGCTTCAGCCATACTTAGGCCATGATTCACTACATGGTCAACGATGGTGGCCCGTATCTCATTTGGAACATTCATACGCCTATTTCTTCCCCTGCCTACCTGTCCTCTGTGTACCCCTCTCCCTCCTGCCCCACCACCACGCACTCGGACACCTCTTGCACGGCCCGGATTGACACCTGCTTCTTGCTCCATTTTTACATAGAAACAGTGCACTGGAACCCTTAGCATTTATATATGTTTGTGAGTATTGTGTTGACAATTTGCACCTGTGGGCAATCTGTTTTGACTGGAATGTCGAAATGGAATGAGGATTGCATCTACACTATGACGACAGTATTTAGTGTTTTGCATTCTGTGTGAACACAATGAGAAGTGAAATAGTGTATTGGTCAATTGCCTTAATGGTGTGGGGTTTTGAGGCACTGTTAACCTCTTGCTGCCAAACGCCCCCTAGCGGTAACGCGGGCGTTACGGAAATTATAAAATTATACATTTCATTAATTTAATAATATATAATAAACTGCTCACCTCAATATTTTGATTAAATATCCTTAAGATATATCCATTCCTTCTGGGAAAGTGGTTTTTAAGCCCAAAACGTCGAGATAAAACTTTGTAAATAACGTTGGAAACTCTGACCTAATTCTCAAACATGTATTGCAGCTTGATGTCACACCATAAACAATGTGCTGGTAAACTGTTCTGCTTAATTGTATTTCACAAAACTTTGGTTTAAAAAATCATTATACCTTTAGGCTTCAAGAAAAAATACTTTAAAACTTTCATAAGGCTGTACATGATTTTTTTCCAATTTTAAACCGACTTGTGCTTTTTTGCACTTGATTACGACTCGTTCGGCTGTGTTCAATTTGGCGTTGTGAAACTCAGCCAGTTTCTGGAGTACCAATCCCCTGGCTTAGTATATGTTAGCCAGAGTGGTTTTGAACTTGTTTGCAGAGAATTATGCAAAACCGTCGTCAATTGGGTGTATTTCTTTGACTGATAGCACAATAGGCCTATCTGAAGTGGGAAAAACTGTCTTCGACCTGCCTCCACTCCGAGTATTATTTGCTTTCCATTGGGTTTTAAAACTGTCTGTCAAATATTCCAGTCAATAGCCAAGACTCTTATCTTTCAAACGAGCCCTCATTCAACACAATGCCGTCGTATATCAAGGAAATACAGCCCTGCGTATAAGGAAGTGGCAACCACGCGTAATTATCGAACCAAGATGGCGCAGTGTTTTTACCTTGTAGCGTAGCTCGCTACATTCCGTTTAGCAAAGCACAATTCATAAGGTAACTGCGCTGTTTACTTTTTACTTTACAGTCTTTTTCATACAGTTTTTGGTTAGTTATGGAAGTGTGGTGTTGCTGATTTGCCCACAGCTTACTGTGAACTACAGTCAACGTTCATTGCTAGGGATAGCTGCTACATTATGCGAAGGATGTGCTTTGTCTTGTCTGTTCTGTAGTGATCTAGATGATGTCTCTGTACACACTTACTGTACGTCGCTTTGGATAAAAGCGTCTGCTAAATGAATGTAATGTAATGTAATGTCTAGGTTATTCAGGTGTTTCTCCGTGCAGACGGTCCTAGCCGAAATATGGTTTTGGGGTCTCAGTGACGCAGAGTGATATAAGGTAACAGATTATTTTGCCGGTATACCAGTGCGAATTCACTGTTATTATAAAATGAATCCCTCTGAATTAAATGAATATAGCTAACATTACTATATTGTAACAATGGCAAGCTAGCCAGCAAAATTACACATAGCAGCTAGCTATCTATTTGTGTCTGAGACAAGTAAGTGCAGCCCTGTGTAAGAGGAATTATCAAACCGAGATGGCGCAGTGTTTTTACCTTGTAGCGTAGCTCGCTACATTCTGTTTAGCAAAGCACAATTCATAAGGTAAATGCGCTGTTTATATTTTTACTTTACAGTTTCTTTCATACAGTTTTTGGTTAGTTATGTCTAGGTTATTCAGGCAATTTATGCATGACCTAACACGAGGGAGAGATAACATGAGGATGAGTTTGTTGTTGTTGATTATTATGCAGGCGTTTATTTTATCTAGGGTGGACATTTGATTTTATATACCTGGACTAATTTCTGGCTAATGAGGCAGAGCTTTTTGGGGACCACGGCTAGGCTAGTTAGTTGTGTAATATTAAACACACCAAAAACACATCTAAATTAACTTTTATTGCCAATTATCAGATTTTATTGTAAAACTTAAAAAATAAATTATATTGAGACTTTTCTGGAACCTGGGCCATTTTGCACAATTTGGCACAATTTGTGCCAACTTTGGTAACCGAAATGATTCACCTGAAAAAAACCTCTGTAGAATTTGAATGATTTGAGATATTGACACCATATCTTTAGCAGAGATAGGCAGCATATTGAGGAATCACAAAGAGGAGTTATTTCCTCCATAGCTATTGTAGCTCATCAGGTAAAAAAATCTGAAATTTGAATTTAGGTACCTGTTTTTTGTTTTTTCACAATTTCTGTACATAAATTGTTGTACTTAAGTAGCAAGAAGTGTATGTATATGAATTATGACTACTTAGTCATAATAGTGCAGTTCTCTGTTTTAATAAAAGCTATGAACCATACTTGTAGCCTTTACAGTTTTTGAGATAAACAGCTTTGTTTGTCACTAGTAAAAACAGGCGAGAATTGGTATATTTTGCCCTTGGTATTAAGAGGTTAAGAGAATGAGGTTAGAGTTTCCAGAAATGCATCCAAGCGATTGAGAAAAACTGTAAAGTAAGAGTGACAAAGGACCCACATGTCAAAAAAGGTGGTATGGTCCTTAAAATGAAAATGCACAGCCCTTCCCTATAAAGCAACATGCCGACATTGTGGGAAATACATGTACTGTATTTTACCCAGAGTCAGATGAGAAGATCGATATCAATTTCAGCTCTGTGCTTCTGGGTACATGCTAGCCTAGCTTAGCACAAAGACTGGAAGCAGGGGGAAACAGCTAGCCTAGCTCTGTAAAGAAATACACCTTCCAACAATTCCAATACTCTTATATTTGCACATTGTATGTTGTGCATTTAGTATGTGTAGAAATCAAAATATAAAAGCAAGATATTGTTGTTTTTCAAAGCAGTTGTGGTTGGAGATTTTTTGATGAATCTGTGGTTGCAGCTGTCAATCAATCTTTATTCCTATAGCTCATTTCGTACAATTTAATGCAATGCGCTTTACATTATTAAAAGTCAATCAATAATGAAATCAGTCAATCAATAATAAAAATAATAGAACAATAAAAATAAATAAAAAAATATAAAAACAATAAAACAATAAAAATAAATAAAAAGCTATAAAAACAATAAAACAAATAAAAACTAAACTAAAAAATTAATAAGAAAGCAATACATACATAAAATAAAATAAAAAAGGGAAAAATTGCCCATGAATGTCCCTAGGTAAAAGCGAGACTAAAAAGGTGTGTCTTGAGTTGACATTTAAAAATGTCTACATTTTCAGCTGCCCTTAAAGCGGGTGGGAGATTATTCTAGAGACGGGGACCATATGAGCTGAAAAAAGCCTCACCATATGTTTTAGTCTGCGATTTAGGAATTATTAAAAGAAGTGAGTCAGAGGATCTGAGGGCTCTGCTAGGAACGTATTTAGGAAGTAAGTCTGCAATATAACCCGGTGCAAGTCCATGGACTGATTTAAAAATTAGTAAAAGAATTTTAAAATAAATTCTAAAATTTACAGGTAACCAGTGCAGGGACTTTAAAACGGGGGTGATGTGTGCTCTCTTCTGGGTTTTAGTTAAGACCCTAGCAGTAGCATTCTGAAGAAGTTGCAAGTGACCTATTGCCTTTTTAGGAAGCCCAGAGAATAATGCGTTACAATAGTCGAGCCTGCTCATAATAAATGCGTGCATTAGTTTTTTTTGTCACCTTGAGTGAGAACAGGTCTGACTTTAGCAACATTTCTCAAATGGTAGTAGGCAGTTTTTATTACATTCCGTATATGTGGCTCAAAGCTCAGATCACTGTCAAAGATAACACCTAGGTTTCTAACCTCAGTTTTGATGTTCTGGGATAATGGGCTCAATTCTGTCATTATTTTCTCTCTGGGTGTCTTGGGTCCAAATACCAATATTTCTGTTTTATTATGGTTTAACTGAAGGAAGTTACATGCCATCCAAGCATTAATGTCTGTGATACAGCTAGTTCATCTATCAATGGGGCAAGGATCATCGGGCATAGCAGAGATATAAAGTTGGATATCATCGGCATAGAAATGTAAGTTGATGCCATGTTTTCGGATGATGTTGCCTAGTGGGAGCATGTACAAGCTAAACAGAATGGGGCCTAATATTGAAACTTGAGGAACTCCACAAGTAAGGGTGACTTTCTGTGATGAATGCTCGCAGAGACAGACCAGGGAATCACGGTTTGTGAGGTAGGACCTAAACCAATTTAAAACTGTGCCAGAGATGCCAACCCATGTATGGAGTCTGTTTAAAAGGATTTTGTGGTCTACAGTATCGAATGCTGCACTAAGGTCAAGAAGCAACAAAATTGAGGGTTTCTTTGAGTCGAGATTCACTCTAATGTCGGTAAACATTAAATTGGAAATTGGTCTATAATTGTCAAGAATAGAAATGTCTAAATTAGATTTTTTCAGTAGGGGTCGTACAACAGCAGTTTTAAGAACAGATGGAAAACAGCCAGTTTGTAGTGAACAATTGACAAGGTTCAGCACCTCCCCAGACAAACAGGTGAATACTTTTTTTAAAAAGAAGGTAGGGATAGGATCAAGAGTACAAGTTGAACAGTTGAGCTTTTTCACAATTTTAAAAAGCAGATTCTCATCAATTGTGGCAAATGATTCTAAGGAGACATGTGGTGGAGCCCTGGATGAGCCCTGGATGTCCACCAGACCATCGATACATTTGCCCACAACCACAACAACCGATGCATTGTCCTTCTGTGAAAAGATTTCAAGCGTGTTAACCATTATCATATGGGCTGACATTTGGTTATTTTTGTCTCATATAGCAGTAATGGTTTTAACCAACTAGTTCATATATGGATCATATTCCCTGCAGTTGTGCGTTTTGAGATTTAGGGGCCTCTGGCGTTAGGTCGGTGCTTGGCATCGTGCGTGTGTTCTGATTATGCTATAGCAGGGCTCGAAATTAACTTTTTTACTTGGTAGCACTGGTGCTCCCAACTTCAAAAAGTTAGGAGCACCAGCAAAAATTTAGGAGCACCCACCAAAATGTAAGGAGCACCAACAATATTTTGTTGTATCGGGTTGTATACGGCAATCAGTGGGCGGGGTAACAATGTTGCTCCATTTAGTTACATTATTGGGGCGATAGACGAGATAAACTACAATGTAGCACAGCATTGTTTCATTTCAGGCGGCACCCGCTGAAATTATGTAGACTGCGAGGCTGCATAGAGTGGAAACGTGAGGCTTAGGTTCCGGAAGCAAAAACTCCATTCACTGTGTGCATTGCTGTGTCCGAATGGTCTGCATCCTGTGTAATAGCATAGGCCTACTGTATACTGCTTAGGCTACTGTATACTGTTTAGTGACATGCAGTATGCGAAAAAAATATCCTCCATAGGCTACTATTATCAGCGAAAACTCGGAAGTATATTATTTGTGGATTTTAAGCACACTACATTTAGAGAACATTTCGTCTGCTTAACGTTCTCATCCAGTGTAGGCTAGGCCTACTCAACTATCATAACGTTACTCAATAGTAGCCTATAGAAGGGACACAGCCTAACCTTCATGCACACTCGTCTTTACCAACAGTTTTTTCCCCACGGCCACCAGCCTAATCAACATGGCTTGTGTCCCCCTTTGACCACCACCCCCCCCACCCCCGCAAAATTTTTGCACTGGACTGATTACAGCACTGTCCCAATTTGCACTGTGATTTGCACTATGTATTACTGCACTTTACGTCCTGTCTTGCATTGTCCAGTCCTGTCCTTGCACCTGTCCAATGTTGTAATGTGGTTAAGCACTACTGACGTCGTCATGAATTCCTAGTATGTAAGTACAATGGCAATAAACAAATTTCTGATTCTGATTTCTGATTCTGAATCACGTTGATTTGCGAGGCATTTCTGAGAATCGTAGCCTATGCTAAAATTAGGCTAATAAAGTGCCGGAAACTTTATTTAGGTCTACAGCATTTAGATGCAGCTTTTCTGAATTTGGCTATGGTATAATTTAACAACAAACAATATGAGGAGTGAGCTTTGGTAGCTCAGCTACCACTTTACAATAATGCATAATGGAAGTAACTTAATAGGCTATATAGCCTACCCTTTTCTTTTTATCATATTCCCCTATCAATTCGCACACTGTAGCTTAAGCTATATGATTGTATAATTGATTAGCTAACGTCAGAATTCATAATGTAGCCCTACAAGATACAAGCCTTACTTTGTCAATTAACCTAAACTAGGCCTACGAGTTTACAGAACAGTAACGCTGCCGTGGCCGCCGAGGAGCAGCAAGCAATCAGTAACGTGGATGTGTTCAGTCAGCAGCGCACATCTATCTCAAAACCACGAAAAAAACAGAACAGAAAGTAACGCCCTTGTTAATAATGTCCTAAATAAGCGATCGCATATATGCCAGAATAAAAGCTAATAGCCCAAGAGAAGGAATCTGTAGTAGCCTAGTCTTTTAATAAGATCTCTACTAACAAGCATATAGTCTAGCTTCGGGACAACAACATCAACCTAGCCATAGCGCTAGACTGAGAATACTAAAAGGGCAAGGCTAGCCTATTAATCCACTTTCTTCATGAACTGTTTTAAAGGAGAATATGTAGCACAGGCTTATTCACTCCTCGTATTGCTTGCAAATTTGTTTGTTGTTAAATTCTGCCATAGCTACATTCAGGAAAGTTACATCTAAATGATGTAGACCTAAGTAAAGTGCATGGTAATTGATTCCTGTACGTTATTAGGCTTTATGTGATAATTTGAACATATACGATTCTCACAAATGCCTCGAAAAATCAACATGATGTCCCGCATATTCCGGTAAAAGACTGCGTGCAGATGTTGTATAGTCTAACCCACGTGTACATGTGTGCTGATGCCTCCTCTGTTTTCTTCACAATTTGCACACGGTTTTGTATATATAGCCTATATATATATAGTATAATATGAATGAAAAAAAATGTTTTGGCCCCGCACTTTTGAAATGATTCCGGCGCCACTGCATCTGTTACGTTTTTAGTAACGTTAACGTTACTAAAAAAGTCCGTAATCGTTCGCTTCATATTGTTAGCTTTCGATAACGCTAGCTAACGTTACCAATTTAGCTAGTTAGGTAACGTTAATAAATTGATAATAAACTTTCGTCTTCAGGTAACATTAATTAACGCGTTAGCTCTCTGTGTCACGTGACAGTGGAGTGCCGTGAAAGGGAGTGATTGAAGGTTTCTTAACCAATCTAAAATCAGCATTAAAGGTAAGAACGTCAAGCTCACGTTTGATTGGTTAGAATGGTCACTGTCAGCTCACAAGGCACATACTGAATGTACTAACTAGCAAATGTACAGAGAAAGGGACGTTCGACTGGGGGGGAAAAAAAGAAGGAAAAAAAAGGTCGCACCAGAACAATTATTTGCACTCGCACAAATGCTCCCAATTATATTTCGAGGTCGCACAGATTAAATTTCGGGAGCATATGCGACCAAAACGGTCGCAATTTCGAGCCCTGTATAGAAATCCAGCTGTTTATCTAGATCTGTGTATGGAACGCATATAATCACCAAATGATGTGTTTTTATGGCAGAGTGCAGAGGCAAGAATACTGGCAGTTCCCCCTCCTCTTTTCCCATTTCTTACTGCTTGGGAGAAGTTAAAATAGGGTGGGGAAGCCTCAATAAGAATTGCTTGACCATCCTTACTTAACCAAGTTTCAGTTAAAAACATGCAGTCTAATTTGCGTTGACAAATTAGGTCATTAATAATGAAAGACTTGCTTGTCAATGACCTAATGTTTAAAAGTGCCATATTAAGCTTTGGGGAGCTACTACAGAGGTTAGTGTTCAAGATCTTTGTATTCATGATCAGAATTTTAACCAGATTAGTGGTATAACTTCCTCTTTGTGCCGTTATATTATTAATGGTAGGCTTACGGCTAAAGGCATTTAGAAAAGGAGAAACTGAATGTCTAACTGAGATAAAAACAGGGATGTGGTAGACAGGAGTCGACGTACTTTGATTGGTAACAGGTGATGAAGCACATGTGATGGTATTTGGTAGTCATTTGTGTGAGGCTGTAAGGATCAAATACAAAATTTTAGCTGTTAAACCGCGAGCACCTCGGACACTTGGGTGAATACCGTCTCTTCTGAAAATATATCCTCACTCCCAGAAAAGATAAAAATTATTGATAAAGACCATGTTATGAGAGCCGCATATCGTTTGCAGCTACGCATGGAGACTAAGGATTGTACTAAAACGCAATATTCCTCGTCCAAGACTGGGAATTGGACCGGAAATAAAAACGCGTTTACCAGTCCTTGAGCGAGTTAAAGAGACTGATAAAATATCGCTTAAGTATTTCCGATTGCTGATTCCTGGTATCATTAGTGCCGACATGAACAACAATGTTACAAACTGTATGATGTTTGTCAAGGAGCCGCGGAATCTGCTTTGAAATGTCTAAAACCGTGGCACCAGGGAAGCAGTGAGTTACTGTTCCTAACAATGGAATCCCCTAAAATCAGTGATGCACGCGGGTTGACATGGCCCTGAGAGCTGGCCGTAGTCCGAGAACCAGTCCGTACACCCAGCTGTTCAGGAATGGCGCGTGGTTTAACATGGCGAACAGTAGGAGAGGCCGTTTGCCTGGTTACAGGTATCGGGAGCCGATGCAAAAAGGGAGAGGGGCTACCTGTCACAGAGGAGCCCTCCAGCTTGTCCAGGATGGTGAACCTGTTGCTCAATTGGAGGTTGTGAGGCGGAGAGGGACGGGAGGTTCGCCGACCATAGCATTTACCCCCACCAGCTACAATCCAAGGCTCTGTTGGGCATGGTGTAGAGCTGACCTTAGGTCTCGCTCCCAGCCGGGTCCAGGGGTCTTCAGCCTGCGTCAGAGCAGCGTCGGGTGTGGGACACCATCATCCTGCTCTCCAGCTGAGGTCGTAGCGAGAGCTGGGGTCACTAGTGAGTCGATGAGTCGCTCATCTTCCTTGATCTGGTAAAAGACGGAGATTTTCCCTTCCAGCTCAACAATTTTCTGGCTTAGACAAGCACAACTCTTACAGCCGGACAGAGAGGTGAGTGGAGGCATAATGGTTTTCCAACTATCCTCCATATCCACTCACGGAGATATAATAAAATGCTAAAATAATAAAATGCTAAAATTGTACTAAAAATAATAAAACAATAAAATGATAAGATGCCAGAATCGTGCCGATTATTTCAGCAGTCAACTCAAGCTCTGTCCCGCGCAAACTGTCGATGTCAAACTGTACTGCGCATGTACTACCGTCATCAGTGTCAACACGGGCCAAGGCTACAGTATATCTTCATCAAGAAATAGATGCAACCACAGATTTGTCAAAAATATTCGTTTTTTTTGTGGCATTTATGTAGCTATCTTCATCTTCATGTGTGGAATTCTCTATGGACGGCAGGTAGAGAAAGTCCAGACCTTTTGGTCTCATGAACTTCTTGGATTAATCCTTTATTGAGTGTACTGGCTGGCCCTCTGGCTGCCGTCACATCATCCAGGTGGATGCTACACATTGGTAGTCTCCAGGGCTCCCTTGTAAAAGAGGTATCTATCTCAATGGGGCTCCCTGGTTAAATAAAGGGATGTTATTATTTATATTTTTCTGTTTCCCACATTCAGTTTTAAGAGTTTAACTCACCTCTTCTCTTTTTTTCTCATTGTTCCTAGGAAAGTAGCTGATGTTCAATTGTTCACCCACTATATATTCGAAGAGCCCTGTTCCAGTGTGTCCATAACCCTCAACCTAGTCTCTACCTCATCCTCTGTTGTAATGGTAACCCATGGCATTTTACCGTAAACATGCAGTTATTAAAGCAGCCTAAGCAGATTGATTTTTTTTACTTTTAATGTCATGGTGTACTTACTTAATATTACTTACGTATTTTTTAATGCAATTTACTGCTGTGTTGATTAAAAAAAATAATATACATATTCAGTTGTCAAATATACCACTTCAAATTTCAGTTTCAAATATGGTACATTTGATTTTATAGTAATTGTATTGTTCACTTATTTTATGGCAATCAATGTATTTTATGAATATATCATATTTTATCAAAATAAAATAAAATAAAATAAAATTTTATCAAAATAAAAATAGAATGTACATTTACAGTTTTTTTTCTCATTCTTTAAAATGGCATGCTGCATGTAAATTGTACAGCCAAAACATGCTTCTTAAAGTTACAGTTAATGTTCGGCATGTTGGACCATTTTTAAACTTTATGCTTTTTTGACATTCTTTCTGATTACATATATGTTTGTAATTTTTCTGACAATACACATTTTTTGATGTTGTGCATTTGACCATTTTTTAACTTTACATTATTTGACATTCTTTCTGATTACAGTAGGAACACGTTTTTTGAACTTACGGTTATTGCTTGGCAGCCTGTGCTGCCAGACTTTTGACCGTTTTTTTTACTTTATGTTATTTGACATTCTTTCTGATGACAGTAGAAACATGTTTTTTGAGCTTACGGTTATTGCTTGACAGCCTGTGCTGCCAGACTTTTGACCATTTTTTACTTTACGTTATTTGACATTCTTTCTGATTACAGTAGAAACACGTTTTTTTAACTTATGGTTATTGCTTGGCAGCCTGTGCTGCCAGACTTTTGACCGTTTTTAAACTTTACGTTATTTGACATTCTTTCTGATTACAGTAGAAACATGTTTTTTGAACTTACGGTTATTGCTTGGCAGCCTGTGCTGCCAGACCTTTGACCGTATTTATAATTTTATTTATTTGTCAATTTATCTAGTTCAGATAAAAATTTTGATATCAAAAATGGGCATTGGAACACGTTGAGTAATGGTCTAACTAGTTGTACACAGTTTGCAATTAGTACTGAACAAGGCGCAACATGTTCATGGCAGCATAGAACAAGTGTCATAAATGCAGAACAGTCACATGTTCAGAATGGAATGGAACTAGTTAGAAAAATAGCCTTGAACTAGTGAACGTGTCAGGAAAACATATCCTAGTTCGATATGTCAACTAGTAGGGGTGTGCAGCGATGCCACTATCTGTATCTGTATCTGTTGGACCATCAAAATGATCTGTATCTGTATCCAGATAGAAACCGGAAGTGGGTGGGGCTTCGACCGGAAGTGATACACATAGGAAATGTCATATTTTCTAGTCTAAAATTAATTGCTATTGCAATTTACGAGTATTCACCCCCCTCCCTGTCTTTTTTTCTTTTCAAAACCTTTTATAAGAACTATATTCTGGACTTATTTATCTAACCCCCCACCCCCTAACTGGGGGACACTGAACAATAATTTTGGATAAGAACTGGAAAAAATCTGAGGTACAATATAGCATCAACTCAGAATGAAAAGGCAGTTTAATAAAAACATGAAACCATTCCATTATACATTTGAATGGAAACTATTTCCACAATAACAAACCTTTCTGCCTGTTGTGATTTCATATTGTACTTTTTTTTACTATATGAAGATGGAAACCCCCCACCCCCATACCTCAATGGTTTGCCCCTGTATTGCTCCTAGCTCACACAGCCTGTCCTCTCATTTTGTTTTTGCGCTATGTGAAATGTGATGCCAAATTCACGATGGTTAAACATATTACAGATTGTAGGTTGCACGAAGCGGGAGGTGAGGGTGTGTGTGTGTGTGTGTGTGCGTGCATGTGTCATTTGTGTAACCGCAGCGACAGTGCAGTGCTTGTTGCAGACTGAGCCCACTGGCATTAACATTAGCCTTTGCGTTGAGCACTGAGGTTTGGCGTTAATGACATAACATTTGCACTTGCAGCAGAGCAAGCTACAATCAGTGTAGCTAGCCAGCCACTCGCTTTCACCCTCCATACGAGAAAATTAATGACAGACTGCCTGGTGGTGGAGTCGAGAGAAATATCCGTTTCCAACCCACTATCCGTTTCATTCATTAAACTTTCAGCTTAGCTACTGTAAATGTTAGCTTGCTCCTGCTTGAGCCAGCTCTCGGCTGCTGTGCTGATTAATGGGTGGAGAGAAAACAACATCAAAAGTGGATTCGCATGTAGGTACATATTCGCCACAATCGCACTGTGGTAACTTAATTAAAATGAATATATTTAGCCTATATCACGGATTCTGTGAATGCTTGTTTCTACCCAGATTGTTTAACATTCAACTCGCAATGAATCCATACTGTGGACTTGTAACATTCACGTAACATACGCTTGTCTATCAATAGCATACAGGAGACCTTCCTGATCTAGAGTAATACGTTCGCAAAATATCTTTATAAACATTAAGTCACAGTTTGGTTTTATAATGCTGATTTTGATAGGACATTTGTGTTAATCACTCCTGTTAGTGGCTATCTCAATTAATTAAATCTCTGGCAGATAGCTAGCTGTGCCGAATTAGTCTCCTTCTCTTCTCTCACTCTCTCTCTCATTTTTATTTATTTTTTCTCCGAATCCGAATATTAACGAGCAACTTCGGGTAGAAAGAAATATCTGTTCCAACACATTATTTGTGCTTTCCCGAATACGGTATTCGGCTCCGGATATACCCCTATCAACTAGTATACTAGTGGACTCTTTTTTACATGACTAGTTGACGTGTGGGTTGCAGCGTACAGGCTCACTAGTAAACAAGTAATCCAATGTTCCGCTGAACATGTGAACTAGTGGTCTGCATGGAAATGAAGGAGGCGGGGCAAGGAAGTGCGTCTCCAATTCTGATTGGTTAATATTTTAAATGGTCTGGAGAGCCTTAAAATGTCAATTCTGAATCTTAATTCAGCGTGTGCTCTTTTCTAAAGCTTAAACATTTAATTGATCAATCTATGAATGTCAATGACTTAATAATAATAATAATAAACTTTATTTATATAGGACCTTTCATATCATAAAATGCAGCTCAAAGTGATTTACAAAAGCAACAATAGAATTCAATAACACAGGTATTAAGATAAGATTAAAAAAACAAGATGATAATAGTAATAAAAATTGATAATGATAATAGTAGAAATTAAATAAATTTATATAAAAAATAATAATAATAGTAAAAATGAAATTTATAAAGATAGATCAAATAATAACAGTAATAAAACAACAATATAATATAAAAAGCATAAAACAAGTGTAAGAAATATAAAAAAAATATAACATAATAACAATGGTGTTAAAAAAAATAAAAAGGTGGAATTAATTGAAAGCAAGATCATAAAAATGGGGTTTGAGCTGTTTCTTAAAACTATCAACAGAGGCTGCTTGTCTTATTTGTAATGGGAGTTTGTTCCAAACCTTTGATGCATAAGAACAGTAAGCTGCTTCACCATACTTGTTGTAATTCATTTTTGGGGCATTGAGCAAGCCAGCACTAGACAATCTAAGGGAACAGAATTTTAAAATCAATCCTCAATGTTACAGGGAGCCAGTGCAATGAGGCTAGAACTGGTGTAATGTGTTCTCTTTTCCTGGTTTGTTAAAATTCTGGCCGCTGCATTTTGTACAAGTTGTAGCCTATCAATAGTTTTTTTAGGTAATCCAGTAAAGAGTGCATTGCAATAATCTATGCGAGAGAATACGAAGGCATGGGTCAACTTTTTGGCATCTTCCAGTGAGAGGTAGGGTCTAACTGCAATATTTCTTAAATGAAAAAAGGCAATCTTTGTAACATTGTTGATATGTGATTTAAAATCCAACTCAAGAATAACACCAGGTTTTTTACTTCAGGCTTATTCTGTAGAGCGAGACTTCCAAATTTGCTTAATATCTTTTCTCGCTGTCCATTTGTACCAATTATAAGAATTTCTGTTTTATCTTCATTTAGTTTGAGGAAATTTTTACTCATCCATTGTGTAATGCTGGATAGGCAATTTATCAAGGGATTTAGGGCATCAGTATCATCTGGTGCTACAGATAAATATAACTGAGTGTCATCAGCATAACAATGGAAATTCACTCCATGATCACAAATCATTTTTCCAAGTGGCAGCATATACAGACAAAACAGTAGAGGACCAAGAACATAACCCTGTGGAATACCAGACAAAATGTCATGTTTGTCTGAAACATGGTCACCGAGACTAACAAAATATCTTCTGCCAGTAAGGTAAGTATTAAACCAGTTCAGGGCTGTGCCTGAGAGAACAATCCAATTTTCCAAATGCTTTAGAAGTATCCCATGATCGACTGTATCAAAGGCAGCAGTCAGATCAAGAAGTACAAGAATATTTTTATTATCGGCGCTCACTCTAAGATCATTGATTACTTTTACAAGCGCTGTTTCAGTACTGTGTCCCCTTCTAAAACCGGACTGAAATTTTTCATGAATCTTGTTGTCATGTAAGAATGCATCCAACTGTTTAAAGACTGCCTTTTCTAATATCTTACTCAGAAAAGGCAGGTTGGAAATAGGCCTAAAATTGCTCAAAACAGAAGAATCAAGATTATGCTTATTGAGTAAGGGCTTCACTTGAGCTGTTTTGAGTGCATCTGGGAAGATGCCTGTTTCTAGGGATCAATTTACAATATCCAGTACATCATCAATCAAACTATCTAAAACCTCCTTAACCCCTTTGCATAGGTGAGTGCATTTCACATAGAAGGCATTTTGGAACCTTTTTGCTCAACTGAGACATTCGTTGCTACTGCAGCCAAACAATTAGTGGAAATCACAAACTCTGTGTTTTAAATTTATTGGTAGACGCTTTGTGACGATTTCTGCCGAATACGGAGTTTCTAAGTGTCACTAAGTCCATTTAACAGGCAACCCCCACCTAGTCTATACCTACCCATTCGTGACATAGTGGACAATAGCGTTTATGTTTGAGTTCATAAATATATTTATTCATCATATACAATTAGAATAACGTCATAGCAACGAGATAAACCCAACAATAGCCTGATCGTATGCCAGAAAAGCCGTGGAAAGCCCTGCTCACTCAAATGCAAAATAAACTGAAAGTACTGTCTCATTCTACCATGTATTCTACTAGCAATATATGCTACTAAATATGAAATAAATATACAATCCTACCATTGGTTTTACACATCGAGATGTTCCTTTCAAAATTCAGTGGTCATTTATCGTCTCGTACAATCGGTTTGAGAAATATACAACACTTTATACCGCTATTACACGCGACGCGTAATACCCCCATGCCGTGTAAGCCTGTCTCATTCATTAGAGTTCATTCTGGTTTAATTGTCGGCTTTTTTATCCAATAGAGTACATTATAACCTTCGCAACGGTATATGCCATGTCTTTTTGGGTGCTTTGAACCATTTACAACAGCCCAGCGTAACGGTCTAGTATTACGCAAGCTCTATAGAAAACGCATTAGAGAGGAGAGTTTCCCTTTTCCCATATGTATGTTGGTCTCGCTGGCTACATATGTATGTTCGTGTTTCCACTCGAGCACTGTCTTTCCAATATGTTTGATAGCCCTATTGTTATTTTCGCATTTTGAGTGTATTTCACATACTGTAGTGCAATCGTTAAATGTATTTTTGATGTAGACTACCGATGTTCATTGGCAGCATTTGGCAGCATATTGCAGATGGTGGAATACTATTTTATGTTCATGTTATCGCACATAATATAGGCTATGGCTTATATACTTGTCTCTTAGGGCATGACAAATGCTCATTCCAATTTACTGTGCGCTGATATGTGGTAGATTAAGGTAAAAAAATTTCCTTGGAGTCATTATGAATAGGAAAATTTTTAAGAATTTAAAAACTACAGAAAAATGCAATCCCAGGACAAAAGTATACATACTTGGACAAGTGATGTTTTATTGAGGTAGAAGAGTGAATGATTAGGCAACATATTTAGGTGTATGTAACACTGTGATATCAATGTTTTTTATCTTATACATTTCCTCCGTCTGATGGCTTATGTTTTATAATGGACAAAACAAATTTTATTCATTTTATGACATGTTTTTCATAGGGGTTTTGGACCCATAGATATCTACCCCCCTATACTGATAAAAATATAGTAATTCCCACTTGAAAATGAGCCAAAACTGTTGATTTGTAGTTAAATATATTTAAATATACTTTTTTACTGGGCTACGACCTTTCAGGGGTACAATAATCAGACTAGACCTTCTCTTCGACTGTTTCTGTGCTTTGGTTTTTCTATCAGAAATAACAGTTTCGATATTTTGGACATCACAGTATGTAAATACAAGATTTTCAAACAGTGAAATTCTTACATGTCTATATATAGGCGTACCTTGTTTTTTCATTGAAAAGTCCTCTTGTCATAACATTAGATAGTCCATAAAGTTGTCGGCCAGCACTGACGTTCTGTTGGACCCGGGTGAAGACTTCTGAATAATGCAGGCCTACCCCAGAAACAATCCCAATTGTCAATAAAATCCAAATTGTTTGCAAAACACCAGGTTTTAAGCCAGTCATTTAGCGAAAACAGACGACTGAAAGCTTCAATGCCACGGTTGTAGACAGGAAGTGGGCCAGATATTATAATCTTGCGAGCAGAGAATTTTATATTGCTGTGCAGTGAAATAAAGTCTTTCTTAAGGCTTTCTGATCTCCGTAGCCTGGATGTCGTTTGTGCCAGCATGAATAATAACAGTAGCAGAGTGGTCTGTGTTTACTGTCGAGACTAAATGTGCAAGGTCAGAAACTCTCACACAGGGGAAACAGTATACTTTAAAATCATTAAAACGTTTTTGGTCAATCGCGGTGTCCAGATTTTGCATTAATGGAGTCTCCGATGACGACAACATTTTCCATCTTGTCCATAAAGTTGTCGGCCAGCACTGACGTTCTGTTGGACCCGGGTGAAACAGTATACAGGGGAAACAGTATACTTTAAAATCATTAAAACGTTTTTGGTCAATCGCGGTGTCCAGATTTTGCATTAATGGAGTCTCCGATGACGACAACATTTTCCATCTTGTCCGATGTTGACAGCGATGAGGGTGACAAAGATGCAGGGGAGCTGAGAACTTCAAACTGGTTTGTGGTGGTAAAATCCGGGGGTGGTGGAGGGGAGGGCACAGAGGGGTTGGCAGGCACAAGTGGGAATTTTCCGGCGTAGATGTAACCAGGGCACCTGCGCTGCTGCGGCCTTGCGGCTCATCCACATCGGACCCAGCGTTGGGACCGGAATGGATGGCCGCCCCAACCATACGGGTAGCACCGACCCCTGCCACCTCCAACATGGCCATTCTTGTGTTTAGCCACATCTGTCGCTCCAGTAGCTTGTGGATCTCCCCCTCCATAGTCCTCAGCTCTGCTTTGATGTTTATAAGTTCAGTTTCAGTGTCCACCTCACCGCTGCTCTCCATGTCTCCTCCCGTGCTGGGGTAAATAGTTTGGTCTTCGTGGTAGTAAAATAAAATAATAATTTGATAAAATAATAAAAAGCTAAAATCGTGCCAAAAAATAACAAAACGATAAAATGATAAAATAATGATAAAATTGTGCCGATTTTTCCAGCAGTGAACTCGGCGATCTCCGAGCTCCGTCATGTTTATCATAATCATTCCTTATTACAATGTTTCAAATACAAAAAGTGCAACGCGCACAAGAGGTAAAGGATGCATTCACAAAAGGATGTAAAGCTAACGGATGTAGGCCTATTCACTAACAGCTAACTGGATGCAACATGTATGCTCAAGTGAATTCTATCAGTTCCGTAGCCTATACACCACACAAGGTGCATTCTAGCACTGCAACTGTTAAAACTACCAATATTGTGGTCAGACACTGTAGCCTAATGTTTAATATGGGTAAAGTGAATTCAAGGGAATGCAAAAAAACATGACAAGGCCCTCTGTGGACAAAAAAAGAGAAAATCTTTACTTCCAGAAAAATACATAAAACAAATAGGCCTACAATTACTTTTTCACCTACAGTCAAGGCTCATTCTAAAATGGTAGTAATTAACAGCGTTTTCCTTATACAGCTAACATGAGAATTATGGCACTCCCAAATAATATTTACAAATCATTTACACAATGCAAAGCCTATTATCTTACATGTAGCCTAATGTACTAAATGTTGTCCCCATGGCTACCCATTTCATGTTTACAAACTAGCCTACTTTTAAAACCGAAATAGCACATGTGGTAGCCTATTTGCATCTAACCAAGTAGGCTACATTTAATGTGGACACAAACCACCACCCTTAATTTGTCACCGGTCTGTATAGGATAGCCTGATCAGCACGCCTTGCACAATAAGTTATTTTAGCAGTTTGTCCATGATTCCAATAAAAAGTGATGATCAAGTAATTGGTTCATTACGATAGCCTATATTCTTGCCAAAAAATCCATCCCATGCATCGACATCGCAAATTAAATAGCCTACAGCGTTATCATGGGATCAAAGACAACCGTCCGCCATGGTTGCGCTTCAGCTTCTGTCAAACCTTCCCCTCCTAACAAAATATCCAGTCTCCCAATTAAATATAGCCTTCGAAATAAATACACAAATGGAAACTCAAATTCGATGTCCAAAACTGCTGGCAATTGTAGGCTATAGCCGAAACCTTCATCCAATCATATTACAAAAAGCAACTTCCTTGTACACCCTCCTAATTAGCATTTTGCTACAACTAGTTTATTAGTGGATGTGCTAAAAACTTAACTAGTTAACTAGTGGACATGTTGGCTTTACTAGTTAACTAGTGAAGAGAAGTGTATGTAACTAGTTAACTAGTTAGGCGAATAAACGGACTCTATCTAACTTAACTAGTTAACACGTCACACTGTTACCACTTCACTAGTTAACTAGTGCTGCTTTAATTGAAACACGTTAGGCTATAGTGGGTTGAAAGTCTGACTAGTCGTGGCTGTGGTGCCACTAGTCGGGACTGTGGTGCAACTAGTAAGGTTTCTGGTGTAACGTGTAGAATAAAAGTGCAACTAGTGGCTCAAAATGCATGACTAGTAAGGTGTGAATCTTTGATATCGAAATGGTTTCGTTGAACTAGTAAGACAAAATGTCAAACACGTTGTGAAAAACGGGCAACTAGTGGGAAACCACAAATTGGATATCAGGGATATGGAATAAATCCTCATTCGGCTTGCCATAATTATCTTACAAGACAGCACCATTAGTGACCACATTATTGGAACATTGCCACGGCGGGCATGAAAAATAGTCTGCCTGACATGGGCAGATGGCAGTCAACTCGGCAGTTCCTTCCCCAGGCGCTCCTGTTCCCCTTAGTTTAAGCTAACCAGATCATCATTTTCACATAACTCTTCTTCCTCCAATCAAAGTTTCTTGAAATATTTAGCGATGGGTATTTGCTTTTTCCTGACTAACTTTGGTAACAGATAACATGGTAAAAGATAACATGTCACAAACTAATTAGACAGACAGAAACGTTACTGCAGTACTAGCCTTATTCTTTACTGCGCAGGTCTACAGTAACTTTTATTGATGTTCCAAAGTTTTAATTGGCCACATTACAATGATGACACGTGTAGCGGGTGTAGCTTGGCTAGTTCGCTAGTAAACACAGTGAGGTGCAGTAAAGCGAAGGCCTCGTAGCAGGTTACCGTGACAACACTCTCTGGCGTTGCCCTTAGCTATCTGCAATTTCGCCTTTAGCTGATCGGTAACGCGTTCGCTTTAGAATATTTGCATGAGTGAGAGGAGCAGGGTTCAAATCTCACCTTGGACTTCTGAGTAAGCTTCTCTCTTTCCACACTTGTTACACACGCACAGAAAACCCATCAAATTCATTATTGTAAAAAAAATGTATATAAAAAAATATATTTATTTTCTGCCATTTCATTAGGTAGGCTTGTGATCAATCTGGATAGGCCTAGGCCTACCCGTGGCTATGCGTCTGGTTCAAGCATGTGGGTTTGGATAAAAATATTAAAAGGATTAAAACGGTAGCAATAAACCCTTTTCACACTGCGATATGTTAACAGGAAGTGACGGGTTAACCAGGTAACAATGAATCTGGTTAGCTGATCTTCCAGTTCAAGCAGTCGATGTTAGCCGGTTCATGTGGGCTGGTTCTCAGTATACAGCTTAACGAAACTCCGGTGCTCGGCCTCGCTTATCTTATGTTTAAAAACGTAACTATTTCTACTCTGAATTTGAAGTGTATATGAAAGCAAAGTAAAATCAGATGAAATCCAGTACATTAGCTTGTAGCCGCGAAAGCAGCGGATGTTTGTTTGTGCGACTGGTGAGAAGCTGGCTACGTTAGCTTTCAAACGATGCGGAACTCCGGAGGTAGTTTGTTGTCTTACCTTTAAAAACTTCAAAACTAACGTTATATTTTTACTCTGGGTTTGACATAGAGATCATGAAAGCCAAGACCTTTTTTTCCTAGTAAAATCACGCAAAACCCAATACATTAGCTAGCTTGTAGCCACGAAAGCTTATGTTTGGTGGTGACAAGCTAGCTAACTTAGCTTCAAAATGATGCCAAACTCCAGTGTTAGCTTGCCATCTTATGTTTAAAAGCTTCAAAACTGTATTTTTACTCTGAGTTTGGCATTAAGACATACAAATCATGAACGCCAAGACGTTTTACAAGTAAAATTGTCGTGTCCTTTTCTCTTAAAATAATTCTCTCAGAGACAGGAGCTTGCCGATTTTGAACAGACTTTATTAATGATTAACAAAGCCGGGTGGGTTCATGAAGTCACGCACCTTTCAGTCCTTTCCCACAGGCTTTATACAGGTTAAACATGGGTTGTCCCTCCTTTCTTAGAATGTCCGATGGCCAATCACCTGCTACATACATTAATACCTTCTTAATATATAAATGACCAACGCATTTAGGCTATGAGCCACTATTGTCCCTTAGCTTATATATTCAGATTTCTTTTCCCTCCTCTTGGCATTACATCGTGTTTTTCATCTTAACAGACAGTCATAAAAATGTCTTCATTATATATATTGATGTGCACATCTAGTTATCCTTATATGGGCGTTTTTCTTAATCTTTCCATTTTCTGCTTACACAGGAAATTCCTTTAAGCTATGGTCTCACAGTTCAGGACATTTTCATTCCGTGAGGGCCTGCACGTATACTCATTCATACTCACATTCATGTGAGTCTACATATACACTGATTTTTATATTATTATTACAGAGTCACACACTGTCTTAACAGAAATTTTCCTATAAAATCAGGTGAATAACGTAGCTTGTAGCCGCGAAAGCAGCCGATGTTTGGTGACAAGCTGGCTAACTTCCAAACAATGTGAAACTCCGGCGCTACCTTGTCATCTTACTTTTAAAAGCTTACTAACATTATATTTTTACTCCGAAAGTGGTATTAAGACATAGCTACAGATTATGAAAGCCAAGACATTTTTCAAGTGCGGGGGAGAATGTTCCCACGAACTATTAGCGTCACTGGTGAAATGTATTAACGTTATCGTTGAGTGGTATGAACACATCAAATAACTGAAATTATCAGGGAAATTGGCCAGATTTAGCATTCGGTAAGTAGCTAGATGTATAGCTAGCTACTTACCTAACGCTAAATCTGACCAATTTCCCAATAAAATTTCAGTTATTTGATGTGCTAGCTACTGAGGGACACAACAGCATTGTATTGTACATTGACTGCGCCATTTGTTTTGATGACACCGGAAATGTAATTACCTGGTTACTGAAATTGGCGGAAGTGGCAACCCGGAAATGTGAAAAGGGTCTATTCTCCAATGGTGTAAATACTTTTAAATCTAAATAATGACCTAAAAACTTCTCCTGAATGAGAATCCACACTTAACTGGATTGAGGTTGAAAGAGCTGATCCAGGGGCAGCATTCATTTTAAGGGATATTGAGGGATTTTTTATACATTGCCTTCACTGATAGTCTTTATTGATAGTCTGCATGAATTGGTAATTACTTCCGGATAGAACACTCATGATGCTGCTGCTTCGCGCTTAGCAAACCCGACCAGCTAAAAAGCTAACTATATGCCAAGTTATTTGTTTTTACAGACTGGTTTGAGTTTTTATTGTTTTATTTGCTTATATTTTTACTACTAATAAGACAAATGATAGGGAAGGGACCAATAAAGCGGGGCTGGAGTTTCCTGGATGAGGAGGGAAGGGAGATGTTAGCGGTGGAGAGCCAGACCTGCTGACCGGCCCTATACCGTGGGGCTGCGGTCCTGTGAAGGTCCGCCAGACGTTGGGAACGGGAATTGGAGCGAAGGAGTGCGGTGCGTGTGAGCCTCCATATGCGTCTACATTTAAGGAGATGGGCCTTAACTGAGGGGACGGCTATCTCGGCCTCCTGGGCCGACAGAAGAGGGGGTTGATAGCCTAAAGCACACTCAAACGGGGATAGGCCTGTAGAAGCATTCTTAAGGGAGTTGTGAGCGTACTCGACCCAGGGGAGAAAGCGGCTCCAAGAGGCGGGATTGCGCACTGTGACGCACCGCAGGGCGGCCCCCAGGTCCTGGTTCGCCCTCTCTGCCTGGCCGTTAGACTGGGGATGAAAACCCGAGGAAAGACTAGGTGAGGCACCCAGGGCTACACAGAACGCCCTCCAAACCCGGGAGGAGAACTGGGGCCCACGGTCTGACACGATGTCAGAGGGGATCCCGTGCAGCCTGACCACATGTAGCACCAAGAGCTCAGCGGTTTCAAGGGCGGACGGGAGTTTGGGGAGGGGAACAAAGTGAACCGCCTTGGAGAACCGGTCCACTATTGTCAGAATCACGGTGTTACCTTCTGACAACGGCAGACCGGTGACAAAGTCCACACCAATGTGACTCCAAGGACGGCCAGGGACGGGGAGGGAAAGGAGAAGACCGGAGGGAGGCTGGTGGGATGCCTTGCTCCTGGCGCACACAGAGCAGGCCAGGACAAAGGCACGGGTATCCCCCTTAAGGGTAGGCCACCAGAAACTCCTCCTGACGAGGGCGATCGTTCTGGCAACACCTGGGTGACATGCCAGGCACGAGGCGTTCGAGGGCCTGGGAGCGGACGGAATTGGGGACAAAAAGGCAGGAGTTAGGGTTATTGCGGGGATCCGGTTGGGAAGTCTGGGCGGCCTTCACAATACCCTCGATCTCCCAGGAGACCGCAGCCACCACACAGGAAGCCGGCAGAATGGGCTCCGGATCAGCAGGACTGGAGGGGAGGGAAAACATGCGGGACAAGGCATCTGCCTTAATATTGCGGGAACCGGGGCGGTAAGAAACAGAGAAATTAAACCGGGCAAAAAATAACGACCATCTAGCCTGACGAGCATTAAGCCTTTTGGCAGATTTTAAATAAATAAGGTTTTGATGGTCGGTAAAAACAAGAAAGGGATTACCTGCCCCCTCCAGCCAGTGGCGCCACTCCTCAAGAGCCAGTTTTATAGCCAGTAGTTCCCGATCCCCGACATCATAGTTCCTCTCGGCGGAGGACAGTCTCCGGGAGAAGAATGCGCAGGGATGGAGCTTGTTATCAGAGGCGGACCGTTGAGACAGAATGGCCCCCACGCCGGTGTCGGAGGCATCCACCTCAACGGTAAACTGACGAGAAGTGTCCGGGTGACGGAGGATAGGTGCTGAGGAAAAACGGACCTTGAGCAGTTCGAATGCTCGCTGGGCATCGGAATTCCAACAGTAAGGCAGGGCAACGGAAGTGAGTTTAGTAAGGGGAGCAGCAATGACACTGTAATTACGGATAAAGCGGCGATAGAAATTAGCAAACCCAAGGAACTGTTGAAGGTGCTTGCGAGAGGTGGGTTGGGGCCATTCTGTCACCGCCTTGATCTTAGCAGGGTCCGCCCGGATACTGCCCTCCTCGATGATGAAGCCGAGGAACGGGACAGTAGACACATGGAAGGAACATTTCTCCGCTTTAACAAAAAGTTGATTCTCCAGCAGCCGCTGGAGAACCTCCCGGACGTGGAGAACGTGTTCCTGAGGGGATTGAGAAAAAATCAAGATGTCATCGATGTAAACAAATACGCTCTTCCCCAGGAGATCACGCAGGACGTCGTTCACCATGCCTTGGAAGACTGCTGGGGCGTTAGTAAGGCCGAAGGGGACCACCAGGTATTCGTAGTGGCCCAACGGGGTATTGAAAGCAGTCTTCCATTCGTCCCCCTCCCGTATACGCACCAAGTGATACGCATTACGGAGGTCGAGCTTGGTGAACGTAACCGCTGGCGAGAGGGGTTCAAAGGCGGTGTTAATGAGGGGAAGAGGGTATTTGTTACGGATGGTGACCTGGTTGAGTCCCCGGTAGTCGATGCAGGGTCGCAGAGAGCCATCCTTCTTCCCTACGAAGAAGAACCCTGCACCGACTGGGGATGAGGAGGGACGGATAATACCCGAAGCGAGGGAGTCGTGGATGTATTCCTCCATAGCTAGTTTCTCTGGTCCAGACAGACTGTAGAGGCGTCCAGATGGCAGTTTAGCTCCAGCCAGCAGGTCAATGGCGCAGTCGTACGGCCTGTGAGGAGGTAAGGACAGAGCACGTGACTTGGAGAACACCTGTGCGAGGTCGTGATACTCGCTAGGAACATTGGTTAAATCAGGTATAGGTTGCATAGAACAGGAATTACTGGACCCCGGAGGGGGCAGAGCAGAACGGAGACAGCTGGCTAGACAGTGGGCACTCCACGCCAGGATGCGACCGGCTTTCCAGTCAATATGAGGGTTGTGGAGGCGGAGCCAGGTCTGACCTAAAACAAGAGCAGATTGTTTGGAGTTAATAAGTAACAGTTGAATGGACTCCCGATGATTGCCAGACAAAACAAGTTGGATAGGAACAGTGGAGTGGGTAACTAGCCCCAAACTCCTACCGTCCAGGGCAAGAGCTGAAATGGGTGAGGTTAGACGTTCCGTGGGAATGCCGGCCCTCCTGGCGAAGGTGATATCCATGAAGCTGGCGTCAGCTCCGGAATCGATTAGAGCCGAGGAGGTCACGGTCTTGTCCCTCCAAAGGAGGGTAGCCTTGAACATAAGGCGATCCTGGGCTGCATGGTTGGGGATGATGGGGCTCGTCAGTACGCCCAGTTTTACTGGCGAGCCCATTCCTTTTGGGCGGATGGGACAGGAGGCGATCTGATGGCCAGGCTTGCCGCAGTAAAAACAAGATCTGGTGCGCAGACGGCGTTGGCGCTCCTCGGGATTGACCGCAACTCTGCCCAGTTGCATGGGCTCCTCCTCGGAAACGCCCGTCGGCGCCCTAGATCCAGTGACGGAGGAGTGTGAACGAACGTTTGAAGCGACGGAGGGTGAATGACGCCCGGAGCTTCCTCCCCGCTCCCGGGCCCGGATGCGGAGACGATTATCAATGGCTATAGCGAGGCTGATGAGGCTATTGAGGGAGTTGGACTCTTCCCGAGTGGCAAGCTGGTCCTTGAGTTCCTCGCTGAGAGCTTGGCGGAAAGCCCCCTGGAGGGAGGTGTCATTCCATCCGGACTCCGCGGCGAGGGTACGAAACTGAATGGCCATTTCTGCGACGCTGCGGTTGCCTTGACGAACTTGAAGCAGACGTTGGGTAGCGTCTCGCCCACAGGTCGGGTGTTCAAACACACGCCGCATTTCTGCGGTAAAGGCTGCGAAGTTGCTGCATAACGGGGCCTGGCTGTCCCAGATGGATGTAGCCCACTCCAGGGCGCTCCCTCCCAAGCTGCTCATGATGAACGCGATCTTGCTGGAGTCAGAGGCGAAGGAGGAGGGCTGCATACGAAACACTATGTCACATTTAAGCAGAAATTCACGACATCTCCCCAACCCCCCGCGATATAACTCGGGGTGTTGTACTCGGGGCTCACGGCTAGAAGTGGGAGCCGGAGCCTCCGGAGGAGGTTCAGGAGCGGGAGGAGTTGGGTTGGCAGGAGTCCGCGGTAGCGGTTGGTGGAGCGAAAGTTGGGCTACCTGCTCCGTGATGCCCCTAACTACTTCCAGAACGTCATCCAAACGACGGCCCTGTTGGTCGCTGACCGCAGTTTGGCAGGAGAAGGCGTGGCGAATCTGTTCCAGATCGGCTGGGTCCATGCTTTTGGGCCAGTTCGTTCTGTTACGATCCTGATACGGGACGAACCCAAGTGCAACGACCAGGAGGCAGATTCAAGAAAATGGTAATTTTATTAAGCGTTGGGGTAGTCCCAAAGCTGTACAGGAAAGGAAAACAGGTTAATTAATTAAACATAAGTAGAGTCCCTTACGGACTGCTCCAAGCCGGAGCTGGGCTTGAAAGTCAAGGTAGGTTCCAAGCCGGAACCAAACGGGTGCAGGACTGGGAGTCCACGCCGGACTGGGTGCGGAAGTGCCCTACTGTTCTTAGCCGGAACTGGTTAGGGAAGGTGGAGTAGTGGCACCGGGTCTGGACAGGAACTGGACCGGGAGGTCCACTCAGGAAAACGGAAGGCGGCACGGAACTTGTTCCAAGCCGGAACTGGACTTGATCGGAGGTGTATTACATACCGGAACTGGACTGGAACTGGACTGGAACTGGACTGGAACTGGACCGGGAGGTCCACTCAGGAAAACGGAAGCCGGCACGGAACTTGTTCCAAGCCGGAACTGGACTTTACCAGAGGTGTACAACACACCAGAACTGGGCTGGTACTGGACAGGAACTGGACTGGAACTGGACCGGAGGGGTCCACTCAGGAAAACGGAAGCCGGCACGGAACTTGTTCCAAGCCGGAACTGGACTTTACCAGAGGTGTACAACACACCGGAACTGGACTGGAACTGGACTGGAACTGGACTGGAACTGGACTGGAACTGGACCGGGAGGTCCACTCAGGGAAACGGAAGCCGGCACGGAATTATTCCAAGCCGGAACTGGACTTTAACGGAGGCGTACGAAACACCGGTACTGGACAAGACCTGGGCTGGAGCTGGACTGGAACCGGACTGGGTAGGTAGCTTGATTAATGGGGTAGAAAGCAGAGGTTAACGGCAGGCTACTGTGACAGGACTGTAGCTGAAGAAAGCTCCGCGGAGTTGGAAGGTGCGGCGTGGCTCGGGCAAATCTTGCTGAAGCCGGCTAACATTCAGGGATCCTGGAACCGTAACCGCAGTACAGGAGGTAGGTGACATAGGGAGGACAAGACACAGCTACAGGGAGGCTGGAACCGCGGCGTCTGGAGGTTGAAGGGAGACAGGTAAGTAGCATGCAACAGAGAATGTTTCGGAGGGATAGCTACCAAACTGCAAACCAGGCAAACAGGCAAAAGACAGCAAGCTGACGAATACTGGACCAGAAGCGTGACATGACATAAACACGGTTGGTTAGTTAACGAACTGGCGCCGACTAGCAGCCAGCCAGGGGTTTAAATGGTGCAGGGAATGAAGGAGAAAATGAGAAACAGGTGTGATGTTCAATCGGGAGTGATTGCCGAAGCACAGCAGTGAGGAATGTGAGTAACGAGAGGGGAGAGTGATAGGCGGAAGTTAAAGTGGATAATAAGCCGACATGAACCCGAGGGAAACGCCCAGTCCGCAGCCAGGGGGAAAACACGGACAGGGGATCCAACATAACACGGAAGGAAACAAGGAAAACATGGAAAACGGACAGGAGGGGAACGGAACGTTACAGGAGGCTTCCAAACCAGCCTTCCCTAATGACGCTTCTTACTGGCATAGCTTCGGCGCAAGACCAAAAGCATAAACTCCAGCCAGGACTTAGCCTGACGTCGTCCACCGCAGAGGCAAATCCAGCAAGAAATCAAATAAGAGAGCACCAACGCTCACTCCACCACCTCAACTCTCCACTGACTGAATGAAATGTGTGATAATACTAACTACGTTGAACCCAGGGAAGCTAATTACACCACTAGCATTAAGACTAACCAGAACCCAAGAAATAGCCCCAAAACCACTGCTAGGGCCAGAAGAAACATTGCTAACTCCACACCTGATAAGCCAAACACTATTCTGATTGGGGACTCTATAACCAGGCATGTAAGAATGGCAAAAACTGAAAATCTAACTATGGCTGACACATCTGTCAGGGAGCTAACGGCTGTTACCAGTTATCCTCTCTACACATCCAATTAATATGATGATATTATCCACGCTGGGTCTTTTGACATTCTGCGAAGGAAAACTGGCTCTGAGATCCTGAAAAAATACTTTTCCCTGCTACTGGAGAAACTGAGCAACTGTCAATCGCAACATATATTCATCTCAGGCCCCATTCCAACTTTGGGGAAAGGAATCAAATCTTTTACCAGACTCCTTGGCCTTAATACATGGTTAGACGTTAAACAATGACTAGAGGGGGAACGCTGGCGCACACTGGCTGCCACTCCTCTCCGTGAACGTATAGCTTTTAACCCATCTGTTTTGTTTGTTTGATGTTTAAACGCTAACTTACTACTTCCTAGTTCTTAATAGTGTTTTATATTTATATATATATCTGTTTTCCATGATTCCATCTGCGTTTGGATTATGCTAGTATACTTCCACATACCTCCTTCAACTGGAATCTATCTCTGATAACAGCCTTCTTCATCCTCCTCTGCTGGATTTTTCCGTGGTTATTCTTCACTATCTGCGGTCAGATTTCATTTATTTTTATTTTTTATTATATTTATTTGGAACCAGGCATCGGTCTTCCACAGCTACGGAGGACTTTGCCAGCTGTCTTGAAAGAACTGGATGTCACCACTGCCTTCCCCCTTCGCCTCTCCTGAATTTATTCCGTGTTTTATCCATTATCTGCAGTGATTTTTACGGAGTTGTCGAACTTTCACAGCTATGGAATACATAGCTAGTAAGCGTAAGCTGTCGCCAAGCATTCTCGTCCAGCTCACAATGCTGAGCTGGGTTTTTCGCTTCTTTATCCTTTTAACGGTTTTTATAATGGCCTTGTATACACTCTTGCAGCTACTGCGTCTTCAGAACTTTACATTTCCAACAATGAACGGAGTTCTAACCCGCTTTCGTGAGCTTGGAATTCTAAAGTCCAGACAGTGTTACAGTCACAGGGGTTCCCGTCGGGGTTTTAAAATGAATGGCGGAACCGAAACAGAGTTGTATGTCATTCTCGGAAACACCGCGAGATCCCTACACACTGGACACTTCAGAAAACGCGGAGTGGATTTTAGTGTTTTGCGACCTCTACAGAAACTTGCTGCAGTTCCTATCCCACCAAAAGTTCCCTCGCCTATCAGCATGGAATTATTGAACGTGCAGTCTCTAGCTAACAAATCCCTTCTGATTCATGATCACATTCTGGACAAAAAGCTCAATTGTATGTGCCTAACTGAAACCTGGCATAAACCTGGAATCTACTCCGCCCTAAATGAGGCCTGCCCACCTGGTTATATATATATTGAAAAGGCCTGCGAAAATGGCCGTGGTGGCGGTCTAGCCTTCATACACCAGGCTGAGTGAAAGCTGTCCCTCCTGCCACTGCCAAATTTGTCTTCTTTTGAATGTCTTGCAATAAAAAGCAGACCCCCCAACTCCATGATCATTCTTCTTATATACCGGCCCCCCAAACCTAATCTATCTTTCCTTCCTGAAATATCTGATCTCCTTACCTCACTCTGCTCCACCTCAGCCAACACCGTGATCCTCTGGGATTTCAATATTCATGTTGACTCCCCCTCAGGTCATTCTGCTGTCGATTTCCTGAGTCTGCTCGAGTGTCTCGATCTGAAACAACAACTTGTTAAAGTCCCTACACACACCCGGGGGCACATACTCGACCTGGTCATCACTGACTCTGTCCCCATAACCCATCTTCAGGTCACTGACCTTGGTGTGTCTGACCACAAGGCTGTTCTTATGGAGCTGGCTTTCCTGCCCCCTCTGGCTAAGTCCAAGCGCTGCATGCGTTTTCGGAACTGGAAAAAGATCAGTCCAGCCAGCCTGTCGGAGGACTTCCTGAATCTCCCTGCCCCAACCTTCTCATCAGTAGATAAAACGGTGTCATTTTATAATAAATCAGTGAGCCGCATTTTTGACCTCCATGGCCCCATTAAAATGAGAGTGGTTGCTTTCTCTCGCTCTGCTCCCTGGTTTACACCAGAGCTGAGAAAAATGAAATCTGCTGGGCGCATACTGGAGCGGCGTGTCAGAAGTATGGGGCTCACCGTATACAAACTGGCTTTTCGTGACCACCAAAGAGCCTATTCAAATGTTCTGAAAAAGGCGCGGTCATTATTTTACTCCAACCTCATCAATAAAAATCCTGGAAACTCAAAGCACCTGTTCTCCACTATAGATCACCTTCTCAAGCCTCGAGCTCACTCTCCCAATGAGACCACAGAGGAGCAGTGCAACAGCTTTATTGACTATTTTAAAACAAAGGTCAACAACATCAGATCTCTCATCTCCAGCAGCTCAACTCTATCTCCTCCCATCCTCGGCCCTCCGTCAGCACCACTGTGGCCTCTCCTCTGTTTCTCTGAAGTCACCCAGGGAGAAATTGAGGCCATAATCACACAGATAAAACCATCTACATCCACCCTTGATCCTATACCAACTGCCCTGCTGAAATCATGCACCTCTGCTCTTAGCCCTCTGATCACCTAGGTGATTAACCACTCCCTCCAATCCGACCGTGTTCCCCCAGCACTCAAGACTGCTGTAATCAGTCCCCTTCTCAAAAAACCCACCCTGGATCCGGAAAATACAGACCTATCTCCAACCTTCCTTTCCTCTCCAAGGTGCTAGAAAAAACAGTTGCAGCACAGCTCCAAGACCATCTAAACCTGCATAATCTTTTTGAGAAGTTCCAGTCTGGTTTCTGGCCAGCCCACAGTACTGAAACAGCGCTACTTAGGGTCAGCAACGACCTTCTGATGACTGCTGATGCTGGTTCCCCCTCCCTTCTTTTCCTTCTGGATCTCAGTGCAGCGTTCGACACCATCAATCATTCAGTCCTCCTTGAACGCCTCCAGAACTACATCGCACTCTCTGGACCAGCCCTGAACTGGTTCCGCTCCTATCTGTCAGACAGGACTGAGTATGTCTCCCTGGGGGTGTCAAAGTCTCGGATGAGTGCTGTCACTTGTGGTGTCCCTCAAGGTTCTGTTCTTGGACCCATCCTATTCATACTCTATCTGCTCCCCCTGGGTCATGTCATCAGCCGGCATGGTATATCTTTCCATTGCTATGCTGATGACACCCAGCTATATCTCAAAACTGCCCCAAATCCCTCTGCTGCCTGCACACGGCTGAACACCTGCCTTGAGGAGATAAGGGCGTGGATGAAGCAAAACTTCCTCCAACTCAACAGCAGCAAAACTGAGGCCCTACTGGTTGGTACCCCTCACCAGGTCCAGCACTCTCCCATTACTCACCTCACCATTGCTGGTCAAACCATCCCTCTCTCTACCTCTATCACTAACCTCGGTGTCAACTTTGACCCCTCCCTGGCCTCCGCTACCCATATCAAGCATCTCTGCAAGACGTCATTTTTCCATCTCAAAAATATAGCCAAACTCCGTCCCACCCTAACCATGTCTGACGCCGAGAAGCTCGTCCACGCCTTTGTCTCCTCAAGGCTGGACTATTGCAACGCGCTCTTCATCGGGATCCCTGGCAAGAGTCTCCAGAAGCTCCAATACATCCAGAACAGTGCTGATGAGAGTGCAGAAATACCATCATATCACACCCATCCTGGCATCTCTGCACTGGCTCCCGGTTTCATACAGGATAGAATTTAAAATCCTTCTCCTGACTTTCAAATGCACTCTGGGAAATGCACCTCCGTACCTCAAAGAACTGCTCACCCCTCAAAACTCCTCCCGCAATCTCCGGTCCAGCAGCGGCCTATTCCTCCACACCCCCCAGAACTAAGCTCCGCACTATGGGTGATCAGGCTTTCTGCTCTACTGCCCCCCGCCTTTGGAATGCCCTCCCTGACCATCTGAGGACACCACAGACTCTGGGCTCCTTTAAAGCAGGCCTAAAGACTCTTTTATACAGGAGAGCGTTCTGTTAGTTTTGTTAGTGGTGTTTGTTTGTTTATGCCCCCCCTGCAGCACTTATGTCTTTTTTTCTGTAGTGTTTGTCCTCATCTTTGTTTTATTTATTTATCTTATTTTAATGCACTCCTGTAAATAGCACTTTGGGATTGTTTCTTACAATGAAAAGCGCTTTATAAATAAAATGTATTATTATTATTTATTATTAGGACAAAACTGAAATCCTACTAGTCAGCCCTAAAACAAGAAGAGAAATGCTGTTTAATAATGTGGGGGAAATTAACTCCCTGGATTAAATCTGAGGTTTCAAGTCTTGGTGTTATCTTAAATTAAGATCTAAGTTTCAAGTCAGCTCATTCAAAACTCTGCAGCTTGGCTATTAACCAGAACCAAGAGGAGAGAGCACATTACTCCAGTATTAGCTGCTCTGCACTGGCTTCTGGTGTATAATAATAAAAAACTTTATTTATATAGCACCTTTCATATAACAAGTAGCAGGAAAATATTGGATAAAACATTAAATAAACACAATAAAAGCTAATAAACTAGGATCGAATAAAGTAATAAAATAGGATAAAACAAAATGCAATAAAACACAATGAAATAAATGACAATATAACAGGGAATAAAACAAATCAGAAGGAAAAAATAAAAATAATAAAATCTTTTTGGGAAAAAACAATATAAAATTTAAAAAAACACAAAAAATAATAATAATAAAATGGGATAAAACAAAATAATAAAATAGGATAAAACAAAATGCAATAAAACACAAGGAGGTCCTCCTTATATACAAAGCCCTTAATAGGCTAGGACCAAGCTACATTGCTAACTCCCTTGTCAACTACTTGCCTTCAAGAACACTGCAATCATCTGCTGCTGGTTTATTGGAGGTTCCCAGCAACAGCCGAAAGAAGATCGGGGACGCAGCCTTTGTCACACCCCAAAGCTAAGGAACACACTACCTATAGATATCAGGGAAGCCAGCTCGCTAAATATTTTTAAAAGAAAGCTAAAAACTTATCTCTTCACTTTAGACGTTAACTAGCTATGACTTTCCTGATACAGGCCTGAAACAATTTTTTTTCACTTGCTTCGCACTTATGCACTGCTGCACTTCTTTTAAAATGTTGTATTTTAATTGATTTCATGCATTCTATGTATTCTATTTTTTTAACTTTCTTTTTATTTTATTATTATTATTTAGTGGGTTTTATTTTACATCTTATAACATAACATAACATAAGAGTATGACAAGAACAGGCCATTCAGCCCAACATGCTCGTCTAATCCTACCACTAAAAGTGTCATGGTTATTTGCAGCCTTTGCGGTCCGACGTTTTGGTTTCCTTTTTGGCGTCGTCAGGACGCTCTATCGGATTTTTTTCTGCCTCTGTTCCGGTGTTTGTATCTTGCCCGAAAATTATTCCCTACACCTGTTTTGCGTTTCCTGCCGGCTATAAATAGCCCAGGACTTCCGCATTTCCGACACTTCGATATTGTCTTTGCTATGTTGACAACGAAGTCGGTAAGGTATAGGAAATTCGGTCGCTGCATTTCTGGTTCGTACCAATAAGAAACGCAGCAAGTCCGGTTAGAGAATTAGGATTAGATTGGTTTTCTCTTTATCCTTTTTCTTGTTGCCTGTTACCTTTTGTGTCAGCTCTTTCGCCACAAGAGCTTTGGATAACAGGTTTTTCTTTTCTGTTCTTTTCCTTCACTCGTTTTATTGAGTTTTTGCTTTGTTTCTCTACCTCCTGTTACGCCTAATGATTTAGTGCGTGAGGTTCTTTTGTTATTCGTTCTCGCTGTTTATCGAGACTCGCCTCCTTTTGAGGTTGTTTTGATTTGGCTTGTGCTAGGGACGTTTTGCTCCCGTTCTTTTGTTTTCCTTTCCTCTGGTGCGGCTACTTCCACGTTGTGTGGCGTATCTTTCTAGATACGCTTTTAGAATCCTTATTGGTCGCGTCTGGTTCTCCGAACCTTAACACAACCCTTACAAAAATAAAAAAATAAAAGCAATACAATAAAAAATACATGCTTTAATAACTGGAGATTAAAATACAATCTAAAATAAATAAAAATGTAATAAAAGAAATAAAAGACTGTAATAACAGAAATAAAAGAATGTGTTTAAAAGTGTTTAAAAGCTAAAAAAAAAAAAATTTATTATGGGAGCCTCCAGTGTTATAAAGTGTCTAACACTGTGTCAAGCCGGGCCTTGAATACTCCGTGTTTCTGCCTCCACTACATGCCCAGGCAAAGCTATTCCACACTGTGACCACTCTCTGTGAGGAAAAATATTTTCTAATGTTTGTATGGAATTTACCCTTCGCCAATTTCCATTTATGCCCCCTCGTTCTGCTAACCGAACTTAACGTGAATAATTTCTTGTAGCCCACTTTGTTTATCCCTTTAATAAATTTAAAGGCCTCAATCAGGTCTCCCCTAAGTCTCATTTTGCTAAGCTTTAAAAGTCCAAGCGTCTCCAGCCTTACCTCATAGCACTTATCTTTTATACCTGGAATCATTCTGTTTGCCCATCTTTGGACCTTTTCCAGCGTCTCTATATCTTTTTTATAGTAGGGTCCCCAAAACTGCACACAATACTCTAAGTGAGGTCTGAGGGTATTGTATAGGGTGAGTATGAAGTCCTTAGATTTATAATGAATACTCTTGGCTATGTATCCCAGCATCCTGTTGGCTTTTTTGAATGCTACAGCACATTGTCCAGACCCTGATAGGCTTTGACTATTACACCCACACTGTTAGACATTTTATTGTATTTTTACAGTAACTTACTGGCAACACTGTTGCCAGTAAGTTACTGTAATTACTGATGTACAGTAGCTTTACTGTTATGATGTTTTACAGTAAGACAGCTTTACTGTAAATAAGTTTTACAGTAAAACAGCTTTACTGTAAATAAGTTTTACGGTAAAACAGCTTTACTGTAAGCGCATTTTACAGTTAGTCTTACCGTGTGTGTGCTTTACAGTATAACTACTCTACTGTAAATGTGGTTTATAGTTTGATACTGTAGTTTTACAGTAAACCTGGTCTACTGTAAATGTGTTTTATAGTATGATACTGTCGTTGAGTATTACTGCAAATTTAAACACAGGTTTACTGTATTTAGCATAAGAACACTCCACTATAAACAATTTAAATTCCATGAAAGAAGTATAAGTCTGAGTACAGTTAATAAAACAAATATTTATTGACAGATTTGTATTGACAGTTTATTGTATAGTTAAATCTATTGAAGTATTCTGAACAGCATCAAAGCAATGTGAAATAACAATGAACATTATAGGGCACTATACAAACCAAAACCATAGACAATAGATAACACTACAGGACACACTTTTTAAAAACATTTTACAACAAGAACAAAAAACAAATTTTATACAAAACATATACACCAACATGAACATGTGTATTATTTAAATGTATAGAGAGGTCAGCTGACAAAAGAACAAATCTGAAAAAACTTAACAGTTCCTATATGTGTACCCCACTGGATCTTCGTGGTGGTATGATGGTGGGATCCGTCTTGTGGTAGCTGAGTTGTAAAGAAATAGAGAAACAATGTGAGAGATCATGAGGTGGTCAGGGGGTTACATGTTTAAATCAACAGGTAGGCTAACACACAAAGTTGGAAGCGACAATGTCCAAACACATCAAATCATTGGCAGTAGTAACATCATTAAGTTCCAGTTATAGTAGCTGTGGTTACCTGTACTTGTTGTGAGACATCTGTAATACTGATGGAAATATTTTAGCCCTAGCAATCATAGTAGTGGTAGTGCTGCAGTTGTAGTAAGCCAACGGTCATTGTAGTGTCAATAAGGTTGATGATAGTTTTTAGTTATTGTTACAGGTTTGCAAGACCACAAGAAACATTAAGATTAAACAGCTCAAAGCTATATATTATATTAGCTGCATCTCTAAATGTACAGACTCTAATTTTTGGCTTCAGATAGTTTTGAATATAACGGTTATGTATTTTTTACCAGTAGTCTTGTCTTATGAAAACTCGAAGCTGTGTTAGCAGTACGACAGAACTGCACTGGCACTTAGAGGGAAATTTAAAATTGAAACACTTAAGGTAACGTTAGGACACGTCGGGAAAAAAAGAACTCACTGACCTTTTACATTTTCCACTTAAAACCAAGCCTAACATTCCTTTACAACATAGCAAAGCTAATGTTAAATCAATTAACGTTAATGTTAAATAGTGAAGAAAACAAAACGACATGTCCTCTTTCCCCCTTTTAACAATATGTCGACCGGGTGTCAAAGCAACACGGAATGGCTGCTTACCTGTTGAAGTGCACAAAAACTGTAACAAACGTGGACAGTCCTTCACCTGAGTGTCTTTCAGCAACAATAAAAAGCGGGGAAGACAACTAACAGTTAGTCCGTGTAGCTTGCTAACGGCCTAACGGCTGCTTGACGTTAACCAAATAAAACGTTAAGCTACTGCCAGTGACTATCGCTCATGCGTCGCTTCCTGTGGTCACTTCAGAATAAAAGCCAAGCAGCACGTCAACGGAAGACACATTTTACTCTGAAGGTACAGTTACAGGTACAGTTTAGCGAACAACAGGAAACTTTCCTTGTTCCTCAACAGCTCTCTGACCCTGTGGTGCCTGTGTTCAGTTGTTTTTTTCCACTCGAATGGAGCAGTTGAAAACAGTCAGTTTAGTAGACAGGAAAAAACATTATAATCAACAATGAATAACTCACACTGAAGTAAAATAATTAGAATAACAAATTCCTTACTTACCTTGAACCGCTGGAATATATTGCTGGTTTGGCTTCAGTCTGGAAGTTTTCTTTAGAATTCATCCCGCACAGCACCGATTTTTTATCAACCAGTGATGAAAAATATGGGGTTAAAGTGCATTGGAGGACTTATTGTAGTCATTTTAAGTAGCCATATATCCTAATGGAAATGTATATATGTTTGTTTATTTATTTATTTATTTATTTATTTATTTATTTATTTATTTATTTATTTATTTATTTATTTATTAACAAAGTAAATTCAAATTCGTCATTAGATATTTAAAATGTAATGTATTATTGTATGGAGGTTATTTCCTCACCTCCATATTATTGCAACCAATGAAGAGTAAAAATACACAGCCTGATGAACCATTCAAATCAAATCAAATCCTTATATGGGCAGTACACCGACATCATATAACTACAGTATCACTACTGCTAATGTGTTAACAGTAAATTACCGCAATTTCAAATAATACAGTAAGTTACTGTAAATGGGTGTGCTTTACCCATAATGCTTTGCAAATTACAGTAACTAACCGTAAAGATGTTTTATGGTAGGTTTATTGGGCATTTTGTGGTATTTAACTGTAAAAAATACAGCAAGGGTTAACAGTGCAAGTCTTTTTCTACAGGTGCACTTTCTAATTTTGTACAGCCCATATAGTAATCCTGCCCTATGTTTTTATTCCCCACATGCATAACTTTACATTTTAGATATATTGAATTTAATTTGCCAGGTTTCTGCCCACTTCTGGATTGTTTAAATCTTCTTGGATTACCTTGGTAGATTTCAAACTGTTGGCTAAACCTCCCAGTTTTGTATCATCTGCAAATTTAACTAATTGACTTTCAATGTCCATGTCAAGGTCATTTATATAAATGAGGAAGAGCAGTGGACCCAGCACCGATCCCTGTGGAATGCCACTTCCCACAATACCCTGCTCAGATAAGATCCCTCCTGCTACTACTCTCTGGGCTCTATCTTGGTGATCTTAGCGCTTTGTCTAAACGCATGGCGTAAAGTGCACTTAGGGCGTGTCCAAGTCCACTTTTGCTAGTTTGACGGCGTGTTTTTTGAGCGCTAAGCATGGGCTGAACCTAGTCTCTTCATTAATTATAGGTGTGTCTTGGGCGTGACATGCAATAAACCAATAAAAATGTCATATCCCATTCCCTTTAAAAGCCTGCTTTTCTACCTTGGCGGATTGCTTATATGATGGTGAAACAGACATGCTTGTGCGTGTTTGGTGCGATCAATAAATATTGATCAATAGTATGATCAATATTATTCGGACTAACCATTATGAGTTCCCGGTAATTCCCGACAGTGCTGTTATTTTACAAAATATATGCGGCTAAATTTTGTTAAAAGCACCTGAAACAGCTGAGAATAAGCTACCAATGGCTTACGTCTCACCTTAGAAAAGGCCAAATTAGCCTGCTTGTTTAACAAATTTTGTTTGATCGTGCAATAATACATTGTCAAACATCAATTCCATGAGGCTGTTCTCATGCAGTTCTCGAAGTTCAAGCTTCATCCGAAGTTCATTACCTGCATTCTAATATTGATAAATAACACAAATACCATTATGTTGCCTTCATGATGACACTAAATACAATAAAGCTATCATGTTGGCAACGCAGAGGTCCACGCATATTTTCCATTGTTTTATAATGGCCTACTTATGGAAATGTGACCAATGTGTTTTCCTTGCAGCTAATGCTTTAAAAACAACTTTCCCGGGAAGACTGTGAAAAGTGCAATTTAAAGCAGGTGAAATAGACCTGCTCCTGTATGAATGTAAAGTGCACATGCAGAGAATGGCATTAAAATTAATTGTGAATTAATTGTTCTCTTTAAAATCGTTTTGTTTAGTTATGGTATAACAGGTGAAATCAGCAGGGTTTTAATAAGCTGAGAGTATGGAAGCCTGGTCACTGTAATTATAAAAATATGAAGGATGAAGAATAAGGCTAAAATTCAGTTAACATGGTGAAATTTATCTCCGTTTTTTAACCGTAGGCTATCAAAAACCTTATGCACAGCAAATCCCAGGGACTGTAGCCTAGGCTATTTGAAAAACAACAAATGCAATATTCACTGGACAAGGTTTTGAACTTTTTCTCAGTCAAAACCATTCTATTTACTTACAGGCTGTAGGATTAGATGAGCTGTATTGTAATAACATCTGAAGCGCGTTTTCAAAACTCAAATGTCCGTCTATTGCAGTGCGTGAGTTTTCCATTGAATGACAATTCACGCATTAGGTGTAAATGACAATTTGCGCATTAGGCTTGATATAGGTGTTATCAGCTCATTTTTAATGGATAGCCATTGTCCCGTAACAGAAAATTGTCCCCCCAGAAAATTTCAGGAATTATTGGCAAATATAGGCTAAGTCATAGCTTGATCCAGGATAATTGCGAATAGTCTATACATATAACCTTACACGTAGCTACCATCGCACATCGCCTGGATGTTTATACGGAATGGGCTGAAAGCAATTTAATGCAGCATTCCCCTTCGCTGAGGGACAGGTATGTAGTCTTTGACCTATGGACCCTTTTATTATTATGCATTTTTTGATATATAACAATAATAATATTTCACATTGTAATGTTGATATTTTTAGTCATGCTTGTGCGCCCCCTGTGTGTAACAGACAGGAGAGTGTACGCGCCTTGTGCACACGCCTATGTAGATGCACTTATATGCGCCGTTAAAATAACTGCGACATGACTTTAGACCAGGTTTTTGGTGGTTTTAGCGCAAGCGCTTTCTGCTGGCTCAAGGTAGCAATACGGCAAAAATAATCCTGGCCACACCTCATCTTAAGACCAACACGCCCAGTTCACTTGCTATGGGCGCAACATCACTTGGTATTTTTCCTGGATCCGTACGGTCTCCTTTCTTATATATTGGTATTACATTACCCTGTTTCCAGTCTTTTGGTATTTCTCCAGGTTCTAAAGACTGTCTAAAAATACTTGCCAGTGGTTTAAAAATGATCTCACTTAACTCTTTTAGTACTCTTGGGTATATGCCATCAGAACCAGCTGCTTTATTTGTCTTTAGTGTATGTAAATTCTCTAATACTTCTATATCCCCTAACGGTACCTAGGGGATTTTGTCGGTTCGGGAACATTTGTCCTTTCGGGAACCCCGCCTCCCGAAACGGACATCAGGTGGCGCGCCCTCCTGATCGAGCGCCCCGGGTCCCTTCGGGACGCGCGTACAATCCGGACACTTTGAGTCCCGACGGGTATGCGTTTTCTCCCGGGCTCGGCGCCGACGTCCGTTCGGGATACTTCGAGCCCGAACGTGTCCGTTTGGGATATGCTTTGGGTCCGAATGCGTCCGATTGGGACACTTTGAGTCCGAATGGGTATAATGCACTCCCGGGTCGGTACAGATGTCCGTTTGGGATACGTTGAGTCCGAACACGTCCGTTTGGGATACTTTGAGTCCAAACACGTCCGATTGGGATACTTTGAGTCCAAATGGGTATAACATGCTCCTGGGTCGGTACCGACATCCGTTTGGGATATACCATAAATGAGCTACAATAAAAGGAGGAAAATAAAAAGGTAACTAAGGTTACAGCCTCAAACGAGGACTGGAAGAAAACCAAGAAAATAAACTACTGAGAACAAAGGAAAATGAAAATCCTAAGTGGAAGTTCCAGTGAGCTCAGAATAAATGTGGGACAACAATCTTTAGCACTATAAACTTAAAGAAGTTGCCCACGCTAAATTCCATATACCAAATTACCGGCTAAAGCGTAGACTACTTACGTAATGTACACTGAAGCCCGGAACAGAGGTAACACCCTGCTTAAAGAGATACTGCAGAGGCTTTTCTAAGGCCTTTTTTACCGCTTCAATTTGAATTGGAACTCATGAGTGGGTGTGGTCATATGACGATGGTGCCACATATTATGAATATTCATATGGTCAAGGAGTGAAAGGGTGTGTCTTGGTGAACTGACTCAGGCCCCCACTGAACTCAGCCCCCTTCCTGCTCTCTCCGCACAACTACGTCTTCGCGATCGAGGAGAGGACCGGGGATGTAACCGAATGGTAGAGCTAACGTTACCTAGCTAAGTTAGCTTGTTTGTCTGCCTAAAGTGACGTTACTATTAAATACATTCAAATACACAGCAAAACCCAGTCACACAGTAACGTTAGTATATTGAACATGGCTGGTTGTAGGTTCAAAGGTTTCAAACGTGTGGTTCCTGTGCCAGGGAGCAATACAACATTATGTTCTTACAAGTTCTATGTTCAGTATGCCTGTCAGTACTTGAATCTGTTGTATTTTCTGTTACTTAGTTTTCAGTGTTATTCGTGTGTCTTTGTTTTAATTTCTCCGTCTCCCATCCATGTACTTGTGTTTTCACTTCCTCGTTGTGTCAGCCCCGCCTCTCGTCTCTGATCCTGATTACCTATGTGTTTCACCTGCCCAGCTACTCACCTGTTTCTCGTTTGCTGGTTAAGTCTTGTGTATTTAAGTTCCACTCTGTTCTTTGTTCTTCGCGAGTTTGTCACAGTTGCCATCTTTACCCTGTTTCGCTACAAGCCTTTGTCTGACCCCCGTTTCTGCTAGTTTTCCCTTTTTTCCGTGTTCCTGACTTTTGTTTCTGTTTCTGTATTGTCTGTTATACAAAACACAATACAAAAGAGAATTTAGGTGAGCACAAAGTAAAGGATTCAACGATAGTTTCACTTGAAAAATGATGGTATGATCACTGAAAATAACCCCGATAGACTGTCGTCGTATTTTATTTGCTTTGGGTGCACTGTGGAGTGTTTAAGTGCGTTTGGTAGTGGATGCTACTCGATACCTTAGAGTTGCGCTAGCATTAGCAATGTGTGTATGTCTAGAAGAAGGGACAGCATGGAATTATCTGAAAATGGTTTCCATCAATCAACTACATCATGGGTAAGTCGTAATTGAGACATTATGTCCAAAATTCCGAACTATCCCTTTAATGCATGTACTTATGTTTCTCATATGTAACTCAATCTGGATAGGAGTGTCTGCTAAATTAATGTGATGTGATGTATTGATGATGCAATCCTCTATTTGTTGCTTACTGTATAGTTTTTATGAGCACTGATACTGGGAGGACTGGGCCCCAAGAATGCCATAAATACACTTGAGTCATGTATTTTAGACCAAGCGCTAAGATCGTCAAGATAGAGCCCTAAATGTCTATGCAGAAAATGGTTGTGGAGGGCCTGCCAATTTGTAATTTACCTTTTTACCTCCAGTTTCAATCGGAGGCTAGGGTGTTACCACCGGTCTTGTCACATGGACGGTAATATTTTGCCCAAATTTAAGGATTGTACAACAATCATTCACCTTCTGTTGTTAAAAGCAGGTGCAACTGTCTTTTCTGTAGAGGTTTTCAGTAATTGATCTGAATTGTTTGTCCTAACCCATGCATATTTGGTCTCGTTACAATGATGTTAAACTCCTGAATCCTTTAATTAGCCTATAATATCATGGTGCTTTCAACAACATAAGAGAGTTTATTAATTACAGTTGTCCGCTTCCAGACAGGCCAGCCCTTGCCATAAACCCTTGCCATAAAGTAGCCTGAGTAACCTGATTCACAGCACCGGGACTCTTGTAGTCAAAAACTAAAAAGAAAACTACTATAAAACGAGACCGAACACTGCGTCATTATCAGCAGACAATAGAGACATGCTTGTTGTAGGAACTTATTAGCCACGTCCCCCTAAGTTTGGTTTTGGTTGCAACTTACATGTTAAAACCCAAATTTCGCCTATTAATTTCTCAGCCGTTTTAGCACCAATTACCAAGCCACTTGGCAGATCAACTCATCTCATCAATATCTCGCCATAAAAAAATATTGGAATGATCTGTTTAGCCATTTTCATATAATTAAGTACATAAAAAATTTGCATTAACATTTTTTTCCCAACAACCTAGCTCAAATTCTACAACTCTAATCACTAAAGTAGACATAGCGATATGTTGAGCATTATATGGTCTAATGCTTTTGATGTATCCAATTTCTGTTTATTGTACAGTTTTTAAATAAACCTTTATAATTCCATGATACCGGAAATTAATTGCCCATTGACTTAACATTGGGGCATAAATTCTTAAGCCACATGATGCTAACTGAACGTTCCAACGACCGTTGAACACAACAGTCTCCTGCATGCGAGATTTCTCCCGAGACAAATTTTAATCATTCTGTCTCTGACGCTCAAAATTGCCTCAGCAAAGAAACCAGCCGGGGGCTACTAACTATTACTAGTCCAAACCAAGGGGCCAAGACTGGGCTTTCGTTTTGAAGCTCACTTCCTGGTTGGGCTGGGAGCAGCAATTGTGCCGTTGCTCACTAGCGCCACTGCGATTGGCTCCAGTATAGGTCTTTCACCATGTAAGTCAATGGCAGCAATGTGGTCAAAATACTCAGTCAATAAATTTTTCCCACAAAAAATTTTGATTGCAATAGGTGCCTTTCCTTCATCTAATGCCTCTGCATGTGCTGATTTTTTTTAAATATTGTGTCGTTTGGACAGGGTATTAACATTTGTTCAGGACCAATCAGAGGGACAGGTTGAGTCCTCTTCGGCTCCACGGAGCAGACGCAGTTTGTACAAACGGGCGGCGAAAAAGACATCCGGAGCCTCAATTCAGTTTTTACGAGGCCGTGGAAAGCGAATGGGTGACGTCACAGTGGCTCTGTCCATATTTTTATACAGTCTATGGTCCAAACAAGCAAGTTTTGAATTTTACGGTATGGTTTAATACTTTTCTGAATCAGGTACCAGGTACTTGCCTTAGAATGAACTACAACAGCCACAACGCTTACAGTTAAGACAACAGGTTGCCACACCCACTGAATGACGTTACAGAAGTGGAGGCCAAGGGGCTGGGCATTTTACTGCTAGTGTAGTGCCCACAGAACTATAGAAGAACTAGAAAGGAAACTACCTTCTCAAAACGGCACATTTTCCACGGCCCAAAGTTTTTTCTCTGATTGGCTAACGTGACATGCCACGTGAAGGTGGTCATTTTGTCCCTTTTGCAGAGAGTTATGGCTGCTGCTGTAAATCTAGAACCACGACCAGAGCCACCGCGGAGTGGGATTATTGAATAGCCTACATCTATGCTATGATTACATTCACATACTTAAATAATGATTGTTGCACCTGTTTGTTTATTTACCATCTGTGGTATTGCAGTCGGTGATCCCAACCGCTTTTTCAAGCTTTCCGTGAACCAGCGGTCCTTGCCCGATTAATAATAGCATGAATTGTTGCCTGAATAATGATAAATTGTGATGGAAATAGCCACAGTGATAACCGTAGCCTATTTTACAGGTAGCCTATAGCCTCCCCGGAATGTCGATGTTAGACTGATAGAATGAACTATGGTGATTTTTGCAATGTAACGTTGTGTTAGACAGATTAATGTTGAAGGCTAACGTAGACATCTTGTTAAAATCGCCTCACAGCCTAACGTTACTGCAAATTCATATAAATGAGCTGCGAACGTTACATTCATTTCACAGGAGAGCATACTGAGACCGGTAACAATACACCCTGAGCTTCCCGTCTCATTTATTGTACATGAAAGCACATTTATCGTTGTTTTTCCATAACATTTCTAATTGCCCCGTTGACTTCTATTGTAGCCCAGTGAGAGCCTACAGGAAATCTGTAGCTAGCTCAATACTGGACCGATCAGCGAAAAAATGGACTTCATGGGTCAGGTTCATGGAAGACGGACCGCAAATAGGGTCCAAGGTCCAAAATAGCGAACTTACCCTTTAAGGTAACCCCATCGATGTATTCAGCTGCATTCCAATCTGAACGTTGTTTTGAAAGAAAGCTGTGTTAAGCCATTTTTTCTGACGTTACTGTTTATGGTTAAGCCTAACTGCAATGGACATGTTATTTATGCTAACCTGATATATATCCAGTAGGCTATCAGACGTCCTGGCTTTACCCATATATTTAGTCTTTTTGCACCGAAAATATTTGTTCGGACACTTGTGCCCCGTTTATGCAGTCTGCAGTGTAACGTATTAACGTTGTCTGGCTTTGATAGCCTAGCTTTGTTGCTCAACTTCAGTTCCTTCATGCATTTCATTTCTTTTGAGCGATGAGAGGGTGCTGCACACATCGACATAGCTAGAAGAGCAACATAAAATGGCAAACGCAGCCACAATAACTTTCCACGTTATGTAGACCTAAAGCTACAATGTCCTACATAGCCTACAATAAACGGGAGCACTCGCTCTTCTTTGCAAACATTTATCACATAATGCAATTACTGTGTCATGCAGTTAGACAAAATATAGGTTATTTCTGCACGCCATGTATTGAAGATGAAACATAAACCCCTCAAAAAAAGTTTGGAAATTTGTGTTTGGTCGATCATATCTCTGTTGTCACTGTATTATTAGCATTGTATCTTATATCATTGGAAAGCCTGTGCATTTCCCTTTACAATGATGTCCCTGTGCATTTGTGGGATGAGCAGCATAGCTGATTATGTGGGTGGGGTCCCAAGTGAAATGTGCCAAATTTCCCTGCCAATGTCAAACAGTGTATTCTGCTGTTGGTATTGACTATTATTTTGAGTTGGGGGATTGGATGATTACATACATACAGCCAGCAGCCATACCACCATGCACTCTGCTCCTGCTGAATTGCTGAAGCTAAGCAGGTGTGGGCTTGGTTAGTACATGGATGGGAGACCTCCTGGGAAAACTACGTTGCTGCTGGAAGTGGTGTTGGTGGACCAGTAGGGGGCAATCTTCCCTCTGGTCAAATAAATCCCAATGCCCCAGTGCAGTGACGGGGACACTGTGCTGTGGGAGATGCTGTCTTTCGGATGAGACTGTGGTCATTAAAGATCCCATGACACTTATCGCAAAGAGTAGGGGTTTCCCCGGTGTCCTGGCTAAATTCCCAACCTGGCTCTTTCAATCTGCCACCTAATCATCCCCCAGTTTAATTGGCTAATAATCATTCTCTCCCTCTCCACCTCAGCTGATGTGAGGTGAGCATTCTGGCGCAAAATGGCTGCCACTGCATCACCCAGGTGGGTGCTACACATTGGTGGTGGTAGAGGCGAGTTTCCCCCTCATCACTGTAAGCGCTTTGAGTATCGAGAAAGGCGCTATATAAATGCAATTGAGAGGGGTGTAAATTTAGGCTGACAGACTGTCAATTTAATTAAATGTATCCCTAATTTAGTCTAACGTTACGATGGTCGTTTTCATCCAGCGTCAGCGGGGCAATGTTATTAAAGCTGGAGGACTGCGTCCGCTGACCCGCTAGCCTCGTGCTATCTGGGCGGTTTTTAACTGTTAGCTAACCAACTACAGTCCGCTACCGCGCTGTATGCTCCTTGCAAGCTAACCACCATAGTTCTGTGGAGATGAGATTTCATTTGAGGCGAAAATGTGAATAGGCCTCATCATGTGATTGTACTGTGACGTAACTAGGATTACCACGTGACCATGTTCGAAATCTCATTGGTTTGTTCTTAACCAATCAGAGTTCAGTGCACCTACTCAACACTCACCGATGAGGTTTTTTAAAATCATGCCTCTCTTTTTTCTGTGTAGCCTAAAAAAATTTTTGATCCAGGAAAAATGTAAAATGTGATTGCCTGCTTCTATTGATTACCATATTGTGAACTTTGGTACCTAGATTGTGCTGGGGCGACTCCGTTGACTTTCACAATGCTCCATTGGAAATACATGGCAAAGCTCATCGGTAATACTATTTCCGGGCCATGGCAGCCATCTTGCGGTGGTGCCATTGCGGAAGAACCAAATTGAATAGGGTTGAATGACCACGTTTCCTTTCTAGTTCTTATATAGTTCTGTGGTAGTGCCTGCCTGTCTGCAGCATTTCTAAGTTAGAGACGAGGGAGGCCACATAACTCGCTGCCAAGGTAGCCACTAATTTAACAGTTATACTGAGAAAATAGCACCATCATTAGCTCAGTCTCCAGAAAAACGGGGGAAATACGGCCCTTCATTTATCGACGTTTGGTATCGTGAAAACCTTAGCCAGAAGTCTGTAACACTTAGCTAGGTTACGCACCCCGGTTGTCGGAAAATCAACCCCTAGCCTACCTCCCGTTTTTCAGTATGGAATGCTTTTGTATTGACTAACATGCCGATACAGAATATTAAACATATACAATTAAAAGTTAAAACGTCATTGTTGTAGGCTACTTGTTAGCCGTTTTAGCTATGTTTGCTAGCAAAGCCCAAACTTTCCCAGTTCAACTCGAACGCACTGATGTCGGTAAAAACATGGAAACAACAACGCAACAAGACAACGCATTTATCACCCCGATATCCAACCTCCTTCCATTAACAAATGCAAGGTTAGCCACTATAGCCTTCTCCATGGCAAACATTTTAAAACCAATTTGTTTTAATGCCAAGGAACCAAGTTGCTAACAACAGCTAACGCACTAGCCCAGAAAAGATACGTTGCTTCTGTAATCGAATGCTCAAAGTGAAACCATTCAATTATGGTCAGCTAGCTAATGTTAATCTACTTAATGGTCATAGATCATAATGTAACGTTAGTTGACAAGGTTCCTTACCGGGTGATTCAATAAGGAAGAGGAAGATGTAGGCTACAGGGAATCCGGGAATACCGGAGGAGCTCCACTCTGTAACCGGCAGTACGCGAGTCCTGTTTGGTTTAGTTTGCCAAAACATCTTTAGGAAATAACGTAGCATATCAATGTAATTTTCTGACATTATAACATTATTATGACATTATAATAAAATAGCAATGATGGCTAGCTTGATCTACTATTCAGAACAGTGAGATGCAGGTAGAAATTCTTCCCTCGCTGGGTCCGCCACTTGCTATGTAATTTACACGCCCACTTGAAAACACTGTAGTCTTTCAAAAACGAGGAAGTGGAACAGGTATACATCAAAATGACATATACCTCTACCGAATTTTCAACTTTATATTAAAATAACTCAGTACAGATTTTTTGGGTGGAATTACCCTTTAACTCTATTTACTTTGGCCCTTCAGAGACAATTTCCACCTGGTTTCTACTAGTTTTGTTTAACCTCTTGCTGCCAAACGCCCCCTAGCGGTAACACGGGCGTTACGGAAATTAATAAATTATACATTTCATTAATTTAATAATATATAATAAACTGCTCACCTCAATATTTTGATTAAATATCCTTAAAGGTTGTATCAGCGATTTTGGGTGGAAACATAAATGATCACATTCATCTGATTTTTCCTCACGATCCGCTAGCTGCCCGCCCCATAAGCAGGCCGTCAAAAAACCGCGTCTCTGTAGGCAGCCTATGCTCCGAGATCGTACACAAAAACAAATGGTACTACCAACCACTCAAAACCAAAATAAACAGTATTCCAACCAATCACAATGATCTGCACAAACGCTAATACGCTTATCTCGCTGAAATCTTGACGGATTTACAAACGGTTTGGTTTCTTACAAACGTTATTAACGTGGTTATAATTCTGAATGCTTGAACTCTATTTTTTAAAACATAACATAATTATTCATAAGTATGTTTGTTTGGGATTTCGCTTCAGAAGTGACGTCACGTTTGTGCAGATCATTGTGATTGGTTGGAATACTGTTTATTTTGGTTTTGAGTAGTTGGTAGTACCATTGTTTTTGTGTACGATCTCGGAGCATAGGCTGCCTACAGAGACGCGGTTTTTTGACGGCCTGCTTATGGGGCGGGCAGCTAGCGGATCGTGAGGAAAAATCAGATGAATGTGATCATTTATGTTTCCACCCAAAATCGCTGATACAACCTTTAAGATATATCCATTCCTTCTGGGAAAGTGGTTTTTAAGCCCAAAACGTCGAGATAAAACTTCGTAAATAACGTTGGAAACTCTGACCTAATTCTCAAACATGTATTGCAGCTTGATGTCACACCATAAACAATGTGCTGGTAAACTGTTCTGCTTAATTGTATTTCACAAAACTTTGGTTTGAAAAATCAATATACCTTTAGGCTTCAAGAAAAAATACTTTAAAACTTTCATAAGGCTGTACATGATTTTTTTCCAATTTTAAACCGACTTGTGCTTTTTTGCACTTGATTACGACTCGTTCGGCTGTGTTCACTTTTGCGTTGTGAAACTCAGCCAGTTTCTGGAGTACCAATCCCGTGGCTTAGTATATGTTAGCCAGAGTGGTTTTGAACTAGTTTGCAGAGAATTATGCAAAACCGTCGTCAATTGGGTGTATTTCTTTGACTGATAGCACAATATGCCTATCTGAAGTGGGAAAAACTCTCTTCGACCCGCCACCACTCCGAGTATTATTTGCTTTCCATTGGGTTTTAAAACTGTCTGTCAAATATTCCAGCCAATAGCCAAGACTCTTATCTTTCAAACAAGCCCTCATTCAACACAGTGCCGTCGTAAATCAAAGAAATACAGCCCTGCTTTAAGTGGCAACCACGCGTAATTATCGAACCAAGATGGCGCAGTGTTTTTACCTTGTAGCGTAGCTCGCTACATTCCGTTTAGCAAAGCACAATTCATAAGGTAACTGCACTGTTTATCTTTTTATTTTACAGTCTCTTTCATACAGTTTTTGGTTAGTTATGTCTAGGTTATTAAGGAGTTTCTCCGTGCAGCAGAAATATGGTTTTGCGGTCTCAGTGACGCAGAGTGATATAAGGTAACAGATTATTTTGCCGGTATACCAGTGCAAATTCACTGTTATGTAAAAAACGAATCCCTCTAAATTAAATTAATATAGCTAACATTACTATATTGTAACAATGATCAAAAACACATCTAAATTAACTTTTATTGCCAATTATCATATTTTATTGTAAAACTTAAAAAAATAAATGATATTGAGACTTTTCTGGAACCTGGGCCATTTTGCACAATTTGGCACAATTTGTGCCAACTTTGGTAACCGAAATGGTTCACCTGAAAAAAAGCTCTGTAGAATTTGAATGATTTGAGATATTGACACCATATCTTTAGCAGAGATAGGCAGCATATTGAGGAATCACAAAGAGGAGTTATTTCCTCCATAGCTATTGTAGCTCATCAGGTAAAAAATCTGAAATTTGAATTTAGGTACCCGTTTTTTGTTTTTTCACAATTTCTGTACATAAATTGTTGTATTTAAGTAGCAAGAAGGGTATGTATATGAATTATGACTACTTAGTCATAATAGTGCAGTTCTCTGTTTTAATAAAAGCTATGAACCATATTTGTATCCTTTACAGTTTTTGAGATAAACAGCTTTGTTTGTCACTAGTAAAAACAGGCGAGAATTGGTATATTTTGCCCTTGGTATTAAGAGGTTAAATGTCAATATATATAAAAAAATATTCCCTGCGCATCCATGGTTTTAAGTTCAAATTGAAGAAGCTGTATCATTTAGAAATTTGCTACAGAATACATTTATTTCAGAATAGTCACATAGTATAATAACCATAACATACGTCGCCTAATGTATTTAAATATGTTTAAAAAAGAACGTACGAAAGCGCGTGTGTATTTACACAAGAACACCAACGTATTTCAGCCGTAAGTGGAAATGTCACCTGTACAGGACTTTGGCGAAATATAACAAGATAAACTCTTCAGGGTTCATCAGAAAACAGCTGTAGCTGAATATACTGGTAAGTACTTGGTTTCTAAAACATATTTATACGAGTGATTTTGGAGAACTTCTAAACCGAAAGTGCATCAGGTACTGTATATAGTACAGTAAGCAAGGGAAAACGGCGAATGCTCATTTGTACAACGTTTAAAAAAAAATAGTATTGTTTCTATACGTGAACATGATTTTCTTAGCGTGTATAAACGATGCATTTCATGCATTTTACAGTCTGTGGCTGTAGCCAGAGGAGGGTCGTAAGTGCTTTGGGCTATTAATAGCGCCCTCCTAATTTATTGCACTGCAGTGTAACTGGAGAAGCTGAGGTTTTCACAAGAGGCTACCCTTTTAAAAAATACTGCGTCAAAACCCCGTAAATTTTCTTAAAGCTGTAGTTTATAATTTCAGACGAACATGAATACTGTAATTGAGACGGATACATCTCAACCACTAGGGGTGAAGTTTATAGAGTTAAATAAGCAGAAACAATATATATTGTAAATAGTGACACAATTTGTTGTTGTTTTGGCTCTGTATTCCAGCACATTGGATTTGAAATGGAACAGTGACTATGAATTGCAGACCTTCAGCTTTAATTTGAGGGTTTTTACATCCTTATTACACTGCGTGTAGCCTATGGAGGAAAGTCATGGAGGCGCCGAGGTGGAGTTTGTGTGTTGGACTGGTTGATGACATTGGACATCTCGGGACAGCGGGGGCTATTTTAATCATGACGTTTGGCTGTATATATATTGCCATTTTATATGTTTGTTTGTGTGTTGTGGGTCTGCCCCACTGTCTGTCTTTGTTGTTGCTGGAGGCTACAACTGAAGTTCCCTTTCGGGAAAATAAAAGTTATTCTATTCTATTCTATTCTATTGGGATGAATCGTGCAGCAATTGTAGCTCTTTTTATACATAGTCCCGCCGATTTTAAGGGATGAAAAGTAATTGGACAAATTAACATAATCTTAAATAAAGTCATCGGGCTCTATTTTCAAACCAGCGCAAGGGGACGGTATAGTCAAACGCAAGCTTGTTGACAGCATCAACGTCTTAAAACTGGCGCTATGGCGTTTCTCAGCAATACCGCTAGGATCAACAAATTCTCAACATAACATCCTTTCGCTTGCGCTGCAGTGGGATGGGTGGCGCTGTCTGGGGCGTGTTCTAAAATACTTTCGGCTCAGTGACAATTTTAACCAACGAAAACCCATTGCGTTATGATCAGCTGGAACCACCTCTTAGCGGGAACGCAATAGACTCTGGCAATTTGGCAACTTATTCGTCATGTAGTTCTATGTAGTGTCTATAGGTGATGCCAACATTACACTTCCATTTAATGAACAAATAGCCTATAATTATTATTAATTAATTAATTTTAATTTAAACTACTAGAATAAAACAGGACAGCTTACAAGAAACTTGCGATCATGTAGGCCAATAGCCTATAATATATAAATTACACATTGACACAGTTGAATCATAAGAATTACATTACATTACAGGCATTTTTAGCAGACGCTCTTATCCAGAGCGACTTACACAACTTTTTTTTATCATGTTTTACATATTATCCATTTATACAGCTGGATATATACTGAAGCAATTCAGGTTAAGTACCTTGCTCAAGGGTACAACGGCAGTGTCCTACCTGGGAATCGAACCTGCAACCTTTCGGGTACAAGGCCAGTTCCTTAACCATTATACTATACTGCCGCCCTGTTTGAATAAGCCTACCATTTGAATCATAATTATGCCTACATCACCTAATGTAGGCTAATTAATGCATTCGCCACCTCCTCCCGTGCCTTCTGAACTTTTGGGAGACGAGGTGGTGTGGATTGTGATCCATAAATTACTACAGTCCTAGCCTGTACTTCTGTTGCAAGAATGTCTGATTCCTGTGCGGAAAATCGCTCTTGTCGTTGACGGTCCAGTGCGTTTGGGTTGCTCATTATGAAATTGCATGGAGCGATTGCGTTCCAACTGGCTTTTTTTAAAGCATGAGAACAACAATTTGATTGGCTACCATAGAGACACACCTTGGACATTTAAACCCAGCCTTTTAGCAATACCGCCATAAGGTGCGCCAAGATTGCCGTCATGAAATTACCAAATTTCTCGCCGACACGCCCTCAGAGCGATACCGCCAAGCGATTACTCTTGCGTTCACCATTGCGTTTGGTTTATTAAAATAGAGCCCATCATATTTAATATTTAGTTGCATATCCTTTGCATGCCATGACTTCTTGATGTCTGTGACCCAACAACATTTGAATGGATCTCTATTGAAATTGGAGGGGGGGGGGGCAGTAAGGAACACATGGTTGGCTAAATGGCTGTAAGTCATCAAGGGTCTGTGGCATAAAACTAGCCTCAAACCATCGTTCTGCTACCAGATATGTGGGTCATTTCAGCATTGGAGGACATCCAACATTTTGATTAAAACTGAATGGTACACAAATACATGAAAATAATAATGTATTCAACTTCTGTGTGTTGTTCTTTCACAATAAAACTATATATTTGTCATCCTATTGTCTTTGAGATATTAAAAAAAAATTTTACAAGTCAAGCAAAATCGCATGCCCCTGAGCGTAATCGAGAGACTTTGATTTAAAAATTTCAATATAAAAGAAAGAATTTACTGAAAAAAATACACTAATAAAAAATTACCTCTTGCATATTAATACTAACCTTAAAACATTTTTGCATGATTATGTAAATTACATTATGCTGTGAGTTATCAAATTGAGGAATTGACATTATTTCTTCAAATAGATGGTAGAGGTAAGTTAGTTGCCTTTTTAACTTACTTTCCAATGCTTGGCATAAGGGGATGGGCAACTCGTCACCTGTTAGGCTAAATTCATGCATAAAAGAACATGCGTTTTGTAAAATTATAATATCTGTTGAAATGTAATTTTTAAAAATCTAAAATCTTGTATGAATGCAATTGTTACCTTTTATTTCATTTGACCACATGGCTAGCTATAACAGTTTTAGGCACTAATTATCAACCCTGTGTGAGGGGGAGTGTAAGGTTCAGACAACAAAACACGACCAATAAGGATTTCTAAAAGCATATCTAGAGAGAGATACACCACAAAACGCGGAAGTAGCCGCACCAGGACTGGGATAACACAGGATCAGGAGCAAAACTTCCCTAGCACAAGACAAAACAAAGCTACCTCCAAAACTGAGGCGATCTCGATAAACAGCGAGAATAACTAACAAAAGAACCTCACGCACTAAATAATTAGGCGTAACAAGAGGTGATGAAACGAAACAAAACGAGTGAAGGAAAAGAATAGAAAAGACCTGTTAGCCAAAAGAGCTGAACACAACTGGCAACAGGTAAAACGAATAAAGGATAAAGAAAGATTGGAAAGGTGTCATGGTTATTTGCAGCCTTTGTTTTCTACGTTTTTGGTTTCCTTTTTCCGCCCAGTTCCCCCACCTATTCCGCCCAGTTTCCCCACCTATCCCTCCGCTGATCAGGAGGAGCCTATGCAGGTGGATGAGCCATCTCTCCACCAACCTTGGAGAGCGAAACCGTGGGCATACTGGTGCCAATACTGCAAAAGCGTAAGGGCCATACAAAGGATTGATGTTCTAAGTTGACGGGAAACGAGGTGGTCTCACGGGGGAAACCGAAGTCTCCAGTGAGATAAAATAGCACTCCCTCTCGGACCCTGTTACCCGTTCAACTGTTTTGGGAGGGATGCTCTGTAAGCGTTAATGCTTTTATTGATTCCGGGGCCGTGGAGTCTTTTATTGACGCCAGATGGGCTAGGAAATAAAAAATCCCCACTAATCTACTCACTAGCGCCCGTCAGGTTACTGCCCTTGATGTTCGTCCTTTGGGTTCTGGAGTTATTAAGCAGAGGACAAATCCAGTTGAGATGCACATCTCTCTCCAGGGGCATTCGGAGAGAATAGAATTGTTTTTAATTGACTCTCCGTCATACCCACTGGTACTGGGACATTCGTGGCTAGGGTTACATAACCCTCATATCTGTTGGGGTACAGATAGGAAACCTATTCGTCAGTGGGGCCCTCAGTGCCAGTCACATTGTCCTTCAGGTGCCTTCTCTTCATCGGGCCACGCCCCTGATCTCTCCGAGTTTGGCTCTGACAGTGATTCAGAGGAAACAAAGTCTCACTACGACTCGGAGAACTCTCTTTCCCTCGCTGAGAGTAGAGAGGAAAGTCTTGCCTGGGACCACTTTGCGGAAGGGGGTTCCATGGAGGAGGGGGATCTTTTTTTGATTTTGAGTGGAACAGGTTGTCTGATACTTCCTCCGGTGCGCCGGAGGTGGTAGGGACGCTCGAGTTTGCTCTACCCGCGGGCATTCCAGTGGAGTATTCAGACCTCGCCGAGGTTTTTAGTAAACAACGCGCCACCAGATTGCCACCCCATAGACCATATGATTGCGCCATTGAGCTGTACCCAGGTATTGTTCCTCCCAGGGGTTCACTGTATTCCAGTCCCTGAGAGTACTGCCATGAAGCAGTACATTGGTTTTATCACACCATCTACGTCTCCAGTCGGCGCTGGTGTTTTCTTTGTTAAAAAGAAAGATGGGGGGCTGAGGCCTTGTATAGACTACCAAGGGCTCAATGACATCACTATAAAAAAATCGGTATCCTCTCCCACTCATGAACTCCGCATTTGAGTGCTTACGGGGGGCGTCGGTCTTTTCCAAACTCGACCTTTGCAAAGCCTACAACCTTGTGCGCATGCGTGAGGGCGATGAGTGGAAGACAGCATTTAACACGCACCACGGTCACTACGAGTACCGGGTCATACCTTTCGGCCTCACTAGCGCCCCCTCTGTCTTCCAGGCGCTAGTGAACGATATTTTGAGAGAGATGCTGGAGAAATTCTGTTTTCGTCTACTTAGATGATATTTTACTTTTTTCTCCGGATCTCTCATCCCACATCATCCACGTTAGGCAGGTTCTGGAGGCACTTCTTAAGGCCCAGCTATTTGTTAAGGCTGAGAAGTGTGCTTTGCACACCAGTTCTGTCTCTTTTTTGGGGTTCATTGTGCTGAACGGTATGGTACTTATGGACCCAGAGAAAATTTCACCGGTGAAGAACTGGCCTACGCCCAATTCGGTGACGCAAGTACAAGGCTTCTTGGGTTTCGCAAATTTTTATCGTTGGTTTATCTGGAATTTTAGCATGGTAGCCGCCCCCATCATAGCCCTTACCAAGAAGACATCACCTATTAGTTCTCAGTGGAATCCTAGGGCGGAGGCGGCTTTCACTGAGCTTAAGAGGAGGTTCTGCTCCGAACCTATCCTGATAACTCCCAATCCCTCCCTCCCCTTTGTGGCGCCTCTGAGCTGGGGGTTGGAGCTATCATTTCCCAACACTCTCCGCTGGACCGCAAACTCCACCCTTGCGCGTATTTCTCTTGCGACCTTACATCTGCCGAGGGAAATTACGATGTCGGAGATCGAGAGTTGTTGGCGGTCAAATTGGTGTTGGAAGAGTGGCGCCACTGGTTAGAGGGTGCGGAGCAACCCTTTACGGTCTGGACTGACCATAAAAATCTAGATTACGTCCAACAGGTTAAGACACGCAATTCACGACAAGCTCGTTAGTCGTTGTTTTTCACAAGGTTCAATTTTATTCTGACCTAGCCCTAAGTCTAAGAATATTAAACCCGATGCGTTGTCGCGCGTTTTTGACCGGTCTGACAGGGAGTCACGCCATGAGCCTGTGGTTCCCAGCTCTCAGATTGTGGCTCCAGTTATGTGGGCTATAAAAGCAGCTGTGCAGAAGGCGCTGCGTTCCGGTCCCGGCACAGGTGGGGGCCTGCCCCATTGCCTGTTTTTGGCGTCTCGGCTGCGATCGCGGGTTCTCCATTGGGGTCATGCGTCACAATTGGTGGCCCATCCGGGCGTTCACCGGACCAAAGAATTTATTTCTCGCCAGTTTTTGTGGCCCAAACTGGAGAACGATGTGCGGGAATTCGTCGCCGCATGTTCCACTTGCGCCCGTAACAAGGGTTCGCGTCTTTCCCCTTCGGGTCTTTTGCGTCCACTTCCCATTCCCAGTCGTCCCTGGAGTCACATTGCCTTAGATTTTGTTACCGGTCTGCCGCCGTCCCATGGGAACACCGTTATCTTGGTGGTGGTCGATCGGTTTTCTAAGGCAGCTCACTTCATCTCCCTGCCTAAATTGCCGTCTGCTCCTGAGACGGCTCAGTTAATGGTGGACCACGTTTTCAGAGTGCACGGCCTTCCCCTGGAAGTGGTGTCGGATCACGGTCCGCAATTCGCAGCTGAATTCTGGTGCTCTTTTTGGACTCTGTTGGGGGCACCCGTCAGTCTTTCGTCCGCATTTCATCCCGAAACCAACGGACAGACGGAACGCACCAACCAGAGTATGGAGAGCACTCTTGGGTGCCTGGCCGCGGCCAATCCCACATTCTGGAGTCGCTACCTCGCCTGGGCCGAATACGCCCATAATACTGTAGGATATCTAATATTCCCCCTCTTCTCTCTATCTCTGTCGCTCTCTGTCTCTCTCTCTCTCTCTCACCCCTCCAACATCAAAGATAAGCCAGTCTTTGTCATAAATGACCCCTCTCCCCCCCTCCCCCATACCTTAACCCAATCAGGACAGGGATGGTCTTCCTGTGGAGGTATTTTATAGTTGCACCGCAGAAAAATAATTTAGTCTGTTTGGAGTTTGTTTGGTGAAGAAGTCATTCTTTTTGGTTCCTCGTGCGTTTCCTTTTGTTCCTGTTCAGCTGGAGGGTAAATAATATTGGCAATTTTTGGCTTATCTCTCTCTTTTCTGGTATATTCAAATTAATGTCTGGTTTAATGTCTTCCTTTTGTGAATTTCAGCCTACATTCCTTCGTAAATGTATGATTCCCAGTCATTATTCTAATTGAATGTTTTAATTTAATAAAATTACTTAATCTCAAGACCTGATTTAGACTTTGTTTTGGCTTGTTGGTTGATCCACCAGGTTACTGTTCGACTTACCTATCAAAGAATTTGGCGATTTAATTGATGATTGTCATTTTTAATAATAATTATTAAATTAAATCACGTAAAGCTTATTTTGAACGTAGGTTAAGTGAGGGGTTCCAGCACGCAATATCGCTTGTGTTCAGTATTCAGAGTGCTGAACGTTTTAACAAGGGCATTGACTGTTGGAACCGCTGGATTCAGATAATACACATTTTACCTAGTCCTCACTTACCCGACAATACGTTGCGTAACGCTTCCACTGGCCTCTCTCCTTTTGAGGCTCAGGTAGGATATTTACCCCCATTGTTCCCTGAGCTGGAGAGAAATGCAGAGGTTCCTTCTGCCACTTCTTTCGTTCGCAGATGTCGAGCGGCCTGGAAGCGCGTACGGTCCTCTCTTTTGCGCGCTTCGGCTAAAGAAAAGGCTGTGGCCGATAGGCATCGTCGGCCTGCCCCTTCTTAGCGGGCGGGGCAACGGGTGTGGCTTTCTACACGAGACCTACCTCTGCGAGGTGAGTCTCGTAAACTCGCACCTCGGTTTGTAGGCCCTTTTAAAATCATCCGGAAACTCAACCCGGTCACTGTGCACCTTCAGTTGCCATCATCCATGCGCATCCAACCCACCTTCCATGTCTCCCGCTTGAAACCGGTGCTCGTTAGCGCTCTTGCGCCGGCTGATAAGCCGCTGCCTCCCCCCCCGCTCCGTGGATGTAGGTACGGTGTATACTGTTCGGCGTATTTTGGCTGAGAGACGTGTGGGCAGAGGTTGTCAATTTTTGGTGGACTGGGAGGGTTATGGGCCTGAGGAGGGTTGCTGGGTTCTCTCCAGGAACATCTTTGATCCTACTCTAATTAGGGATTTTCGTAGAAGCAAGTCTGAGGGATCGCCTTGAGCCGTCCCTTAGTTGGGGGGTCCTGTCATGGTTATTTGCAGCCTTTGTTTTCTACATTTTTGGTTTCCTTTTTTGGCGGCTCCATTGGATTTTTTCCACCTCCGTTCGTGTCTTGCCCGACAATTATTCCCTTCACCTGTTTTGCGTTTCCTGCCGGCTATAAATACCTCGGGACTTCCGCATTTCCGCACTTCGACATTGTCTTTGCTATGTTGACATATAAAGTCGGTAAGGTATAGGAATTTCGTTTGCTGCATTTCTGGTTCGTACGAATAGGAAACGCAGCAAGTCCGTTTATAAGATTTAGGATTAGATTGGTTTTCTCTCTCCTTTCCAATCTTTCTTTATCCTTTATTCCTTTTTCCTGTTGCCAGCTGTGTTCAGCTCTTTTGCCACAAGAGCTTTGGCTAACAGGTCTTTTCTATTCTTTTCCTTCACTCGTTTTTTTCGAGTTTTGTTTTGTTTCATCACCTCTTACGCCTAATTATTTAGTGTGTGAGGTTCTTTTGTTAGTTATTCTCACTGTTTATCGAGATTGCCTCATTTTTTGGAGGTTGCTTTGTTTTGCCTTGTGCTAGGGAAGTTTTGCTCCGAATCCTGTGTTATCCAGTCCTGGTGCGGCTTCTTCCGCATTTTGTGGCGTATCTGTGAAGGGGGGAAGCTGGGTTCGGAGGACCAAACGCAGCGAAGGAATTCTTTAAGCTCAAAAAAGAGCCAATAAAACGGAGATACCCCGTAATAAAGGGAAGAACAATACCAACAGAAAAAAAACAAACAAATAAACTAGCTCCCACTCTCGACTGGAGAGAAATACTAACAGGGAGAAAAGGGCGAACAGAAATCAACCCTTAAAATAGGGCGAATGGCACGTAGGCATGTGAAAAGGAATGGAAAAGAAGATTCTCACTCAGTAGCTGCAACGAGCTAACAAATAAGAAGTGAGAATGAGGCGTGAAACGAGGACTGCAGAGATAAAGCCCGAATAATTGGGCGAACGGCACGTAGGCACGTGAGAAAACAATAGGAACAGAAAACCCCTCGTTCTTTATATAGGAGAGCACTATATATATATACTAGATAAGCGCTATCTGTCTAAACAAGAACAGAAGCGAAACCAAAATGAGAGACTGCAAGCTTAAGAGAGCAAAAACAAAATCCTACTAAGGAAAACTCTAAAACCCTTACAAGTAAGAGCCGCGTTAATCTCAAGCAAGCTCAAAAGGGAAAAGTTCGCTTGTAGGTACTATATCTTTACCTTACCGGCTACTATGTCAAGTGGTAATCAATACAGAAGCCCCAGGAAGCGGAAGGGAGGATCTTAAATACCTAACAGGTAACGAGCACAGGTGCAAGGAATGAGTGGCGAGTGAAAGAGAAATCACGGGACGGAAGACGGAAAATCCCGATATAACAAGAACGAAAAAAGGACGATCGCAGAAAAGGGAACTGATAGCAAACCCCATGACAGGACCCCCCCACTAAGTGACGACCCCAGGCGATCCCTCAGGACTAATCCTGCGGAAGTCCCTAATGAGAACAGGGTCCAAGATGTTCCTGGAGGGGACCCAGCAACGCTCCTCCGGACCGTACCCCTCCCAGTCGACCAAAAACTGGACACCTCTGCCCACGCGTCTCTCGGCTAAGATGCGCCGGACAGTATAAACCGGGCCTCCCCCAACGAGGCGGGGGGGGGGGGCTTTTCGGTGGGAGCGAGAGCGCTAACCAATACCGGCTTGAGCCGGGAGACGTGGAAGGTGGGATGAATACGCATGGAGCGTGGGAACTGGAGACGGACCGTAACTGGGTTTATCTTATGGGTTATCTTAAAAGGACCCACAAAACGTGGTGCAAGTTTGCGGGACTCCACATGCAGAGGCAGGTCCCGCGTAGATAACCAAACTCGCTGACCGACCCGGTAGGAGGGAGCTGGGCGACGGCGCCTGTCCGCGGAAACCTTCTGCTTAGCGGAAGCGCGCAAGAGGGAGGAGCGCACCCGCCTCCAGGTCGACCGGCACCTCTGCACAAAAGAGGCTGCAGAGGGTACTTCTACCTCTCTCTCCAGCTCGGGAAATAAAGGAGGCTGATAACCCAGCTGGGCTTCGAAGGGAGAGAGGCCAGTGGAGGAGTTTCGCAAGGTGTTGTGCGCGTACTCCGCCCAGACGAGGTGATGGCTCCACGATGTGGGCTTAGAAGCCGCCAGGCAGCGGAGGATGCTCTCTAAAGTTTGATTAACGGCTGGGGTGTCGCGCAAGGAGGACCCATCTACCTGCATGGGCTCCCCAAAGTCGAGGGACGGGTGGGTGGGTGTGCGAACAGGGGGAGCAGGGGAAAAAAAAATAGTGCATAATAATGCAGGGGGGAAAAAATAGCGAACAGAGTGGTTTCTTCGCCCACCGGCTTGCCTCTCTCGCTCACGTTCTTGCTCCCTGATGCGATTGTCTAAACGGATGGCCGTGGTGACCAAAGCATTGAACGTGGTAGGAGGCTCGACCACTGTTAGGGCGGTTTTAACAGGGTCGGACAAGGCGTTCAAAAACAAGGACCTAAGTGGTCCGTCGGGCCACCCTGTCTCCCCGGCTAGTGCTCGGAAGGTGATAGCGAACCCCGCTACAGTGTCGGTGCCCTGACGGAGACGGGTCAGGTTCATGGCCGCCTCCTGACCGGAGACGTCATGGTCAAAGACCATGGTCATCTCCTTTATAAGGTCATCAATGTGGTGCACCACAGGAGCATTAGTGCGAACAAGGGGGTCCGCCCAAGCGAGGGCAGTGCCGGTGAGCAGAGATAAAATAAAAGCAACTCGAGCCTCCTGGGTCTCGAAGCGGGAGGGCTGTGCTTTAAAAAAAATTAGGCATTGGGTCAGAAACCCTCTGCACCTCCCCGGTTCCCCATTATACCTGAGTGGGAGCTGTAGCTTAGGCTCCCTAGTGGTAGGTGGAAAGGGTAAGGGGGCGGGGCTGACTGATGCTTGTGCTACTGGGGCTGCCGCGGACATAGAGAGGGCACGAAGGCTCTCGGTTACCTCCCTAAGGCAGTCCCCCTGATGGCGCAGCTGTTCCATTAACTGTCTGCTGAGCCTGAATAGCCTGCTGACCAGCCTGAAGGGCACGGATGCCCTCCTCATGGGAGACTAGGATCTGTTGAACCCCTTGAGGTGCTGCTGGCCCCTCCATATTCTGGCTTCTGTATTATGTGAAGGGGGGGACATATATAACAAGAATGAAAAAAGGACGATCAGAAAAGGGAACTGATAGCAAACCCCATGACAGTATCTCTCTCTAGATACGCTTTTAGAAATCCTTATCGGTCGCGTTTGGTTCTCCGGACCTTACACTCCCCCTCACAAAAGGAAAGAGAAAACTAATCTAATCCTAAATCTTATAATCGGACTTGCTACGTTTCCTATTCGTACGAACCAGAAATGCAGCGACCGAAATTCCTATACCTTACCGACTTTGTATGTCAACATAGCAAAGACATTCTCGAAGTGCGGAAATGTGGAAGTCCTGAGGTATTTATAGCCGGCAGGAAACGCAAAACAGGTGAAGGGAATAATTGTCGGGCAAGACACAAATACCGGAACGGAGGCGAAAAAAATCAGAGAGCGTCCTGGCGACGCCAAAAAGGAAACAAAAACGTAGAAAAACAAAGGCTGCAAATAACCATGACACCCTGTTAAATCTGTTATAACAGGGCTGACGGAACAGGGTTGACGCCATAGGACGGAGCACAGTAGTTCATATGAATTCATTTTAACTTATTTGCACCCACTGATTAGGAAAAGGGAATTTAACTGGTTATGAAGAGGGACCACACTTGAATATCGAATATGAATCAATTTAAATGATTGTGTGACTCTGTGTTAATGCATGTTACAGGCAAAAAGAAACCGGAAGTAAAAGATCAAAAAGGGTGAGGCTTAATTTAGGCCTATTTCATTTAAAAAGCAATGAGCTAGAAATCGTTATGATTTAAACAAGACTAGGTCAACCTAGTGCATGCCGGGCGCTGGAGGTCTTGCCCCGGAGATACCTTGCGCGATAAGTAATGTTAGTCTATGTTAGAAAATTACATTGACACGTTGTTTCCTAAAGATATTTTGGCAAAATAAACCAAACAGTAGGCTATTCGAGTGCTGTCCTTATGCGGTTACAGAGTGGACAAATGATAGGCTACAACTCAGTGGCCTCCGTTCATTCCCTGACATCCTCACATCCCCCGGTAAGGAACCATGTCCATGGCTGCGTCCCAATCCAGTTTTTGCTCTATACCCTCGTAAACTTCACTTGCAAACTTCACTTGGGGGAATCCCTTTTGAGACCAGGATGTACCCTCTGTCTCAATTTTGAGTCCAATCCATTAGAAAGCCAAGTGAAGTTTGTGACATAGCCCCTCCACCCTCAACTTTTCTCAAGGGAACGAGTCTGCAAAAGAGCAAACTCGGCAAGATCATATTACCCACAATTCACATCGAACGTCCTGTTCAGTGATAATCACGTTAATGTTTATCGCGGTAGCCTATTATACATTAAAAGCGCATACAGAATACAAAAGACGTTCTAGCCTATAGGCTAATAAATACAGGTTAATCAAGTAGTAGTTTGCTATTTTGTATTTCATAGTTTAGCAAATTGCGTTACGCAGCAACAGAATAGCGTATACTGTGGGATGTACTACCAGGTTCTCTGTAGTTAATCTTGCTTTTAAATGGATTATTAGGCTACTTGTCTCTCAATAGCCTATTTTTCGGTATCATTTGCCAGATAGCCTAATCAAACAATTTAATTTCTCAATAACCAAGACGAATAGGTAAATAAACTTGTGCAGCATTTTACTAGCCTATATCCATATTTGTGCTGACGCAAAATGCGTTAATAGCCCATGTCATGAGAAGTGATGAACAGCACATATTTGGATAAATTCGTTTTTCTAGCTTGAAAGCATGCATTGCGCTGAACGCTGGCTCCAACAATTTAAGAGGTTTTCCTCTTTAAATGTATGCTTTCTAATGTGTAAATCGTTTTGAATAAATCTTAAATTAATGACATTCTTTAACGTGATGAGGAGAAAACGCAATGCTAACATGCAACGTTACACATTGGGATTTTTTTGCCAGTTAATTATTCAGAATTATTGTGACCCTTATTAAACAATCTCACGTTAGTTATCTCTTTGTCATTGTCATTTGTTAATCATTAGCCCATAGGCTACATAATTGCTCTTGATTATTTGGGGATTTCGTTTGATTGACATAAGCAAGCAAAATAAATTGAAACACGTTTAGAATATGTTCTGTTTAAATGCTTTATTCCAGCACACGGGCTGTCCTACATATTTAAATGTTAAACAATTTTATATGCAAAACTGCCTGAATGAAGTATTTGCATGTACAGTATCCAATGTACATGACATTGCGGTTTGCGTCGAGACATTAATTAATATGTAAGCATTAATACGTAATTAAGATGTAATCAGCGACATTAGATTAAAGCACAAAGATCCATTTCCGGGGCACGGAGTAGAAGAGTGGTAGTGGAGGAGGAAAGGTGGCATTTTTTGACTATTGGGACGCACCCCGAGATCCCACAATACGCCACTGTGCAGCAGCAAGGTTAACTTCTGAGTATAGATGGGGTGACATTAGTGTCAACCTGGCCTGTTTCCATTTATAGTTCTTAATTATCAAGCAAAGAAATCCCAATGTGTAACGTTGCACGTTAGCATTGCGTTTTCTCCTCATCACGTTAAAGAATGTAATTAATTTAAGATGGCACTCAATTCAAATAACCCGCTCCACCCTCGCTCCCTCCCACTCGCTAAACGCAAGTGTATACTCCTGTTTTATTGGTATGTGCGTCACATCCTCCCAAGTGAAGTTTGCAAGTGAAATTTACGAGGGTGGAGCAAAAACTGGATTGGGATGCAGCCCATGTCAACTAGCCTACATTATGATCCAGTGGCTTACCTGTAACCTATAACCTCACCTTTATACAGACACTAGTGTCAACCTGGCCTGTTTCCATTTATAGTTCTTAATTATCAAGCAAATTAACTAAATAACAAATATCAATGAATGTTTTACTGTGCTAGCACTGTCTTGGCGTCATAAAAACCGTGCTTAAGTACACACAAACAGCACGAGATCAGTATACTACCACCATTTACTCTGCCTATTTATGCCACTTCTCCCGGGGAAGAAGATAATAGCATTCGGCTTGTGTCAAAATTTGATTGATGAGCATATTTGCATAATTATATGAATATTCATGAGGTTATAAAAAAATATAATTATGCATAAAAAAATACAAAAATATAATTTTTTTCATTATGTATTATTATTCGGGGTGTTGTGGGGGTTGTTTCAAGGGGGGGATGTATTGGCATCGTGATGTCATTTTATTGTGGGTGGTTGTTGTAAACGTTGTTTTTATGGGGGGTCTTGATGCTTTTTTTTTTTTTATTAGAACAACATCGTGAAAAAGTAACGGTATATATAAATGTAGAGGTTAGTAGCAATAGTTTTAAGTTTTTAAAAAACTGTTTGTGTTAGCAGTTTTAAAAGAATAAAAGAATTCAAGCAGGTTGTTAAAATGTGACAAATAGCAGTAGGCTATATTGAAAAAGCAAGTTACTTGTCTGAAAAAAAGAAAGCATGCCATTTAAAAAAAATAGAGCTGAGGAAAAACAAGTTTTGGAGAGGTCCGTGAATGGCTACGTAGAGACAGTAGCCAAGGACTTAGAATATTTTCCGGGGGAGGTCCGGGGGTTGCGTGAAGTCGTAAAACTGTGTAAAATAGCAAGTTAGTGTTCTAAAAGAAAGACTAGGAGGACTCGAAAGAAAGACTAGAAAGAATCAAAAATAAAAGAATAGGCTATAACGTTTTACAGAATTAAAACGCAAAACCTAAAAAGAACTTAGAATTTTTTCCGAAGCCCGTGGATAGCCTATAGCCCTATTTACTTTGGCCTATTTTATACAATTTTCGCCTAGTTTTTACTAGTGTCAATTAAGTGCCAATATCTCAAAAACGATTCACTGCACATCCATGGTTGAAAGTTTCAATGAAAGAAGAGGCTTGTACCATTCAGAAATTTGCATCAGAATAAATTTATGTAAAAATGGTCACATACAGTTTAAACATAATACACATAAAAAAACAAAAAAAAGTACAAAACGCCTTGTGTTTTTACAGTTTAGCACTGAATATTTCAACTTCAAAGTACTGGAGCAAGCCAGACTTCCTTACACTAGTGCACTGATATGTTGTCCACTTGGGTTTAGAATTTGGTAAAGATATCTACAGGCTTTCCTTATGCATTGGTATTTTTACCAAAATGGGGCCCGGGTGTCCCAAAACGTTTCCAAACGTCGCCAAATATAAAACATGTGCATATCTTTTTGTCTAGGCATGTCAATCATCAGAAAACTTTATTTTTCTTTTAAAACATTTTTTGTAATACAGAATGTGAAGAAAATTAACCTACACATGTTTTGTGTTTATGTGTATGAGGGTATTCTCTTACAAAGCGTGCCCAAAAGTGCCCAAATACCTCTCCGAAAAGGATTACTTACCCTAATGTTATCCAACCAATCTGCTTTACATTTAAAATGGCACTGTACTTCAAAGTTAGATTTACCAGAGCCCCATAAGCCAGCAGAATAACAGGCTTATCTATAACAAGCCTTCAACTTGACTTTTTACAGCAAAAGTAATGAATTATACATCACTATTTGGCAAACCTGTCTGTCTCCACCTCCTACGACAGAGGTGTTAGGTGGGGGAGGGGTGTCTTCACTGTCCTCCCTGAAAAAGACAGATTCAAGTACATTACTAAGTAGAATCACTAAAAAATGAGAACACAAATTATCTCAAAAAGACATATGGCAAGTATTACAATTAAGTGGAAAAAAATTTTTATTTTATAAAAAAAATAATATATATATATAGATATATATATATATATATACACACACACACACACACATATATATATTATATATACGTATATACATTAAAAAATCTTACATCCACAGTACGTCTGATATTAGCTCCAACATAATTAGCAATCGTAGCTAACTAGGATTTATGAATTCGTTTGTCAGCTTGCACAAACTAAATTACATTATTATAATACTGTAATGTCTTGACTGAACCGTGAAATAAAGTACTGAGAATGGATGTCGTTTCATGCGTAAATTCAACAACTAGCCCTTGTGTTGGTTGCTGCACAAAGAAACTGCGAATGAACGCTAGAAAACAAACAAACAGCAGGCGCTCCTTACCGGCCTGTGACACCATAGAAACTAGCGAACTCCTGCGAGAATCCATTTATCACCAAACTAAAAATACTCTAGATAATAGCGCTCCATACTGTTGATGATTATGATGATGATAATAACAATAATAATAATAATAATAATAATAATAATAATTTGTATTATATATTTTTTTAAAACACTTACATGTCCAGGCACGGGTCCATGCCAGAGTCATTGCTCTGCCAGAACACAGACTTCTTCGCCTCTGGGACACTTCTTCACCTCCAAAACCTGAGCAACCGTGAAATAAGCGCTCTTCTTTCCACCGTTGATTGCCACGTTCGCGTATAAATGTATAAAATAATCGTAAACTTTGAAGCAGCAAAGACATCACCAGCGCAATTGCACCAATACAGCTGCCCATGTCTGCGTACAGAGAAAGACTGGTCTGTGACGTTTTTTCAGCTCACAAAAAAAGCTACACATTGCTAAATACATCTGGATAGACTACAAACTTACTTGTAACAGCAATCCAGACCATCCCTTACAGGATAAACTCAGTCAAAATGGCCACAGGCGTCATCTGATGCTGTCGACAGTCAGGAGCGCACAGCCGATTGCCCTATGGGTTGTCGTTACGTGTGGATACAGCGCCGTTCACAGTCGCTTGAATATGACATATTTTACTTCGTTTGAAAGGGCAGGAACCCCCGTAGAAGATAATCTACGTGGTTTACGTTAGATCATTCCTGTAGCAGTCTAGTAATGCTTTTACGCAACGGTAGTAACGTAGTACAAACGCAAAAGCGAAGGGTACGTACTGTGGAAATTGAGACTTTCCTGGATAATGGATAAATGGGTTATGAAAAAACGTTGAGGATTCTTCAGAAAAGGGTTATAACTGCATAACCAGGTATCGTATTTGGTTGCTTAAACATGTTTATCAAGAGAATTTGTAGAAAATAAAATGTATTTATACAAAACCGGAAGTATATCGGTTGTATGCATACTGAAGTGAGCACGGGAAAAAAACACCTAATGTTTATTTATACAACTTTTCAATAATATGCAATTGTTCCTGAATCGGATCTTGATTTTTTAGCGTGTTGAAATGGTACCAAGAGCTTTTGTGATACGCATTTTATTGCCTGTGATTGCGGCGAGGTGAAGGCTGTAAACAAATAAAAAAAGTGGGTTGGGCTATTAGCACCCTGCTGCTTTATGGCTCTGTAGTGTAACCTGAGAGCTGATAAGCATATAAACGAATGTGTTCGCAGGCTGTGACTGTTTTTAACAATTTTGCGTCGAAAGTTCCGTGTTTTATTAACGTTATAATTTAGAATTTAAGAGAAATATGAACACTATAAAAAATTGGACCGCATGCGTCCCACCACTAGGGGGCCAAAGCCTATAGAGTATAGACTCTAGCCTGCAGAGATGTTACCAGCCTGACAGCGACAGCACAAATGGGTCCATTTGCTTTCCGTATGGAGTATACCTAAAAAGGGAATACGCCCCGTACTATCCGCTTCCTGGCCCCTATGAAATTGTCGGACGTTTACACGGTCCAATGAGAGAGCTGGATCGCTTGTGACAGACCGGGGGTCGTAAAATGCTTGATGATTTAGTAACAGCTGCTGGGGGGTGCTTGCGTGCGTGTGATGTTAGAGCAACCTTTGAGTGACACGAACAGCCGAGCGGGGTTTGGCGGGACGGCCAAGAACTTTTGAAAGAAAGAATGAAATGCATAGACTAGAAAATAAACCAACAGGCTGCAAAAGGCCCCGAAATGTCGTTGAAAAGACGCGAAAAAAGAAGCGTTTTCCAAAGCCTTGTATAAGGCCAGACCCTATAATGGGGCAGCGTCATAATAGGTAAAACTTAGGTAATACTTAGCGCCAACATGAGTGTTTAGTATCGAAGGGCTTGTAAAAAGATGGGATTATTCATTTTAAACAGGGTTGGGCGATTATATATATATAGTTACTTTAAAAAGTGTATTTAATTTTTTGGAGAACTGCGCATGCGTAGGAATCCGTTTGAAGGACGGGAACAGCTGATATACTGACCACAGGTTTTTTGGCGGGGTGATTCAAAGATCTTTTGAATGAAAATGTATAGATTAATACATATTGAAAATAAACCTGAAACTAGTGAAACAAACAAACTGCTCAGTAGACTATATGCACAAGGGCGTATACAATTTTAGCAGAGGTCGTAGGCCTATAGGCTCGCTACTTAGAGTTTTTAAAACAAAGTTAAAATATAGGCTATTTGCTAGACGTACCTAGCTACTGTTAAGTATCGAACAGGTTGTAAAAAAGCGGGGTTCTTCAATTTAAATAGGGTTGGGTGATTATATATATATATATATATAGCCTATATTGTTTAATCGTAGTTACTTTAAAAAGTGTATTTAATTTTTCGGAGAACTGCGCATGCTACAATTCACGGGCGAGGGGAGGTGTGGAGTTTTTTCAAGTTACGACCCCCCTAAAGATGAATCAGCCAATCCTAGCTGTTAAACTATAAAACAGGGGGTTTCACAGCATGGGTTACAGTAGCCATTGAAAGGGTCTGATTCATTCTGGAGACGCAAAGAAGAAGACAACCATTTGCAAGCGATGTCTGTAGATTTTTCAACACACTATTTTAATTATTGCAAAAGTATGAAACTTACAAGTTGTTAATTAAACATGTTGAATGTTCTATTTCTTAACTTAACGGTTCTTAATGTAAATGTATTACAGACTTGGTTGAAATATTGAATAGCGGTGGGGAGTCTTTCGAGCACGAGGCAGGGCTCCAGGAATTTATTGAAGCGCTCCCCGATCAAGCAACCTTAAACAACGACATTACCATTAGACAGAGTAAGATGTTTTTACAATTTTTAAAATGTACTTTAAAGATGCTTTATATATATATATACACACAGTTGTGTTCAAAAAATAGCAGTACAACATCAGTAACTTGATGAACCACTGTTATTAGTAGTAGTGATATTTCTGCATGGCAAATAATTTACTTGTAGATTATTTACTTGTAGAAAAACAACAGACCCAACTGTCATGACATGCACGCTGCTTGTTCTGAGTAATTGACTCATTCATTGAAAGGGGCGTGTTCAAAATAATAGCAGTGTGGAGTTTAATTAGAGAATTCATTCATTCTGTGAAAAAACAGGTGTCATTAATTGTCCTTTATTAAGGAAGAAGGGAAGCAAATGTTTCACACATTGTTATAAAATATATTTCCTTCTGAATTGCTAAGTAAAATGGGCCGTTCCAAACATTGTTAGGAGGAACAACGTAATTTGATTAAAAAGTTGATTGGAGAGGGGAAAACGTATAAAGAAGTGCAGCAAATTATAGGATGCTCAGCTAAAATTATCTCAAATGCTTTAAAATGGCAACAAAACCCGAAACACGCGGAAGAAAACAAGCAACTACTGTTTAAACGGATCGAAGAATAGTTAGAATGGCAAAGATTCAGCCAATCATCACCTCCAATAAGATCAAAGATGATCTAAAATTACCTGTAAGTGCTGTTACAGTCAGAAGACGTTTGATCGAAGCTAAGCTATCAGCAAGAAGCCCCCGTAAAGCACCATTGTTGAGAAAACGGCATGTGCAGAATCGGATAAAATTTGCCAAGGAACACATCGATTGGCCCAAAGAGAAATGGCGTAACATTCTGTGGACTGATGAGAGTAAAATTGTTCTTTTCGGATCTAGTGGTCGTCGACAGTACGTCAGACGACCCCCGGGTACTGAATTCAAGCCACAGTACACTGTGAAGACAGTGAAGCATGGTGGCGCAAAAATCATGTTATGGGGATGTTTTTCATACTACGGTGTTGGGCCTATTTATTGTATACCAGGGATCATGGAAATACACATGAGTAAGCAAGCAACATCTTGGTTCCAGACAAAAAGGATTGAGGTAATGGAGTGGCCAGCTCAATCCCCCGACCTCAACCCCATTGAAAACTTGTGGGGTGACATTAAAAATGCAGTTTCTGAAGCAGAACCCAAAAATTCACAGGAACTGTGGAATGGAGTTTGAAGAGAAAAATGTCGACACTGCTATTTTTTTGAACAGATTAATATTCCTTTTCTTTGCTTCCTGTAAAAGAATAACGCAGACTTGATAAAATTTGTTATTGCTTTGATTTGGAATTGAATGTGTAATGTTTCCACTACATTTGAAATATGGAACTAAAAGCTATTAAAAAATATTTGCACTTTATTCACTTTTTTTAACGCACTGCTATTTATTGGAACACAACTGTATGTATATATATATATATATATATATATATATAAAAATAATTGGTGAATGTTTAAGTGTTTTTAGATACTGGGTACACAAGGCCTACACAACGTGTATATGCCCAGGTGTTATCTTCAGCAGACGATCTTCACTACAGTTATATTCAGAGTATGAAACTTTAAAATACTTTGTTCAACATCTGTTTATGAATATTGAACATTGTTATGTATTTTATTTTTCTGAATTTATTTTATTTTTATTGTTAAAAAGGCCCTGAAAACCCTCTAGAGACGGTTAGAGACATCACCTTGCAGGCCTAAAGGACAGAAGAGAAAAAGCGATGAGATTTAAGTTTTCTCCTAAACAAAATGTGTGTGTGTGTGTGTGTGTGTGTGTGCTCGCATGTGTGTGCATGTGTGTGTATGTGTGTGTGTGCGTGTGTGTGTTTTAAAATAAATGTTTGCTTATTTAAGTTGTAATTGGAAATTTTTTATTTTAATTTTAGAATTTTTTTAATAAAAATTTTAGAATTTCTTTTTATTTAAAAAATTTTTATTTGAAATTTTTTTATTTTCCCTTACAGGCGGTGAAATAACTGATGCCGAATTATTGGGTGCGGTGATCGACCGGGATATTTTAACCCCATCTAACGAAAGCCGGCCTAACAAACGCGTGAGCCCAGGACCACGGACATCGTCAGAACAGGCACAAACAACACCAAAGACTGACCACAGGTTAATCAGAAAAACCGGCTCATAGGTATATTCGGTCAAATTGTGAACATTTTTGAAATCCTATTAAAGTAAAAATGGCTCCTAAAAGACCTTGTACGTGTTCGTGTTTAGAGGGCCAGAGTAAAAGGCCTGCCACAGAAAATGCTGAAAACCATGACACTAACCAATTAGATTTACCGCATGAAAATGTTAACCTGCATCTCTTAGCTCTTGTTGATGATGTTAATCAAGCCTCTATTAACATGCATGAACCAAGTAATGAAGCTGTAGAGCATGATGTTTTTGCGGGTTTATTAAGAGCGCACGACTGTAAACCATGAACTCGCTTGTCGCGTTGAAACAGATATGAACCCAAACACCGCAGAAAATAACACGCATGGTCTTACAGAACTAGAGATGTCCCAAAGCACTGTAGATAATAACCTACATGGACTTCCAGAAGTCAACCAAAATGGCGGGGTGATTAATAACGCAGACATTCAGGTGATACGCAGGCCAGCATTCAACAGTAAAGAAATTCGGCTCCGTTTTAACTTTGCATCTTTGTACGATGTTGATAACTATGCAGAGTTTTATGTGCACGTCTTAAACACTTTAGAACATCTACTGGCTAAAGTTTGTGAGCTGTCGAACCCCAGCGATGCCGTACAGTTAGAATTAAGGGGTGATTCTCTGTCTCAGGGTGTAATTGTACAGCTAAACGGTGATGAAATAGATTTGGAGGTTTTTTTGAGCATGATTGAAAAGTTGGTTCAAAGCAATTTTGATATCCTGTCGGATGAAACACTGATGCTTGTGGCACACATTATTCAGAACCCTAATGGCGGTGGAGACCGGCGAAAATTATCATGTCTCAAGAGCTAAATCATTTGCAAAAAGCTAAAACATTTAATAGTTAGCTACAACACCGGCAACAATCTCTGTTTCGCAACATGTTTGACATCCTTTAAATCCGACATTCACAATGTGTGAAGCTGAAAGAGAGGCTGAACATTTACAACGTTCCGTAGGCTTGGGTGTTCAGGATAAGGTTAGTTTTTCGGACATTCAAATGTTTGAAAGGTTTTTAAACATCAAGATAGTTGTATGGGCACACAGTTCAAATAACGGCGTCTTAAACAAGTTTCAAACGAGCAACACCCAAAACTTTTTTTTTGTACCTCGATGGCGGACACTATTACAGTATCAAATCATTGACAGGTTTCTTAGGCAGTCAATATGTTTGTACATTTTGTTACACGCCGTACACCTCGAAACATAGCCACTACTGCTTACATTATTGTAACGTCTGTTTTTGCTCAGAATGTTTTACACATCCTTCAACAACAACGATAAGGTGTAAGGATTGTAAGCGAATCTGTCGGTCTTGGTTTTGCTATAATGAACATAAAGTTTTGAAACGGCAGGAGTCTCGCGGTAAAATGCTCAGTTCGTGTGATACTCGCAAGTTCTGTGACAAACGTGCGCAAACATATGTCGTAAGTAGCAACACATCTAAAACACACACATGTAGGCTAAAGCTCTGCAAAGCCTGTAAGGCTGTATTGACCCCTGAAGTAGAGCATGTGTGTTACATACAACCTGTGAAAACTGAACACCCCGACGTACGTTATGTTTTTTATGATTTTGAGTGTCGGCAGGACCATGGTGAACACATTGCGAATTTCATATGTTGCATGGATTTTAATGGCGAGCGTTGGACTGCAGAGGGTGATGGTTGCGTACAGGCTTTTTAAAAAAGGTATCGAACACCAAAGTACAAGGGCTATACATTCATTGCACATAATTCGAAGGGTTACGATGGGTACCTGCTGATGCAGTATTTGGTTAAGCAAGGTGTGACGCCAAACATCATAGCGCAAGGCAGCAAGCTCATGTGCATTACAGATGAGGTTTTTGAACAGAGGTATATTGATTCATCTGTTTCCTGACTATGAAGCTGAGTGCCATGCCTGGCGCTCTAGGTTTTGACAATGCAAAAAAAGGGCATTTTCCCCATTTCTGGAATAAATTCCAGAATTACATCGGTCCGTACCCACCTCCCTTGTACTATGGTTTTGATACAATGATGGAAAAGGAGAGGGAGGAATTTATGTCCTGGTATAATAATGTGTCTGGGGGTGTGTTTGACTTTCGAAAAGAAATGTCAGAGCACTGTCAGAATGACGTTGTTATTTTGCGGGAAGCTTGTTTGCGGTTTAGGACAGAGGTGATTGGGAGCACAGGTTTAGACCCGTTCCAGTGCATTACAATAGCCTCGGTGTGCATGAAACAATACTGCACAAACTTTTTGTCCAAAAACACCATCGCAGTAACATCTCCTGATAATTACGAGCAACAGCAGAAACCATTTTCCACAGCCGCCATACAATGGTTAGAATATGTGAGTCATCTGGAAAAGTTTTTCATTCAGCATGCCTTGAACCGGGGGGAGGTTAAGATGGGTAACTATTATCTAGATGGGTATTCAGAGGTGGACAGCGTTTGGACAGCTTTTGAATTTGCTTGGTGTTTTTTTTCATGCTTGCCCTCAATGTTTTAATTTAAGCACAATTAACCCTCTCACAAAAACAGATTTTGGTTCAATATATCACAAATTTCAAGAGAAAATTGACACTGCGTTGCGTATACAACCTGAATGTTGTAGTTATGTGGGAGCACGAATGGGTAAGACTTAAATGTGAGAGTCCCGAGGTTCAGGAGTTCCTGCGACATCATGACTACCCAGAACATCTGGAACCTCGGGATGCTCTGTTTGGCGGTCGAACTAATGCATTGCAACTTTACTACAAGGCTCAAGAAGGTGAGCAAATACAATATTTTGATTTCACCAGTCTATACCCGTTCGTGAACAAAACTAAAGTTTACCCAACAAATCACCCCATCATCATCTTCCGTGACTTTGAACCGATTGAAAACTATTTCGGTCTGGTCAAAGCCAGGGTATATACCCCAAGAAAACTTACAATACCTGTGTTAGCGTACAGAGTCTCTGGTAAATTAATCTCTGGTAGTTTCCACTTTGCCGGTCCTGCGCAGAATCTGAGCATCAAGGTGAGTGTGAACATTCTGATGAGTTGCATTCTCTCACAGGTGTATGGTGTACCATTCAAATGATTAAAGCTATTGAAAAAGGTTACATCATCGACAAAATCTTTGAAATTTGGCATTTCCAAGATAGGTCCGATTCTCTTTTCAGTGACTACATTAAGACTCATTTAAAGGGCAAACAAGAAGCGTCAGGATACACCTCTTGGGCTTCTGATGATTCTGACAAGGCTGCCTATGTGCAGAGTCACGCCCGGAACCCACCAGATGCTCCAAGCGCACAGACGCTTATTGCGCGTGCAGATTTGAGCAGAACTGAACCCACCAGACGCGCAAAAGCACAAACGCTTTTATCGCTTTTTCGGAGCGCATTCTGTGAACGACAGACGCGCTATACAAACAAACAGTCTACATTCCGGATTTGTGAGCTTCGCTTAATAATGGATAAGTAAATACTGCTATTACATATGTCTTACTGCTTGACAGGTTAATTAAAATGAAAACTTGCATACTGTCAATATATTAGTACATGGGAAAATAGCTACACATGAATCAGACTAACAAACAAGACTTCACTGGCTGGCAGCAAATGGCCTACTTTTGATTTTTACTTCGTAGCCTATAGCTAATGTAATTATGTCATTATAACGAAATCAGTTGAGTGATTACCTTATCTCACAATATTAATATAGTACTTTTTTTGTTTGTTTCAGTACGAGTTGTAAACTGAGGAAGGCCATTATGGTTTACCTCATGCTCCGAATGCTCCTGAGGAGGAGAAGAATGTGGGTACACCCATGAATTGCTTTGATCACACTTTTGATTATATTAAAACAAATATCTAAACTATACGGAATGTTGTTTTTTAAAGCTAAATGTAGCAAACAAGACAATGCCTCATTTATAAAGTTCACTTTATATAATGTATTTATTTGGGACAGTAATCAACATGTTCTAAACATTTAATTATAGCAGAATTAGCAGCTATTTTGATTCTGTAGTACATTAAATCGATACAGTGATATCAGTATAATAAAAACAAAAGTAAGCATAGTCTTAATTCATTGAACAAATATATATAAATTTGTATACTATAATAAAGAAAAAGCATTATAAAAATGTGACTGGTTATATGTAAAATGTATGACTTGATTTAAGTTCATTCATCCCACAGTGGTGATTGTCTCTGTTCCCTTTTTCATTAGGGCCTATATTAAAATATAATATGTATTAAAATTATTAATAAGAATAGTAAAACTATTAGTAGGTTGAAAAACATTAATACATAGTGATATGATGCAGATATTGAGCATATACAATGTATTTCTATAAGATTGCGCATGCGGATGACCAGAAAATTCCGCCCAGAGCGGAAAAATCAGCTCCACGTCCGCCCGCCAGCAGTGCGTGCGTGGCCGGAGAGAACCGTGGCAATTTGTTAACATGGGAGCGGAAGTGAAGCGCAACAGTGCACGTGTGCGTGTGCTTGACCTTGCGTGTCTGGTGGGTTCCGGGCGTTACTGGGAGAAGGAGGGTGTTCGTTTAGACCCAAACAATATTTCAGTAAACAAAGCCAAGAGACAAATTTCAAAACTGTTTTTAAATAGTCTTTGGGGCAAATTTGGTCAGAGAAGCAACCAGCCAAACACAACCTTGATCCGTGATCCTGAACAGTTTCTGCAATTCATGTTTTCAGACGAGTATGACATCTCACACTTCATTTCTTACAGAAGCAGTAGCTCTGGTACAGTGGAAACTTACTAAGTGTTTTCCAAAGGTCCCCAGATACAGCAATGTGTTCTTCGCGGCCTTCACCACCGCTTATGCCCGGCTCGAGTTTTATGATGTCATGGATAAAATGCCTGACAGGCTTCTGTACCACGACACAGATTCTCTAATCTTTGTGAGCCGACCGGGTGACTGGATGCCTTCTCTCTGTGATTTTTTTGGGAGAATTGACTAGCGAGCTAGACCCCGGTGACCACATTGTTGAATTTGTATCAGGAGGGCCCAAGACGTACAGTTATAAAACACGGTTAGGTAAAACATGCATGAAAGTGAAAGGTATAACCCTGCATCATACTAACACGCAAGTTGTCAATCTTTCATCCCTCACAGAATTGGTCCCAGCTCGTGAAATTACAACCAACACACAACAAATTGTGAGGAATAAGAGAGGATTCTCTCTCAGCAACCGCATAGTTTCTAAAAGATTCAGCGTAGTTTACAACAAAAGGGTCCTGCTCCCTGATTTCAAAACCTTGCCATATGGATTCTAGACAAGTGTTTGGGGTTGAGGGTTTTGACAACCGCCTTCAACATCCTTTTTCATGCATAATCTCAGGTCCATCAAACAGTGGTAAAAGCGTTTTTGTGAAAACACTGCTCGAAAATGCACAACATGTATTGTCAACAGTACCGCAGAACATTGTATGGTTTTATTCATGCTGGCAACCCATGTACGATGAAGTGCTTTGTAAAATAAAGAATGTACATTTTGTAGAAGGTCTTTCTGAATCTTTGACCGATTAAGTTTTGCTACCTTTGCACAAAACCACTATGGTAATTGTTGATGACCTTATGCAGTCTGCCAGTCAGAACTCTGAAATTCTTCCAGGGTCGAAACAGCCGCACAATAAATCTTAATGCAAACTATATTGTTCTGTTCAAAAATCCAAGAGATAAAATGCAAGTTAATGTTTTGGCACGGCAAATGTACCCCAGACAGTCAAAGTTTTTCCTTGAATGTTTCGATGATGCGACCAGAAAACCTTATGGCTACCTATTGGTGGACTTAAAAGCACAGACGCCTGAGGAATACCGCAACAGAACTGGTTTGTACGCTCGAGAGTGGCGTTTATGTGCTAAAGAAAAAGTAATATGTCTGCACGTATTAAACGGAACTGGACGCTTCTAAAAGCCCTATTTGAAGGTAATGCCCGGCAAAGACGTACCATATTACAGTCTGCTTCTGGTGAACTTAAAAACACAATTTGTGAACTAGCTCTCAATGTTTTACAAGGCAATATACCCCTAACAGATACACAGCTGAAAAAAATAAGAAAACAAAAGGTCAGAATTAAACTGTTGATTAACAAAAGATCATCTATTCGAAAGAGGAGAAAAATTATTAATCAAAAGGGTGGATTTCTTCTGCCTGAGTGTCGCAATACCGTTTCTCACCAGTTTGATAGCGGGTCGCAGCGGTGTTTAAAAAAAACAAAAAAACATGGAGCATGCCCAAAAAATGTTTCTCGTGCCTCAAAGCCAGCTGGACAAATTAAAGAATCTTACTTTTACCCCGGAGCCAATCCGACAAACTGTTGAAAATGATTTGGATCAAACCATACGTAACATCTTATCAAGGACTGATGTTGGTCCTCATGAGAAGGCAAAACTGTACACGATTGCTCTACAGCGTTTCATAGCGCTGGTCAAACAAGGTGAAGCCGAAATGCAACATTTAACCCTATCATTGCCTGTTGAGGGCCGCGATAATGTCAGGACGGACACCGCCCGATTTTGTACAAAGCGTGCCACCTGGAAGCCGGAAAAATGCCACCTATGTATTGGAGAAAATTTCAAAATCAGGAAATGTCGCAACGTGGAACGATAAAGGGGAGTTTGTGTTTAATGGCACAGCTGTAAGTGGTTCGCATATGTTGGATCTAATAAAGAACATAACAGCCCCTCACAAGATTTCTGACGATAGAAGACCCCGGGGTTGGGGGGAATTTATAGAGGCTATGGCTATGCTTAATATGCCTCTTTCTGTCATACCTAATCAAAATGTGCGCGGCAAGATAAATCGACACAAAAAAATACCAAATACCGCAGCCTTTACACCTATGACACCAGAACCAGGCCCTAAGGCTGTTTTTTCATCCCCCGTTTTAGACCATTCAGCTTGGATAGATTTCTGAAGCTGTTGAGTGTGTTTGCTTTAAATGATCAAAATGTCAAAATGTAAAGTTTAAAATGTTTTTATTTTACAATAAAATACATAAAGTAACATTCAAACAAAACATGCCTGTGTTTTTTTTTTCAACAGTGACAGGCCTTAAACATTTCACCACAGCATGTGTCTGTACACAGTTTAACATGTTTTTAACACACTTGTCCAAGTATATTTTATCAACATATCTTGAAACCATTGCATCATTATTTTTCAAATTATCAGAGTATAGGGATATAATTTCACTAAACGGAACCCCTTTGGCCCTGTTGTGCAGATAAAATATGCTTGTTGTGCAGATAAAATATGCTAAAATATGCTAAAATCTTGCTGTCCGCACTTTATGCTGTGTAGGTCTTGCACTTGTACCGTGTTGTACACAATCCTTTTACAGTTCTTAGTGGGTTTGGGTAGTGGGTTTCTGAATCTCATCTCCAGACGGATATTACCCGTCTTGATCAGTGATAGATGCTGGCTGCAACCTTCATCGGGTGTCAGGTTGAAAGCATAAAGGGTGTAACCGTTCATGTATTCTTGACAATTTATACACAATGGCGTATCTTTCAGATGTCTTCCTGTGACCAGCGTTAGGCTGTAAAATTCACGAACCGCAGAACCGTTACCGTAATTTGGGAGGTATGGTTTGCTCGGGATCGGGAGGACATTCATACTGAGCGATACGTATTCGGCGTTGTAATGTTGGAAATTGAAGGGTTCTTGTTGTAGACACCTGTAAAGGCGTCGTTATCTACCAAACCTATAATGACAGATTTCGGTAATTGACCCAAAAACTCATTTTCCTGATTGCAAACTAAGACCCGCTGCTAGACTGAAAGTTTTAAGACTAACACGGTCAATCGGATATTTAACATTTGATGTCAGTAGAGCCTGGGCATGTCCGAGCTTAACGGGTGGAGAGACCCCGATTTTTTTTACAAATAGTGTGACCGAGACCATTTTAAGACGGTATTGCAGCTGGGCCTCCTCGCTCATTAGACAGAACTCATCCTTACACCGGACCCCATCTTAATTTTAATATCGACTCCATTTATAAGTAGTCTCTCCTGAAAAAACGTCTGCGTGTATGGGTCCGAGCAATTCAAAAGTGTTACTCGCCGCTGTATATAGAGCTCTATCTTTCAAGCCCTTGTTGTCACCCGCAGGGTCTGTTTCGTCCATATGTCCACTGGTGTCCTTATAGAATAATCCGGACGTAAATTGATTAGACATTGTGTCTTCAGAATAATTAAGTAGACATTCCATAATTGCTCTGTAGGGGTACGTGTTGCTAGACTGGCTCACCAGCCTGTCTCCCAGTGAAATATCCACCTGTGAAAAAATGGTCGCTATGGGATAATTAATAAGCCCAACCTTGGCATCGGCAGGAATATTGGTGCCATCTGCACGGGTTATCTGACATCGTAGGTATAAAAGAGTATTGTTTAAGTCAAGGTAATCTTCGCCATTACCGGCTATATAGAACTCTAGAGGACCAGTCTCTGAAATGGCTGACAGGGGTGGCACTTCTACGTAGATGCTCTTATCAATGCTTGTTTGTGTGTACGGAACTGCAAAAAGGTCCAGTTCCGACTTCATACATTCCTCTGACATGTTGTGTATGAAGGCCATTTTAAAAAAAATGTATCTACGTTTTCTCTTAGCCTTCTTGGTCTGCTTTTTAGCCTTCCTCTTCCTCTTCTTTGCGACTGTGACCCTAATGTATGCCGGTCATCTCTTTTTAGACTTAGTTCTACTTGAGACCCGCCCCCCTGGAGGCCTTTTCTGTGCGCGCCGTGCCATGACTAAAAGGCCCGAACCTTCTTGTTCGCCGGTATTCAAACGACTCATCACAACTTTATTGACAACATCCTTGGCTATGTTTTTAGCTGCTGACGTTATGTGGTCTGGCTATGTTGAAGCCTTTCTTTAGTAGGGGCAATGCCATTCGGAATAAACCTCTAAAAAGTCCTCCAAGACCGCTACCATACATAACACTCGCGCCCTTATACCCCGGCAGACCATTACCGGCTTGTGCTGTATAATAGTCTATGTACCTATGGGGGTCAACGTATAGGTTTGAACTTGCCATTTTTTTTATTCGTGATATCGATGCTTCACTGGCCTGAAATGCAATTTTATGATGGATTTACCGTAAGTGAAGCGTATGTTCTCATTCTGATCTCATTTCAGCTCAATTGTTATGTTATCAATGTGCTTCTTGCACACGTGAACATAGTGTGGCTTTTCATACGAGATTGTGATGACATCATTGCTAGACCCTGTTATATGTACACATCGTAGCAAGGGCACAAAACTATTTCCGACTCTCTGGTAGTCAATAATGTCTGTGTAAACATACATTGTGTAAAACCCCGCACGAATATCAGCAGGATGTGGGGCCACAGGCTTTGCGACCATTAAGCGTACATCCGGGTCCAAGCCCAACATCCTCGCGAGTTTACCGCTAGCCGTCAGCGAAATATTTTCGTTTGCATTACTAATATAAATTTGGTTTTTCATTGTGGAATGGGCCACCTCAATATCCAATTTTCTTGTTTTTAAAGCTTTATTCATCTCCTCCACTAGCATTTTCATGTTCTTGTAATAGCCCCAGCTTATTACAACAATGTAGCTGCGTTCCTTTTTCTTATCATCACTTACGATAAAAGCGTTTTCATGAGATGATAGCATGCTCCATGTACATGGGTATTGAATTTCTGCTAAAGCAACTTCCCCCGCGAAATTCGAGGGGTCTAGCGAACTTTGTTGTGTAACTTGAAATTTTATTTCCAGGGTAAATATCTAGACAGGTGTTACTGGGGAGAGTTACATAAAAACCTGCTTCCTCCATGGTGGCCTAATGTTTTCTACTCTTTTAGATGTCAATCACACTATCTTTAGGTATCCAGCTGTTGTATTTTTCAGGCCATCTGACCCACTTCACTAAAACGAGTTTCTGGTTCTTATGTTTCTTTTCTTTTTTCGACCTTAAAGGTTTTGTCTTTTCCAACTATAACCTTTTGTAATTCCTCCTCATAAAATGTGCTGTCAATGCTCGCACCATCATAATCCTTCAATCTATATACAGGAGGGATTCTGTGGACTCTTTCAACGACTGTAAAATATTCGTCTGTATATGTTTGCTCATAACCTTTTGCAAACTTTCCGCGTACTTTGGAAACTCTGACTGTGTCCCCCTCCTCAAACTTAAACGTTAGCTTTTTGGAAAGAGACCGTACATATTTTTAAAAACTTTAAAAGCATTATTTTCATTTACTTCAACGGGTTTCATTTTAATCGTGCTGTGGTAGCTGTTATTGTACCCCAGGACCAAATCCTGTACAGTATCTATATAGCGTCTAATATTGTGTGCTGTGAAGTATCTCCACATTCTGGATTTTAACGTTCTATTGAAACGTTCGACCACAGATGCTTTCACATCGTCGTTGTCTGTGGCAAAGTGGATTATTTTGTTGCGTTTCATCAGACTTTGAAACAATTTATTGAAAAATTATTTACCTTTATCGGTTTGTATTTTTTTAGGGATTCGCCCATTTGCGAGAATTTCTTGAAAGGCCCTTACCACTTCGACACCTGTCTTGTTTTTAAGAACTCATACCCAGGCGTATTTTGACAATATATCTATACAAGTTAGCATAAACTTCATATTATCATTATGCTCAGATAAACTTGACATGTCTACTAAATCAACCTGCCATTGTGAATCAATGTTTCTCACAAAAACCCTGTTTCTTTTGAAATTGACTCTGATGGGTTTGTGTAAAGTGTATGCATCTTCCCCCGACAACCAGTCCGTAACTTTCTTGTTTGATATGTTACTACCTGTTGTTTCACGCAAACCCCTTCGCAAACGCTCTTTACCACCGTAAGAACCAGTATTTTCTGGAGCATAATAAACATCTTTCATGCGTTTCTCACCATCCATCCTTACAGCTATCACAATAATGACACATTATATAAAAAACCAAAGTATTTATTTATGTATTTTTTTTTAAAGTTGCAGGTTACATGACAGAAATTGCATACATTAACATTTAACAGGGTCTTGAAACGTTTTTAAACATTGTCGTTTATCTGGGTCTGCTCACCTTCAGAGTGATCACACCACAGGTGTTCATACATTGCACCGTCAATCTCCCAGAAATCTATGCTGACCGCAGCAATAGCCTTCTCACTGGCCGGGTCAAGGTCTGCACGTAAGATTTCCAGCAGTTTTTCCCTAATGTGTGGCTCCTCACTGAGTTCTGAAACAAGGGTGTCAAAAGAACCCAAGATTCTCACAGGATCCGGTTCCCCTCCGAACACTTTCAATGCCTTGACCAGCAGAGGGCGCAGCCACGGCTTCTTCACTTTTGCAAGGAATTTGTCAAGATGATATGATATTTGAAACAGTAAGCATCCGTTTCAAAGAGGCAGCTGTGTCTCAGTTGACTGGGGTTGTCAACTTCACATCCGAGACATTAGCTTCTCAGCTGTTTTTCGATAGCGCCATTCAGAAGACAGGCGACGATGGCTTTCAACAGCTTAATCATCGGACTTGTAAGGCACCCGTCGATTTTGTCTATACACCCCGGGCGGTTTGTTTGTCTGGACTGTTGTACACAGCATGGCACATCGCAACCTTCGTCTTCGTAGACCATAGATTTTGGTTCTGTTAAAAAGACGGTTTCGGCCTTGTCGACATCGATCCAAGGCTCTGTAACAGGTTTGTCATTGTTCGCTGAATACTCAGACTCCCAAGATTCTGAGCACACAGAACCCTGTAGGGCAGGGGTAGGGAACCCTGGTCCTGGAGAGCCGCAGGGTCTGCTGGTTTTGGTTGTTACTCAGCCATCAATTAAAGCAGTTGATTACACAGTTATCTTACCTCACCTGGTTTCTTTGGTCTAAGTAGTTGCTGTATTTAAGGTGAAAACGAAAACCAGAAGACCCTGTGGCTCTCCAGGACCAGGGTTCCCTACCCCTGCTGTAGGGGGTTATACATTTTATACAAGTCCTGAGACATGCTTGTCAAGAGGTCTGTACAGCCTGTATGAAATCAGGCGTTTTGCAGAGTGGCTTTTAAGCCCCTCTGAAACTTATAGCCTCACCTTAAAACTTTAGAGTTATGAGCTGGGTGGTGCCTTCCTTTTTGGGATTGAATTTAACATATTTGAACGTTTAATAATAATAATGAAACAGTAACAGTACAGTACAAACGTAAAATAGTTTGTACTGTTCAAAAAGACATTCTGTATACATTTATATTAAACACACACACACACACAATCTAAAAACTTTTAAAACAATTTTTGATTACACATTTTGACAAGTTATTTACACAAAACTTGTTGTAGAGTCTTCGTCATCAGAGACAAAGGGTGTTGGTGGCGGTTTCGTCTTCCTCATCTTCAGCCACGGCATTAAACATCGCACACAAGTTCATTTTCACACAGGCCATTGATCTCCAAATCCGATGATCCTCAAACACATTATCGGCTTGCTCAATAGCCTTGTTCAACAAGTGCAGGTCTTCAAACTGAAAGACAATTAGAGTATCCCCAATGTCTCTTGATTCATAGGTCTCGGTAATGAACAGTTTTTTAACCGTTTTGAGCGCTGACACAAAGATCACGCTGCAGTCCTCCGAACAGCTCCTGTGTACAACTACAATGTACATTGTCCACAACATTTTTGTAGCAGTGTTTGAATTTAAGCCAGTCCTTGTGCACAAATACTACAGACTCTGTATTTTCACTGTACAACTCCCCCTCACACAGGTTGAAAAGTGTAATTTTTGGTTCCTCACCAGACGTGTCAATATTATACCCACATCGGCGATATGTTGATGCTGTCGCTGGCCATTCTTCGTAAAGTGAACGTTTTTGAAGTCTTGACATCGCCGCAAAAGGTTTTTTTGGTTTCTGCAAAATGGTCTTGTTAGCCACAACCTCGGTTTGGGTGTTGAGTTTTCTGAGGTAGACATGCTTCTTTTTGTAGGTTGATTACAGGCGATAGTTTCACCGTCTGTTTTGGCTATAGATCTGTTCAAAACGTCGGTGCTTTATACAATCCATGAAACCTGTGGTCAGCGGTACAGCTGGACCTGTCATTCAAACGTCACACCCACCCCCCGTGATTGTAGCCCCGAAATTTAAAGGATTTACGTTTAAACAATACAGGTTATATATGCCAACTCAATCCTGTTTAAATTGAATAACCCATCTTTTTACAAGCCCATCGATACTAAACAGTAGCTAGGCCCCCTCTAGCAAATAGGCTCTATTTTAACTTTGTTTTTAAAAAACTCGTAAATAGCTAGTCTATTAGGCCGACGCCCTCTGCTAAAATTGTATATGGACCTTGTGCAAATAGTCTACTGAGCGGTTTGTTTGTTTCACTAGTCTAAGGTTTATTCTGGGCATTTTGCGGTCTGTTGAAATATTTCTAGTCTATGCATTTAATTCTCTCTTTCAAAAGTTTGTGAAGATCCCGCCAGGAATACAGCTGTTCCATGTCACTCAAAGGTTGTCTCTAGCATCGCGTAGCACGCGCAAGCACCCCCACAACCCCTCCTTCCAACAGCTGTTGTTAGCCTTCAGAATCCGGTTTGTCATAAGCTTTTCCAGCCCTATCCAGCTCATTGGCCCATGTAGCCTATTCTTTTATTTTTTATTCTTTCTAGTCTTTCTTTCGAGTCCTCCTAGGCTTTCCTTTAGAACACTAACTTGCTTTTTTAGATATAGCCTACCGCTTGTCTATTTTACACAGTTTTAAGACTTTAAGACTTCAAAAAATATTCTAAGACCTTGGCTACGGTCTCTCTCTACGGAGTCATTCGCGCACATCTCAAAAACTTGTCAGAGTTTATTCCTTCGACTCTAACAAACATTTTTTTTAAATGGCATGCTTTCTTTCTTTCTTTCTTTCTTTCTTTCTTTCTTTCTTTCTTTCTTTCTTTCTTTCAGACAACTAACTTGCTATAGCCGACCGCTATTTGTCACGTTTTAACAGCCTGCTTGAATTATTTTATTCTTTTAAAACGTTTCTGCTAACACAAACTGTTTTTTAAAAAAACTTTAAACTATTGCCACTAACCTATACATTTATATTTATATATATATATATACACACCATAACTTTTTCACGATGTTGTTCTAATAAAAAAATTTAAAAATACCAACACGTTTTCCCCCAAGCAACCTAAGACCCACCATAAAAAACAACGTTTACAACAACCACCCCCCAATAAAATGACATCATCACAATGCCAATAAATCCCCCCTTGAAACAACCACAACACCCCGAATAATAATAATACATCATAAATGAGAAATTTAAAAATAATAATTTAAAAAATAAAAATAAATTATTTATTTTTTTATGCATAATTATATTTTTTCATAACCTCATTAATATTCATTAAATTATGCAAATATGCCCATCCATCATTTTGACATAAGCAGAATCTGATTATCTTCTGTGGTGTATTTCTATACCAGACGGTGATTGATAGGATGTTAGTTAGGATGCTTTGGATGATGGCTTTGTAGAATTGAACGAGAAGCTAATGGCTCCATTTGTAATGTCGAGGACAGTCTGGAAAGACTCTTAAGTTTTTTCAGTTGGCGGAGGAAGTAGAGTCTTTCTTGGGCTTTCTTTATTAGGTGGTTGGAGTTTAGGTTGCTACTGATGTGTGTTCCAAAGAACTTGGAGTCGGTTATGGGGATTGGTTCATTGTCGATGAGAATAGGCAAATTTGTTGACTTTTTTGTTCTGAAATTGATGATGATCTTGTTAGTCTTTTTTGCATTCAAGACCAGGTCATTTTCCTTGCACCATGCGACTGTCCTCTCCACTTCTTAGCGTTAGGCTGCCTCGTTGTTCCTTGATATCAGTCCGACAATGGTGGTGTCATCTGCATATATCCACTGAGCACAAACCCAGATATACGTAAATGTTAAAATGTTGGTGAAATATGGAATACCATCCAAGCTCTCATTTGGCCCTTTTTAGACTGGCTAAAATCTACAATATAAATGTGCACATTTTATGTCATTTTCATGTGTGATTCAGTTGTAAATTCAAAGACAAACAATATGGATTAATATGGATTTCTCCAGCCTACACATAAATGCAATTTCACCGCATGAAGCGTATCACTTAAAATGTCAAAACATTTCACCAATTTGTTGCCACAAGAAGCTTGGGCAAACAACACGGCACAAGTTTCTATCCTAGGCAGACAGTTTTTACCCAAAAATAATGTTGCATGAATTTCTGCTATGCGCATGTGTGTGGACTTGAGTGTCATCAACTTGCCTGTCCATGCTCGTTTGTGATGTCATTCATTAAACACTGCAACACCCATATGAACATGTTGCCTCAATGGCTCAGTGGGAAAGTGCTCGTCTTCAGGTTTGAGGATTGTGAGTTTGATTCCAGCATGATGTGATGTTTTTTTATATGAAAAAATTTGGTTGAAATGTGGTCTAAACAAGAACTTTTGAAATAGGTCGACAAATAGATGTAGAAAGAAATTCACTTTTGAACCATTTTAAGAGGTCTTTTCACTGACTGCAATAGACGTTTATTTTAGGGCTTTTAGCCTGAAAATTGCTCACTGGGAGGGATAAGGTGCTCTAGTAGCTCAACCAGGAAAATTCATTAATTCAAGCTTTATTTATACTCGAAATTATACTGAGTAGTTACACTCATTTGCAGCGTCGTCGAGTAATTACATATCATTAATCAACATCAAGAATCAAAACAAATAAAATAAAAAAATAAAAGAAAGAATCAATTAACAATTAAAAAATAAATTAAAACAGTTTCAGGAAATTTAAAAGCAATTACAAATTGTGATGACCTGTTTGGTTCTAAACCAACCCATGGACACTAGGGTATCTAGTTTCAATGTACCTTGCAAGGCATTCCATGAGTCATGGGCACAGAAGCTAAAAGCAGATCTACCAAGAGTAGTAGAAACTCTAGGCACTCCAAGTGTAAGCCAGTCCTTGGATCATGAGGTCCAGAGGTCCATTCCAATAATGAAATGAGATAATTTGGACAATCCCCAATTATGGCTTTATATAAAAACAGATGCCAGTGCAGTTCTCGTCTCTCTGCCAGAGAGGACCACCCAACCATATTATACAGAATACAATGGTGAGTATTGTAACTATCACCGGTGATAAATCTGATGGCTGAATGATAAACAGAGTCTAATGGCTTAAGAGTGGAAGCCGTCGCATGTCTATAAATAACATCCCCGTAATTCAAAACAAATAGAAAAACTGCTTCAATGACTCTCTTTCTGCTAATCATTGGGAAGCTGGCTCTGTTCCTGTACAAAAAGCCAATCTTTTGCCGCAATTTACTGGCAAGAACACCCACATGGTATTTAAAAGTAAGTTTCTCATCAAGCCAAATACCAAGGTATTTGTATTCTGAGACTCTCTCAATATCAGACCCATTCATAGCAGATATATGCAGGTCATTGTAAACAATATCTCTGGCTCTAGAGAACAACATACATTTTGTTTTACTTACATTAAGCACCAATTTGAGACTAATAAGCGCATCTTGCAAAGCAAAGAGAGTTGCAGATTCTCAGTGGCCAGTTGCACAGAATCAGCAATACAGTAGACAACCATGTCATCCGCATAAAGATGAACTTGACAATCATTCAGAGATGAGACAATATCATTGATATAAATGGTAAATAAGACAGGGCCCAGGATTGATCACTGCGGGACACCTTTTGTAACAGGTAAAAACTGACTGGGCATTTCCCATTTTTACACATTGAAGTCTCTCAGATAAATAGCTTTGAAACCAACTGCAGGCACTTGTATCGAATTGCATGTCATCAGCGATTCCTTTTTTCCACGACATGGATTCAAATCCGACTCAAGATAAACCTCAAAGGCCATTCCCTCTCTCCCTCTGATTTTCTAGTCTCTCATTGATTACTGTCCAATAAAGCCAAAATGCTGCAAAAATATATTTAAATGGGACTACATATCACCATCTGCAAAAAAAAAAAAAACTGATGTGTGGCTCTAACTGGCCGGCCCAGACGAGTGGGCTGCCGGCCCAGACGAGTGGGCTGCCGGCCCATTCCTTTTGGCAGAGGGGTTTACTTCACATCTGATATTTCTGTATCCCTAAAAATCCTTCAAATTTGTCAGTCCCCCCCCCCCCCAGCCAATTATTTTGGTCCACTCCATTACGTCACCTGAGCGCCAGGGCGCGAGATCAGTAACATCCAAAGTCATCATGGATAGTTCAACTCATAGACAGTATGGTTCAACTTCGGAAAAAATTGTCGCAACATGGAACAAAAAGGTAAAAAACGGAAAGGTGGGGCTGAAAAGCTTAGACAAAAGAAATTAAAATCACTTGAGTCAGGTGCAGCCAAGTGTTTTAAAATAAAATTATGTTAACGTTAGTGGCCGCAGCAGCAGCACTGCCACTGCTGCAGATGACAGGGTTGTTGGGCCCAGCGCTAGCAGTGATGAATCTTCCCAGCCTCAGCCTAGTAGTGAAATTGGCAACAGAGAGGAGGAGGAGGAGGACGAAGACGACGATAACGATATTTCAGGACCGCAGCAGCCCACTGAGCCCAGCGACGACAACACAAGTTCAACTAATCAAGGCCTTGAAGCTGAATCGGTAAGGCAGAAGACAATAGGGATAAGATAAGCTAGGTTTGGCTAGCTGGCTATTTTTTTGCTATCACAAGAGAGATGCTTAACGTTAGCTAGAACAACCACAATTACAACTGGGTCATTGGTAAGCTAGCTACATGTCCATAAATCGTACACCACTGGCAAATTGTTTCTCCTGATTAATTTTCCTGTTGAACTCAATGGAAAAAATATTCAGGAGAAACAATGCTTGTAGTATCTACTGCATATCTGGCAGCAGCACGGTGGTTTGAAGCTCATTTGATACCTTGGACCCTTGATGACTTAAAGCCATTTAGCCAACAAATGTGTTCCATACTGTATTAGCATAATTTACAGCTGAATCTAGTCCCACCCCCCAATTCCCATAGAGATCCGTATAAATGCAAAGAGTTTTTGTATCGCTTGTCGGACAACCTGAAAATAAGATATCCAGACTCTGATGATGTTGATAAGTCACAGACATCAGGAAGTCATGGCATGCAAAGGATATGCGACCAAATATTAAAAAATATTACTTTGTTCTACATTATGTTAAACTGACCAATATTTTTTGATGCCCGAAAATGGGGGGGACTATGTACAAAAGGTGCTGTCATTTCTAAACGGTTCATCCGATATGGATGAAAACACTCTCAAATTAAAGCTGACAGTCCACACTTTAACCTTATAATAATAATTTTATTTGAAATCCAATAAAAAGTATCAATTTCTTTCAAAAACATAAAAAATTCTCAGTGACCCCAAACTTTTGAGCAGTAGTGTATATTAATATTCTACTATTATATTAACATTAAGGGCTGGTGTGTTTGTGTGTGCCTCAACGGGGCGGGGGCGGTGGAGTATCTGCAGGCCGGTTCTGGTGGGCCGGTCTGGGTCAAAAAGTCCAGGGCCATTTTTTAGTCCCAGTCCGTCCCTGCTGGGAGCCTGGCGGACTCCGTGACATCATGTGCAGTTACCACCGCATAGCCAACCTGGCTGTCTCCAGTGTCCAGGTTGCGGCTGGCTGAGCCATCAACGAAGAACTCTACCTCTGGATTGAGTAGGGGGTCAGTAGCAAGATCAGTGCATGGTGTGAGTGCTTGTTCAATTGTGGTTACACAGTTGTGGGGTTCACCATCAGCGGGGGTAGGCAGCAATGTAGCTGGGTTCAGGACAGTGCATATTTTTATTGTCACATTGGGAAGGGAAAGCAGCACATGTTGATAATGTAACATTCTAGCAGGGGAAAAATTAGCAGTTTTCTGTTTGAGCAGTATCTCTGCTACAGCATGTGGAACCAAAACTGTGAGAGTGTGATATGCAACCAGGGAGGGCTGAAGCGGAAAATGCCATGGAGGCAACTGTCACCACTCGCAGGCAAGGGGGAAGTCCCCTGGCAACCGCATTGAGTCTTTGTGAGTAGTAAGCAACAGTCCTGCATGAGCACAGCAGACATATAACCAGCCTTCTCATCTAGTGCCAAAGTAAAACATTTATTCATATCAGGCAGCCCAAACGTGGGCGCACTTGCCAACACAGTTTTGAGTTTGTTGAAATCTGCGCATGCGTGGTCACTCCAAGTCACATTGTCTGCTAGGGCATGGCCATGAGCCTGGTCTTGCAGGGACTGTGTAAGTTCCGCATAGTCTGGGATCAACTGTCTGCAGTAACCAGTCATACCTAAGAAAGACATTACTTGTTTCTTAGTCAGTGGTTTTGGTAGATCCAGAATCGCTTGGATTCTGCTATCTCCCAGAGTTTTGCTGTCAGCTGAAATTTTATGACCCAAATACACAACCTTGCTTTGTGCAAGCTGAGCCTTATCAGCAGAGACTTTGTGTCCCCTAAGAATTGTAACAGTAGTAGAGAGTCTGCCTCGCATATGGCCTGACTAGGAGAGCAGACTAAAAGGTCATCTACGTACTACACAAGAGTGCTTCTGAGAGAAGGAAATAAGAAGCCTTCTAGATTTTCTTGCAGCGCTGCTGAGAATACCGCCGGGGATACTGCATATCCCTGGGGCATTCGAGACCAAGTGTAGCGTTTATTTTGGAACGTAAACGCAAACCAGAACTGGGATTCCTTTTCAACAGGAATACTAAAGAGTGCATTTGCTAGATCAATCACAGAAAAATATTTAGCATTGCCCGGGACTTGAGATAGTATGGTAGTAGGGTTAGGAACCACAGGGGCACGCTGGTACAGCACTATTTACAGCTCTGAGATCCTGAACGAAACGCCAGGAGCCATTAGCCTTTTTCACTGGTAGAATTGGGGTATTACAGGGGGAGTTTGGGCATGGTACAATGAAACCGGTTTTTAGTAAGCCCTCAAAAACTGGTTTTATTCCCTGTTCCGCCTCAGGTCTGAGGGGATACTGATGTTTGCACGGTCTGTAGTCAGATCTGGGCGTGACCCTCAGCGGGGTGGCGCCGGACATTAATCCCACATAATATTTCGACGTTGCCCAAAGTGTCGAGGGAAGTGTATTCAACTTTTTGTTTTTTAGCACAAACAATTCAATTCAATTCAATTCAATTCAATTCAATTTTATTTGTATAGCGCTTTTTACAGAGAACTTTCACAAAGACGCCGCACAGGGAAACAGAAGGAAAATTGAGCAGGGGAGAAAAAACACTGAACAGTGGCGAGAAAAAACTCCCCAGTGGGAAGAAATCTCAGAAGGAACCTGGCTAGAGAGGGGGTGCCCATCCTTAGCTGGCCGGCCCGGTTTAGACTAAAGGTGGACTTTAATAGTCAATTCAATAATCAGTTCAATCATCAGTTCAAAGGGGGCGGGGTGATGCATCTGGGACTCCGGTTGCGTGAAGTCGGGAGGATAAACCAAAGGGGAAAAGTTTTAGTGCGTTGCCGCATCTCATGTATTCTGCCAACGGCACTCAAAATTTTGCGGAACTGGTAGGCAACAGTTTGCAATGACGAGGAGAATTTATTCCCGTCATCGGTGTCTTAAACGATCTCTAACCCATGGCCCTGTGTCCTCCCATTTTTTGTTAGAGGCTTTGCACAGTGACACATGTGGAACACTTTCCGATAGCATGTAATGGCCAGATTGTGACAGGGTTAATTCTACAGACAGTGCACAAAACAAACTGCTAGAGAACAACGTACAACCTTTAAACGCAGTCTCACCGAACCATGATTTTTCATAATGACTGTCCCTGCCGCGACTGATATGCGTGGTTACATGCAAATTCTCTAATTTCATTCTGTCGCCACTGTGCGACCACACATCCAGTGCGTTTGCCATCAATAACTGGGCATCAGGACCTCCCTCGAGATCCCATGCATACCAGAAAGTCATACGCCTCACTTTCAACACTTTCTCTGTCAGTCTGCAAACCTTTCTCTGTACAAACAACTGTCATTCCTAATTTACACATTAGGTATTGACCTAGTAAATTAACTGGGCACATGGGAGAAAATAGGAAAGCATGCGAAAACATAACAGAAGTTTTATTTTCTAAATCTATTACTTCCAGGGGAACGGTGTATTTTTCAGTACTGATTCCACCTCCTGTATCCTGACTGAGCATTGTATTACCACTAAATGCGGGTGCTCGCTTTTTCCAAAATTGAATTGTTATAACTGAGGTGCCAGCCCTGGTATCTACTACAAAATCGAGCTCTCGCCCGCCGACTTTCAGCCTCCACAGTGGTAATGCCTTTGCTGTAGTATGCAAAAGGAACCGTGCGTACTCACCCCCTGCCGCCAGATTCCCTTTCCCTCCCCCAACACTTTATTGCTGGTGCTGGGGCCTTGTTACTGACACACCTTTTGGAGCGGAATCCCAATCTTCCTCAGCCTCACCTAAATCACGTTTCTTCTTTCGACAGTGCCGGGCAAAGTGGCCAGGCTTCTTGCAGTAGAAACATAGTCCATCTTTTGTGTCCCCACGGTCGTTGTTGTAGCCGCCCCTGCCACTTCCCCGGCCTCTGCCTCCTCCATCCTGTCGTGGATTTTTCCCTTTTAACACACAGTGAGCAAGTCTGTTCAAACAGAACCACAAACAAAACCATGTAATAGAATAAGAAAAATAATTTCAGTTTATTTGGAGATAAACCATAGTGAGAGGATCTTACCAGATCACTCTAACTTGAAAACAGAATACAGAAGACATTTATACACAATCTAGCTTTGATTTACTGATTTGTCACAAGGGGCGGTTTCTAAACATACAGAGAGACAAGGGTATCCATTTCTTGGTGTTTAGTCTATAGATAACCTCTAACCTTCACACCAAGTCACGAAAACATCCATCTCACAGACTGCTTGTCTCTGCAGATTGTGAAGGATGAGACACAGAGGGAGTGAGACACAGAGGCCTGCTTGAGGCCTGCTTGAAGCCTACTCAATGTTCACAGAGAATACATTGTCTAATTACTTAACTCAATATAATTGATCTACTAATAATCAAAACTATAATAAATGCTTAATAATAATCATGTGATTGTCTCTACGTTAATACACACACATTGTAAAACAGAAAATTCCTTCACATTTCCCTCCTTTTATCATTCCATGATAACAAACAATTTTCTGTTACAATCTACCTAATGTACTCAATCAGTTAGTAAGTGATTCATTTTAATAACATCATAAATGATTACATGATTATACAGACCAAATACAATAGTCACATGTGGATATGTACAATACTCCAATAATCCAGGGGGAATTGAAAAACCGGCAGATTCAGGACTTATATGGGACAAAACTAGCACAGAGCCAGAAAACCCAATCAATTCCGGGAAAAATAATTCCCCGACCTCCTTCTCCAAGGACGGCCAAGCCTTGATGTCCATGTTAACCAGATGAATGGAAGCTAATTGCGGGTAAATGCCTGGTTGTGAGGGAGGAGGTGGAAGAGACTGATTTTTAAGTGGCGGGGCAGATGCAGCTGCCGCCTCTAAACTCTTTTTATTCTGTTTCTGATTTCTCCCGTTTGCCTCCCTTTCCCATTTACCAAACGTATACCAGTCCAAGATCCATACCAGCCATTGACCCTTTTTATTTTTATTATACTTTTCCTGTTGTTCTTCTAATTTTGCGCATAGCTGTTCTATTTGATTCGGGCTAAAACTGCCATTTTTGGGGAAGCCTAGGTCTTCCCATTTACTCAACTGTCGTATCATTTTCCAGCCGAACTTATCCAGTATTATTTTAGCCAGTCCCTCTGGGAGACTTTCAGCTGTTGATTTTGAACTATAAGAACCCATTGTTACTGTTTCAAAGCCTTATACCCTATGTTTTATATTTTAATTCCTTTTTATATTCATTTGGGGTTTTAAGCCCAAGATACCGAGTCATTTGGGGTTTTAAGCCCAAGATACCGATGAAGTACTTCCCTGTTTAACCTGTTTATCTATACGGTCCCACCGTAAAAACAGGAGAGCCCGTCAGCCCCTCTTTGTTAGCCCATCAGCCCCTCACTGTTCTGCTATGGCCTCAGCGCTACTGGTCCTTTGTTCGGATCTCGTATTAATTACCCAAGAATACTCACTTTCTCCGATCAGGCTACGACCATCTCATTCTGGTGGAAACTAGTTACAGTATGCCGGTGGAAGAGGTTGTTGTTATAGAGTCACAGGCCTATCCTGGTCTCCTCGGCAGTGCACTGTCTTTCCTTCTCAGTGAAAAGAGCAAGGCTGTAGAGGGAAGAATTAAGTTAGAGATCCTGCCGACTACGCCAAATTGTGATGGAAATTCTATTTTCCCTTCTTATGACCAGGGCTGAAGTTGTCAATCATACCAATATGATTCCTCTTGCAAGCAGAAAAAAAGAATGAGAGAGAGATCTTACCTAGCTCTCTGATTTCTCAGAGGAAGCACACAATATCTATATCTTAACACACAAGCAGGGCGTCTACTTATCGCCACGCCCCCCCACAAGGCCTTGCCTCGCAATAGGACGTGACTAACAAGCAGGACTCAGCTCAGTAGTTTCCCACTGGCAGGGCTTTCACTTGCAACATTATCAGTTTAAAGGGGACATGAAGCACTTGGTAAAGTGCCTCTGGTTCGTTAGCTTTTTACCTTAAATTAGATATGACCGTGCGTTCAAATCTCAAACCGACCCGTATTTGCTGGAAAAAGAAGTTGAAATTTGCTTTTTTTCCACTAGGGCGCAGCCATCTTGGACCAACTGCGGTCATGACGTCACTAGGTTGGTTGGACTCTGCTGCTCAATGTATTCCTATGGGAAAATAGCTGACTTTCAGTGAGCTCAACGATGTATCGTGAGGGAAAAATAAAACAAAAAACGCACAGACAGTCTTTTTCTATTGCCCCATGATGCTCAAATGAGTATTACTGAACAAAACTTAATTTAGAACTTTTTTTCCACGAACTGCTTCTGGCCATAGCTAATGCTTAATATATAAAATTTCCCCTTACAGTACACTACATTTAGAGAAAACTTTGCCTACTTGACAACTTTGTCATCAAGTGTACTTAGCTAGCATATTCAATAGTAGGCTATAGAGAGCCGTTGATTCGGCACGGCCTTTGTTTCTCACATACAAACTTTCCTTTGCTGGCTAAGCTAGCGTTATCCAGCTAGAAGCATGTGCAAACAATGTATCATTTGCAAGCATGTTCATTGTGATATTCTTATATAATGTTATCTATTTACCTACATTTATCTATCTACATTTAACACAATACAAGTCTTTGCTGACTAAGCTAACAGTTAGCCGTCTAGCTAGTTGCATGTCCAAACAATGTATCATTTTCAAGCATGTTCGTTGTGATATTCGTATCTGTCTATCTACCCATCTTTGTTTAACGCAAATCAAGCCTTTGCTGACTAAGCAGCTATCTAGCTAACTGCATGTCCAAACAATGTATCATTTGAAAGCATGTTTGTCGTGATATTCTTATCTAACCTTATCTATCTACCAGTGTTTGTTTAACACAAACCAAGCCTTTGTTAGCTAAGCTAACAGTTAGCTAGTGACATGTCCAAACAATGTATCATACATTGATATAAACATAACAATAACATGAGCAAACCTATGGAGGATTATTCAACCCAAAATTTAAATTAAAACGAAAACTAAAATGAAAATGAAAATGTAAAATGAAAATGGAGGATTATTCAGCCCAAAATTAAAATTAAAATCTTTTCATTTTTGTTTTCATTTTCGAACTGTATCTATGTAAATGAGGGAGTATGGTCAAGCAAGCAGGGTGGGCCTCATACAGGTTTAGTGCAGTAGCACTTAATGAACACTAGGGGGAGCATAGCATAGGGATGGGTAACAGTCTGCTTGATACTATGCTCTCAGGGCACTCGTACGTTTTAATGGATGAAATGATGAAGAATCTGAGCAGTGTTATAAAGTATTCTTGTTTTATGAAAGAAACGGAGCTAGGTAGCCAGCGCTACGCTGTGTAGGCTATAGGTCAAACCTGCGAGGTGGAAAATCCAGGTTCAGAAAGTGAAAGTCCTCCCCAATCATTTGTTCCAATCACCTGGATTTGCTAATTATCACAATTCTTCAGCTAAGAGGTAGGAGCTAACTAGGCTAATTAGTGAAATCGTGAGTTCATGGGTGGAAGAAACACGGCAGGACTTTTACTTTCTGACCCCTGGAATTTCCACCTCTGCAAACCTGGTAGTAGCCTACGATAGGCTACATTGTGGCAGGTTAAACGTTGGATTGGATGGTTGTGTTGGACTGCTGGAAATAAATGAAATCCTCCCTAAAAATAAATGAAAAGACCGCAATTGAGTCACTGGATCATTTAAACTTTTAACCTGTGTTATGCCCAGCCGGAAAACAGGACATAAACAAAATGGAGACCACACAGGACATACGTTTAACAATAGTTTATTTATACGTGTGAAATGGATATAGAAAAAGGGGTCAGCATAAGCTCCCCATCTCGCAACTCCTTGCGAATGGGGCCTTTGCCGTAGTCTGTGTGTGAGAGGGAAGCAGCCCCAATGGTGTGTGGGAGCAGCTTCTTTATCCAAGCTTCACAGGTGGCGTCGGTTTCCCAATCAGGTAATTGTACACTCACCTGACAGAGAACCGACGCCCCTCCCTACATCATAGAGAGAACAAAGAGGGAGAGAGAAAGAAACACAGACACAAACACCCTGGGGGACAGGGAATAAGGGGGCGGGCGCAGCACCTCCCCCCTAAAGCGACGCCTCCACGGCTTCAAGAGCTCCGCCGGCGGGCACATAAAACAGTCACCCATACATCAAAAAACATTACACCAAAGCACAAGGAGCACACTCCTATCCATTAAAGGATGGCATGTCACATTTACCACTATATGGTATCTTGTGGCTCCACCGGCCCGTCCCGGGCCCCCCGTTCGACACCAACCCATCTCGGGCCCTGAGAGGAAGTCAGCGATGACAAGGAGACCCGGTCTGGACTGGCTTCAACACCACCTAGAACACAAAACTTGGTAACAAAAAGCAACGCCATACAGTTAGGCAGGGATAACCGTGCTTCACATACTTACCTTATACAATATACTTATTTATAAATATTCCAATAACGATAGTCACCAATAGTACTCAACACTGCTAGTCAGGACACAATAATGTACACTGTAGGACACACTAACTTACCTAACACCATGGCTCATGGAATACAACCCAGTATAGTAACTGATACCCCACAGAGCAATAACCTGACCCACTAGATACCAGTACTTAAATGCATAGGCGCCCGGGAGAGCGCGTCCGCAACCACGTTCTCCCGGCCCCAGTAAACCGCGCCACGAGGACAGACTTAAAGTCCTCCGAATCAGAATATACAGACGGGTCAACCGTGTCCGGTTTACAAGGCACTGCTGAGCAGGTAGCCGAAACATATCGCTTCAATAAATTAATATGACATAATTGTAAACGTTTTCTCCTATCCGGAGTCCGAATCAAATAGTTTCGTTCAGAAACACACTTCTCCACGGTATAGGGTCCACTGAACCGGGCCTGAAATGGAGAGCCAATCACCGGCAACAGAGTAAGGACTTGATCCCCCGGCTGAAAGCGGCGGGTTTCAGCACGGCGATCAAACAGACGTTTCATTTTGTCCTGGGAGACGGCGATATTGTCTCTAGCGATCTTACAGGCTCGGTACAACCTCAACCGAAAATCATTTACATAGTCAATTACATTAGGCGGAGGATCAGTAGTTTTCCAATTGTCAGCGATCACGGATAACGGACCACGCACTGAGTGCGCAAATACCAACTCATTCGGAGAGAAACCGGTACTCTCCTGTGCCACTTCCCTAATGGCTAACAGCAACCACGGCAATCCCTCCTCCCAGTCGCGTGACAATTCCACACAGTAAATTCTTAACATCGACTTTAAAGTCCGATGGAAACGTTCCAATGTGCCCTGACTTTCGGGGTGGTACGCGGATGACACATTATGTGTTGTTTTTAAACTGGCCAACACCCGCGCAAACACTCAGGACATGAAATTGGAGCCCTGGTCGCTCTGTATCACTGCGGGAATGCCAAATGTAGACATAAAGCTAGTCAGAGCTTTTAAAACTGGCTTTGTCTTGATCGACCGGAGAGGGAAAGCTGCAGGATAACGAGTGCTTTGACACATTACAGTTAGTAAATATTTATGGCCCGCTCGTGAAGGCGGTAGTGGCCCAACACAGTCAATAAGCAGATGGGAAAAAGGTTTCTCCACCACTGGAATGGGATACAACGGAGCAGCACGAATTTTCTGACTATTCTTACCCGAGAGCTGACAAGCATGACACGCTTTACAAAAAGCAGCTACGTCCCGTTTTAACCGTGGCCAAAAGAATTGACGCAGAATGCGATTATAGGTCTTTCTCACACCCAAATGACCGGCTATATTCTCATGTGAGGCGCGTAACACGAGATCTCTGAAGTTCAAGGGCACCACAATTTGTGTAACGTCATCTCCTTGGTAGGAACCCGCTTTAAATGCCCATTTACGGACCAATAAACCATCGGTCAGATAATACCCCGAAGGGGCATTCAATCGAACAGCCTTAGGGCTAACCATTGTCAATAATGGTTGGAGTGTAGAATCACTCTGTTGCGCAGCAATTACTTCCTTGTGAGAAATTGAGGCCAATGGCTCAATGAATGGTAAATATTCGTCTTTTACCTGGGGTGGTTCAGGGGCACAGGTATGTTTGGTTTGTGGAGGCAAGTCAAGATCTTCACTGGAATTACTGTGATCTGGTCCATACTCCCGGTGCTTTTTGGCCATTGCTCGCGTGATTGCACACGCCGGGAACACCGAAGGGTACCGTTTAGCCAGGTCGTCTAGCTCCCCAGACGACGTAGGCTTCGGGGTAACCACCACAGATGCATCTCCCCACACCAACGCACCGGCCAAGTCATTTCCCAGTATCACATCAACACCTTCCACGTGCAGCACAGACAAAACACCAACCACTACCTCGCCCCGAACTAAATCAGACTCCAGGTTAACGCAGTGCAAGGGAACATTTAGCTGCGTCGACCCGATACCGCGGACCAGCACGCTGTCCCCAGTAGCCGACTGCGAAGAAAAGGGCAGAACAGTTTTTACCACAAAACTCTGGGCAGCTCCTGTGTCCCTCAGAATATGCACAGGGTATTTATTGGAGTTACCTACCAAAGAGACAAAGCCATCAGTGACAAACGGAGTATACTCATTTACCAAAACGTTATCCTTAAAAGAGGGTCAACCGGACGACTTCACAGGAACAACATCCGGGTTGGGTGTATCAATCGCATGTGCTACGAAAGCAGCAGATTTAGTAGCTGGGGTTACACCAGCAACAAACTTCGCGTCTTTATGCACGGGGCACTCTCCTTTCAAATGACCTCGGTTATTACATGAATGACAAATAAGGGAAGCATCATACTTGCCATTTGTACCGGGAACAGATCTAATTTGGGGCGCACTATCCGTTACACCCGGACGCCGATTAAATCGAGCAGCATTCCGCAGCTCTTGACCCCGAAAACGGGAGCCAGTCAAACTGTTTTTATGCGTTAACACGAAGTCATCCGCTAAAACCAACAGGGGATTCCTGCAGAACTGCAGAAGGGGCTTACAGCTTGCTGGGCGGGGCTTAAGGGTCCTACAGCTTGCTGGGCGGGGCTTAAGGGTCCTACAGCTTGCTGGGCGGGGCTTGAGGGACTTACAGCTTGCTGGGCGGGGCTAAGCACTATAGTGCGCATGCGGATGGACCGAATTTGGGTTTCCAGATTCTTTATTTAGTTTATTTCAGGGGTAGGCAACTCCAGGCCTCGCGGGCCGGTGTGTATGCAGGTTTTTGCTGCCACCAGTTACCACGGCTCAATCAGCTAATTAGTCATACACACAATCACGATTCACTCGTAAATTACAGAACGATAAAACGCTACAATACACGCATACCGGTACAAGAACATTCATCAGCTGTTGTTCTTATCGCGGATATGTAGATTAAAATATCAGATCATGTAAACGATTGGGCTAATTAAATAATTGTTAACTGGTGGCAGCAAAAACCTGCATACACACCAGCCCGCGAGGCCTGGAGTTGCATACCCCTGGTTTATTTAGTATTAACATCGCATTAATAGATATTCTATGTCCTTCTGTATGTATTAGTTCGCATATATACATGTATTCATCAACTAACATTCAAAGATATACATTCAGAAATTATTAATACATTCATTTTTATTTTTTATTTAACATTTAACATTTATTTATCCAGGGGAAACCCATTGAGACCAAGGTCTCATTTACAATGGTGCCCCTGGTTACAACAAATGTCACAAGCAGCAATGATACAGAAGGTAGCCTACACAAGGTACACAGTACTGAAATATAAATACTAAAATGCAAGAGTAAACATAGCAACAGTCATACATATATGATGCAAATACAAGATACACATAACATATTCAGATAATATGGTGCAAATACACAAGATACACAGGACATAGTGGTGTACTAAAATACTAAGGATACTAAATACAGGAGAAAACATAGCAGCAATCAGGGAAAGGGATACGAACCCAGGTTAGGGTAAGGGATGACAAGAGAAAACATAGCAGCAATCAGGGAAGAAAAGCAATATTGGAACAATGAGTTTTGAGTGTTGATTTGAAAATGTTTGCTGAGGTTGCATCCCTGATGAAAGCTGGCAGTGCATTCCACAATTTGGGGTGCACAAAATGAGTCTCCCCCCAAATCTTTTCTTGTGAACGTGTAGTATACAGAGAAGGCCAGCATCAGAAGACCTGATGCTGGTCTATACTGGTAGTGTGATGTAGTAGGAAGGGTCCCCATGCACCCCATGGGTATATTTTTTGTAAAGTAGACCTACCTGACACATAAACTTTGGTTACAATTTTCATTTTAATCATTTTCTGGAGGTTTAAATTGCTGGGGTCAAATTGACCTCAAGGAAACCAAATGTAATGTAAATTTGAGGATAGCAGGAGGTTAAATGCACACAAGATTACTTTAGCCTTTCCTGAGCTAGACATTATCAAACAGATCTATAAGCAGATTTATGGATGTCTGGTATCTTTATGTCATGACAGCTAAAGCTCCTTTTGGTTTAGTGTCTGTGGCTGTGCAGGGATTTATCGGAAAGGAAACAGGTTGGTTAACAATGGGCTGGAGTTAAAATGACTTGTACCTGTAGCAAGCTGCCGACCCAGCAAAGTGGAAAGATGAAGAGAATCACAGGTACTCTCACTTGTTCAGTCCTTGGCGAGGACCAGGACACGTTCAGCTCTGAGGATGAGCCACAAGAGGTCTGCCTGGACACGACATCAGTGGTGGTCCACCTGTCACCCCTGACATGTCACTTTCCCATGACTGCACAGCAACCCGGCACACAACATACTTGTTCACATTCCATAGGGTGTTCACACATATCATTTTGCTTTCACTCTAAAGGAAATATGTCTCACATAGACCCCCCAGTACTTTCTGGAGACGAAGATGGGAGGCGCGTCTGTGGACGACCTGATGATGAGTACCAGTCTTCTCCTCAGAATGCAGTGATGCTCTGCTACATCATTGCAAAGCCATTGACCCCTCATGATTATGGTGTACAAATTACCTTCACTTCTTACCAGATAAAAAACTTTATTTTGGGAGAGGTATATGTGCTTCTTTGATCTCGGTCATCTTTTATAATATCCTCTTAATGGTTTATTCTGTATATATGGTTTATATATACTGGGTTTGATAAGCGTTTATTTTGCGTTTCCCTTATTGTTTTGATAAGGAACTCATGGAGATGCAAAGATTCGATTCGAATCCAGGTACTTTCTGTGTGGAGTTTGCATGTTCTCCCTGTGTCTTTGTGGGTTCACACACAGGTGATCATTACATTACAATCATTTGGCAGACGCTTTTATCCAAATCCATGATCAGACACACATAACGCACAGGTTCAAGTTGAAGAAGTTTAATTTGTCACGTACTGAATAATACAGGTACTTACATAAAACACTATTGATATATACCATGGCTCCAAAGAGAACAGTAAAAACAATATTTAAACATGCTGAAACATAAAAAGAGAACAGTAAGACTGCCTACTGGACCTGGACAGTTCTTCTCTGCTGGGCCCTGGGTCGGTTTCCACCTCCACTCTATCGTCCTTGACATGCCTGGAGAGATATCAGATGTTGTATGATGAAGAAGAGAATGAGAATACCAACCTGGATTAAGATCAGCTTGGTGTAGTCTTGCAGTTAAAAGTAAATTACTCACATCTGAAAGATTATGTTTGAATCGTTTCTTCATTTCACAGCTGATTCTGTCATCGAATGCCTCCCGCTCACTAATATGAAAAAGCATAAATATAAAAATAAATAAATTAAAAAAAGTTAGACAATGCAATGTTCTGGTAATTCTACACGGTACCACTATACATAGTTAGGTCTAATAGTGATGTGACCAGGACAACACATACAGTTACTGTGACAAAGAAAATGAAAACGAACGACATTTAAAACAGAAAACGGCAGGATAATAACTAATCTCTGGATCTGCATTTTCATAATCTGTAAAACAACAACAACAATAACAATAAGCGGCCTCTAACTGATTCTGCTGTTTTCACTATGCTATATGAGCATCAAGTCATGTTTCTCATTTTGGACTAAAATAGAGGAATGTTGCTCAAGCTTATAAAACGCAGTTGTGTGCACTATGCACCGGGATTCGTTTTAGCATTACACATATTTTCAAGGTGGCTTTGATGATTGAATAAGCAACAAATTCCAACGTATGTGTTTTTTACAACGACGTTGACAATGTGTATTGCGGTGGACATTATAGAGAATGTGAAGTTGACCACCTTGTGAAAATGGTTCGTGTTTAACATAGCTTTAACATTAATTCAACATTAATAAGTAGTCTTCCTCAAAACTTGGCGGCCAAAATTATGGCAACTTCACATTCACATAGTTGGGGTGGGTTGGGTGTTTACAGGGAATATTAGCTAACGTGCGTTAGCTAGCTAGTGCACATGCTAACAAGCTAGCTAACGTTAGCTCAACACTGAAGCAAATGACAGACCGAAAATAGGCCCTAATGTTCAAAATAGCGAAGGTGCCCCTTAAGGTACTTACTTTTTCACTGGAAGCCATCTTTGGTTCTTCTTCCACCGAATGAACGTTTTAACCAGAGCTAGAGAGACTCTCCCATACAGACTAAGGTCTGCTCGTCTGCTTAAGCTCTGGCAACACAAATTTGGTCCATCCGCATGCGCACTAGTGCTTAGCCCCGCCCAGCAAGCTGTAGGACCCTTAAGCCCCGCCCAGCAAGCTGTAGACCCCTCAAGCCCCGCCCAGCAAGCTGTAGGCCCCTTCTGCAGTTCTGCAGATACACCCTACTCGCTAAAACAGCCGCAGTAGCAGCAGTTTTAGGAGCCCGTTCACTGAGGTAGGTTGCGACCGACTCAGTGACCGAATTCCGAAACTGCTCTAGAATTATTAGCTCGCATAACCCATCAAACGTCTCCACCTGTGATGCTTTACACCACCGAGTAAAGTGAGATCTTTTCCATTTCCTAAAGCGCTGTCTGTAACTCTCTGGAACACGTTCATAAGCCCTCAGCACAGCCTCTTTCACTTGCACATAAGAGGACACCTCCGTATCCAGTGCGGAAAACGCTTCTTGAGCCTTTCCGCTTAACACACATTGTAACATTCATTTTTGATCACTCTCCGGCCACTATCGATTTCTCGCCAAGTGTTCAAACAAAGTGAAAAAGTTTTCAGGATCACGTTCGTTGAATTTTGGAACTAGACCAATGTTAGAGGTTACACAATTCCGTCCTAATCTAGACACAGCGGAAAAACTATCATTCATTGTGCGCTCCTCAGCGGGCAATGTCTCTTGCCACTCACAAAACCTTACAGACTCTGTTTATCTCGCAGTTTGTCTCGTTCAAGGGACAATTTGTTTTCCTCCAGCTGCAACTTAGCGAGCTCCAACTCATGTTGGTGTTTCATACGGTCACGCTCCAAATCAGTCTGCCGTTGTTCTGATATCTCCTGCAATTTAAATTTTTCTTTCTCCAGCTCTATCTCCACCAACCGAACGTGTAGCGACGCGCTATCTTCTATCTCAGACATCTTTTTAACTATCAAACCCTTTGTTACGGCGACAGCAAACAAGTCTTTAAGTGCTGAGATAGAACGTTTACCTATCCACGACACCTCCCAATAAGCCGCAAGCAAGCACAGCTCACTCCGATTTAGCAGATGGAAACTGGTAGGGGAGGGACGCAATAAGAATTCATTTATTTTTGGGTCTGCATGCAAGCTAACCAACCCGTCGCGTCTCCTCTGCATGAACACCTCACAGCGCACTTATTCCGTGCAACAATGTATCAACACCCGGTCAACCTCCCCAAGGTGAAGAGTAAATTCCCTTTCCCCGCACTGTTAACCTATCAGCCCCCCCCCCCTCCCCCCTCCCCCCCTCCCCCCTCCCCCCCCCCCCTCCCCCCTCCCCCCTCCCCCCCCCCCCCCCTCCCCCCTCCCCCCCCCCCCCCCCCGTGGGTTTACGGTGGGTCACTTTAAACCTGGAACTCGCTGGTGTATGAACAGACCATTTGATAATCCGTCAACACCGCCACGACAGGTACCCAAGCACGTAGCTTCAGCCGTTAATACCACAAAATTAATAAAATGCCAAACGGACTTCTACTGAACCCGTCGCTTACCTACCAGGGAATACTGCAATACTGAAAAATTGACCGTGGCCTGTGCAGGATGGTTCACTTACCTACCAAGAAAACAGGTTCAGCACACGTCACCCCCGATAACAACAGAATCTGGGTGATGTCATTTACTTCCTCTCTCCACACATTCGAATCTTATGTCCTGCAAGTCTCCACGCAAAATTTACTAAACGAATTCCGACAAATGGGTTTTGTCCGATAAACCAGCTGTATTCACCAGACAATCCCTCCACTGCCACCATTTGTTATGCCCAGCCGGAAAACAGGACATAAACAAAATGGAGACCACACAGGACATACGTTTAACAATAGTTTATTTATAAATACGTGTAAAATGGATATAGAAAAAGGGGTCAGCATAAGCTCCCCATCTCGCAACTCCTTGCGAACGGGGCCTTTGCCGTAGTCTGTGTGTGAGAGGGAAGCAGCCCCAATGGTGTGTGGGAGCAGCTTCTTTATCCAAGCTTCACAGGTGGCGTCGGTTTCCCAATCAGGTAATTGTACACTCACCTGACAGAGAACCGACGCCCCTCCCTACATCATAGAGAGAACAAAGAGGGAGAGAGAAAGAAACACAGACACAAACACCCTGGGGGACAGGGAATAAGGGGGCGGGCGCAACACCTGGCTCCGGTACTTTAAGCGAACATTAAGGCATTGCTTCAAAAAGTCTATCGACAGCCAGATTCTATAACTACTATATGTTATACAAATTGAGAAATGTTAATGTAGGCTATTTGAAAGTGAGTCAGCTTCGACATTCAAAAAATCCAGGGTTAAATCTTATTGAGCTTGCTAGCGGTTTATTATTATCCTAAAATAGCTCTCATAAGTGTTTCTCTCATAAGTGTTACTGTCCCATCTATCGTTAATTGTGTTTACTGTATTACACACTTCGTGTGTGTGCATGTGGACCGTTTAGGCTACACTTTTAACCTGGCTCCGATAGATCTAGCTAGCCTACTTCAAACGAACATTAAGGCATAGCTTCTAAAAAAGTCTATTGAGACATTAATGTATTTGAAAGTGAGTCGGCTTTGTGATATAAACCAGGGTGGAAATTTAAATTAGTTGTCTAACCCAGTGTTTCCCAAACTTTTTTTTTGGGGACCCACTTTTTAAAAATGACAAACCATCGCGACCCAAAATCCTGAGAAGAGCGAATTTGTGCATAAATGAACATTCCTGACCATTTTTATTACCATTTCCGCATCACCTTATAGGTAAACCAGCCATTTCAAAGAGATATTATGTTTGATAAATCACAACTTTGTTTTATGCATGTGTTATTGAAAATATATACACATGTTAAATACTTTATAAATGCGACCAAATAAATGCATTTAGGCGGAGTTAACAGGTTATCTCATTGTTTTTATTTCCTCTCTTCAGTAAAACCATATACACATTAATACTTGAGACAAAACAAGTGCATTTAGGCAGAGTTAACATGGCAGGCTCTCGTTGTTTCCTCTCATCAGTAAAACAAACAATGTACGCTAGCCTTTCATATTAGATTCAATGTTATACGTGCAATTATCAGAACAATACGAACATACGAATACGAGTGTGGTAGAAATAACAACGCGCTCCCTTGTGTGGCTGAAAGGTGCACTGCAGATTTAAATCTTTAAAAAAAAGACTGGAAGAAATTCAGCAAATTTGTTTTGCGACCCGAATAAAATCTCCTGCGACCCACCTGTGGGTCGCGACCCAGTCTTTGGGAATGACTGGTCTAACCCCTTAATCTCGTTTAGTAGCTAGGCTATACCTCTGTTTCGTGAAATTCCCTCAGGGAAAAAGCAACGACACACTTGGCAGGTTCCAAGTTTAAACATTCTCGTTTATTTTTCAGGAATCTAGCTCCGATGTGTATTAAAACAACCGGATAGAATAAAACGTCATAGCACCATTTTGTGCGTTCCATTTTCAGCTGTCTTCAGCAATATTTTTTCTTTCATAACAATGCAAAAACGCACCTTCCATGCCCTAGCCTATTCATATTTGCGACCATATTTTTTGACGACCGTCATGAATCTAACTAGCTTTTAGAAGCTATGCTTTAATGTTCGTTTGAAGTATAGGCTAGCTAGATCTATCAGAGCCAGGTTAAAATAAACGGTCCAGTGACTCATGGCACACACATGAAGTGTGTAATACAGTAAACACAATTAACGATAGATGGGTAACATAAACACTTATGAGAGCTATTTTAGGATAATAATAAACAGCTAGCAAGCTCAATTTAAGATTTAACCCTGTTTTTTTTGTATGACGAAGCCGACTCACTTTCAAATAGCCTACATTAACATTTCTCATTTTGCATAACATATATAATAGAATCTGGCTGTCGATGGACTTTTTGAAGCAATGCCTTAATGTTCGCTTAAAGTACCGGAGCCAGGTTAAAAGTTTAAACGATACAGTGACTCATTTGCGGTCATTTCATTTATTTTAAGAGAGGATTTCATTTATTTCCAGCAGTCCAACACAACTGATCCAATCCAACGTTTAACCTGGCACAATGTAGCCTATCGTAGGCTACTACCAGGTTTGCAGAGGTGGAAATTCCAGGGGTCAGAAAGTAAAAGTCCTGCCGTGTTTCTTCCACCCATGAACTCGCGATTTCACTAATTAGCCTAGTTAGCTCCTACCTCTTGGCTGAAGAATTGTGATAATTAGCAAATCCAGGCGATTGGAACAAATGATTGGGGAGGACTTTCACTTTCTGAACCTAGATTTTCCACCTCGCAGGTTTGACCTATAGCCTACACAGCGTAGCGCTGGCTAGCTAGCTCCGTTTCTTTCATAAAACAAGAATACTTTATAACACTGCTCAGATTCTTCATCATTTCATCCATTAAAACTTACGAGTGCCCTGAGAGCATATTATCAAGCATAGACTGTTACCCATCCCTATGCTATGCTCCCCCTAGTGTTCATTAAGTACTACTGCACTAAACCTGTATGAGGCCCACCCTGCTTGCTTGACCATACCCCCTCATTTACATAGATACAGTTCGAAAATGAAAATGATAATGAAAATGAAAAGATTTTAATTTTAATTTTGGGCTGAATAATCCTCCATTTTCATTTTCGTTTTCATTTTAATTTTAATTTTGGGCTGAATAATCCTCCATACAAACCTGGGGGGGTACTGTTAGATTGACCTACAATGAATATGGCGATTTAATTGATGATTGTCATTGTAAGTAATAATTTTTAAATTAAATCCATTAAACATAATTAAATGTAGGTTGAGTGACTGGTTTTAGCACGCGATACCGCTTGTGTTCAGTATTCAGAGTGCTGGGTATTTTTGAGTGTTGGAACTGCTGGATTCAGGAAACAAACACATTCTTACTTAATCCTCACTTCCCTGACAGTGGTTATCTATACCCCAAATCAGATCTTATATAAACTCAAAGTTCATCTTTAGTTTCAAAAGCCTTCTTCAATTGTCAGCTATTTCTCATCTGATAAAAATCTGAGAATCTTAAAACTGACATTGATTTGTTTGTTTATTTAAAACAGCTTTGGGTGGCCTTAATAAAAAAATAAGTAAAATAATTCTGAGGCAGCCTGTCATATTGACACACAGCTGGTACGGACTTTACATCAGTATTCCTGAACTTTCCATCTTACAAAAAGAAAATTAAATAAATAAATCTTATCACTATGGTAAAAAAAGAGGAACATTAAAGGTTGTATCAGCGATTTTGGGTGGAAACATAAATGATCACATTCATCTGATTTTTCCTCACGATCCGCTAGCTGTCCGCCCCATAAGCAGGTCGTCAAAAAACCGCGTCTCTGTAGGCAGCCTATGCTCCGAGATCGTACACAAAAACAAATGGTACTACCAACTACTCAAAACCAAAATAAACAGTATTCCAACCAATCACAATGATCTGCACAAACGCTAATACTCTTATCTCGCTGAAATCTTGACGGATTTACAAACGGTTTGGTTTCTTACAAACGTTATTAACGTGGTTATAATTCTGGATGCTTGAACACTATTTTTTAAAAATTATTCATAAGTATGTTTGTTTGGGATTTCGCTTCAGAAGTGACGTCACCCAAAATCGCTGATGTGATTGGTTGGAATACTGTTTATTTTGGTTTTGAGTGGTTGGTAGTACCATTTGTTTTTGTGTACGATCTCGGAGCATAGGCTGCCTACAGAGACGCGGTTTTTGACGGCCTGCTTATGGGGCGGGCAGCTAGCAGATCGTGAGGAAAAATCAGATGAATGTGATCATTTATGTTTCCACCCAAAATCGCTGATACAACCTTTAATCCACCACTAAGGTTTAAATAATGGCATGTTATTCTGCAATGCAATGGAAAAAGCCAAAGTTGCAAAAAGGCTGAAAACAATGAATAGCCTTATTTCTTTCTTTATTAACCATATTAACCAAAGATATTGTGATATGTATCGTGTATCACACAAACATATGAAAAAATATGGAATGTTTTGTGAATATTGCCACATCTAATTTACATTGGTGTTATTCTACATATCCTAGTTGCTAATATGCTGCTAGCATATTGTCTTGCTCTAAAATATTACTTTCAGACACAAACCGTTCCCTAAAGCACAGATAAGAAGGCAAATACAAAGATAGCATTTTTACACAAGAATCATGGGCAGTTTTTGCCAGCTTTGACTTTTTCTGCCAATTTGAATGAATTGACTAATCACTAATGAATTCACTAATCACTAAGTCACTAATTTTACTCTGACTATCGAGATAATGACACACAAATTAATGATGCATTATTTCCTGAATATTGTTTTGTTTAATTTTTTAAATTTAACTGGGTATAGGTCAACTGAGAACAATTCTCTTCAGCGGTGACAACCTAGGGAATCAGTGATTGCAAGTGATTGTGTAGCTAGTCCCATATAGGGAATGCATAGGTGGCTATGTGTAGAGACCCAGTTTTTGGGGAATTTTTTTCCCCCAGTGTTTTTGTCAGAACACTGGGGTTAACATTCTTACTCTTTGAAAAAGTACCATCTTTAATGACCACTGAGGGACAGCACCTTCTACAGCACAGCTACCCACATTACTGTACTGGAGCATTAGACCCAGAGGGAACGCCCCCTACTGGCCGACCAATCCCTCTTCAGGCTGCAATTTAGTTTTCCTGTCATGTATCCCGTCTAAAAATTAACCAAGACAACACCTGCTTAGCGTTTAGCAGTTAGCCATTAAGGGTACAGGGCTCTATCTTGGAAATCTTAGTGCTTTGTCTAAACGCATGGCGTAAAGTGCATTTAGGGCATGTCCAAGTCCACTTTTGCTAGTTTGACGGCGTGTTTTTTGAGCGCTAAGCACAGTGCAACATGCAAATGGACTGAACTTAGTCTTTTCATTAATTATAGGTGTGTCTTGGGCGTAACATGCAATAAACCAATCAAAATGTCATATCCCATTCCCTTTAAAAGCCTGCTTTTCCACCTTGGCAAAACAGACATGCTCGTGCGTGCTTAGTGCGATCAAGGAATAGGCTATATGGATCAATAGTACTATCAATATTATTCGGACTAACCATTATGAGTTCCCGGTAATTCCCGACAGTGCTGTTATTTTACAAAATATATGCGGTTAAATTTCATTAAAAGCATCTGCAACAGCTGACAATAAGCTACCAATGGCTCCCGTCTCACCTTAGAAAATGCCAAATTAGCCGGCTTTTTTAACGAATTTCGTTTGATTATGCAATAAAACATTGTCAAACATCAATTCCATGAGGCTGTTCTCATGCAGTTCTCGAAGTTCAAGCTTCATCCGAAGTTCATTACCTGCATTCTAATTTGCCTGAACTGTGTTCAGAAGCGCATCCTTTACAATCTTCTCAAATTACTTCATAATAAGAGAGGTAAACGCAGGCCTGTAGTCATTAACTTTATTCTTTGCCACAGGTACAATGATGGAATCCTTCCAAATACAAGGAACCCTATGGAGTTGGAGTTACAGCATAAAAATGAAACAGAATATATCTGCCAACTGTTCAGCACAATTCTTGAGTATACAAACTCCAATGCCATCAGGGCCGCGACTTTTCTTTTCCTTTACACCTCGGAAACGTTTCAGGACCTTGCCCCTATCAACAAGCACACTGTTCTGCTTGGGAACAGCATTCTTGAAAACTGACAGCTCCTCACTAAAATCATGGACATTTAAACGATTATAAAAGGTGTTCAGTTCATTAGAAAGGTCAAGGTCAGGCTAAAGCACACATGCAGAGAATGGCATTAAAATTAATTGTGAATTAATTGTTCTCTTTAAAATAGTTTTGTTTAGTTATGGTATAACAGATAAAATCAGCGGGTTTTAATAAGCTGAGAGTATGGAAGCCTGGTCACTAATTAAAAAAATATGAAGGACGAAGAATAAGGCTAAAATTCAGTTAACATTTATCTCGGGGACTGTAGCCTAGGCTATTTGAAAAACAATAAATGCAATATTCACCGGACAAGGTTTTGAACTTTATTCTGTCAAAACCATTCTATTTACTTACAGGCCGTTGGCCTAGATGAACAGAGCTGTATTGTAATGGAATCTGAAGCGCATTTTCAGAACTCAAATGTCAGTCTATTGCAGTGAGTTTTCCATTGAATGACAATTCACGCATTAGGTGTAAATGACAATTTGCGCATTAGGCTTGATATAGGTGTTATCAGCTCCTTTTTAATGGATAGCCATTGTCCCGTAACAGAAGATTGTCCTCCCAGAAGATTACAGGAATTATTGGCAAATATAGGCTAAGTCATAGCTTGATCCAGGATAATTGTGAATAGTCTATACATGTAACCTTACACGTACCATCGCACATCGCCTGGATGTTGATGGAGTGGACTGAAAGCAATTTAATGCGGCATTCCCCTTCGAGGGACAGGTAGGCCTTTGACCTATGGACCCTTTTATTATTATGCATTTTTTGATATAGCCTACACAATAATAATATTTCACATTGTAATCTTGATATTTTTAGTCATGCTTGTGCGCGCCCCTGTGTGTAACAGACAGGAGGGTGTATGCACGTTGTGCACACGCCTATGTAGACGCACTTATATGCGCCGTTAAAATAACATGTAAACAACTGCGACATGACTGTAGACCAGGTTTGTGGTGGTTTAAGCGCAAGCGCTTTCTGCTGGCTCAAGATAGCAATACGCCAAAAATTATCCTGGCCACACCTCATCTTAAGACCAACATGCCCAGTTCACTTGCAATAGGCGCAAGACTAAATGGTATTTAAACGACGTGAGTGCTAGCTGTTATAATGAACCCTGCGCCGGGTGTAAGATAGCAAAGACACTTGTGTTTCGGTTAGCGCCGCTTAGCGCCAGGTGTAAGATAGGGCCCACAGTGTGGTAAAGAACCCTGTTGGCAAGTTTTGTCTTTTGGCTTTGTCTTGAATGAACTGTGTTGCATGCATTGTTCTATACTGAATTTATATTTATATAATGCTTTGCTGTGTAGCATCAGGGCATCTGCCTTTTTTGCCAGACAGATTACATCACTTAGCCTTGTGATAATGCAATCAGCCTGGTAACCATGGCCAAGTGTTCATAGACAGGAGTAGAATTGTGGCTTAAATGTGCATATTTTGTGGTAGGCCATGTGTTTTTAATAAATCGTTTTATTTTCGCATTTTTATCTTGAAAGGAGAACATTCTATGTGTGAATATAAAACCTATAGAAATAGTTTCACCTTTGTAATTATGACGCAATCGAGAATTGGGGACAGGGGGGACTGAAATTGTACTCCCGTATGAAACTATATATTGCCCAACACCTGACTAGATCTCTGGAGAAAACAACTGCTGGAATCTATCTAGACTAAAATTTAACTTATGCTTGGCAGGTTTCATGTGCATGACAGGACTTGGCTCAGCATGTCAAAGCAGTTTGATGTTGCATCAGAGGGAAGAGGTTACATTTCACTACTGCTGATGCAGCTGGTTTCATTGTGAGGGATCCCAACCTCTTGGCTGCATCCATCTGTTAGGAGCACAAACAAGTACACCCAGTGTGCGGCAGTGCCAAGTGTTGTTGGTGTCCGCTCTGCGTTACGGGGGTGGGTGGCAGGGCTGTCTCTGGTTGCCACATGGACTTTCCTCCAAGGATTACAGTCTTCTTTTATACATCTCAGTGGTGAATCTCAATTAAACCAGATCAAAGTGACACATGTTTTTAGATCTTTAATAGTTTGTGTTTATCCTTTGACTTAATTCTTGCACAATGCAGATTTGGCACTCTGCTTTCTGCTGTGATTTTCATTGTTCCCAAATGGTTTCCATGTCCACACTTTAGGATGTTTGCCCCGCTGATTTTAATAATAATAATAGCATGCATTTATATAGCGCTAACCTCAAACTGAAAGCACTTTACAGTGATGAGGGGGAAACTCCTCTCAACCACAACCAATGTGCAGCACCCACCCACCTGGGTGATGCATCGCAGCCATTTTGTACCAGAATGCTGAAGTGGAGAGGGAGAGAAGGACTTTAGCCAATTCAACTGGGAGAATGATTAGGTGACAGGTTCAAAGAGCCAGGTTGGGAATTAAGCCAGGACACTAGGGGACCCACTACCCTTTGTGATAAGTGTCGTGGGATATTTCATGACCACTCGGTTTAATGTCTCATCTAAAAATGGTGCTTCCTACAGCACAGTGTCCCCATCATTGCACTGGGGCATTGGGGCTTATTTGACAAAAAGGAAGATCTCCCAAAGTAGACTAGTAGTGGTGTGCTACGTAGTCTACTTTGTGGTAGGCTAAACTGGTTTAAAGAGGTTCATTTTTTCAACCCAAACCTTATTGAAAGGTTGTTTCCCCTCATTTATAATCGTGCATAGCACAACCTCACTGATAGCTTTATTTACATTTTAACTGTAGCTTCTCAGTAGGTTAAACCAATGGGGTACGTAGTTCTGCTGTTATGACACCCTGGTTCAGTCTCTTCCTTCTCCAGTGTCAGGGTATCTGGGCTGCATTCGAATAGTCAAAAAAATAGCTCCTTTTTCTTTTCCTTGCAACTTTTCCTTGACCTCGCCAGAAAACGTCATGGGAGTCAAGGAAAAGTTGGAAGGAGAGATTTACAAGGAATCTAGCGTCTACTGTGGAATTCAAACCTCCTTCTCTACCTTGCGTCGTGGTGCAACATCCAGTCGTATTGACGTGACTGTTCAACATAGCCAACTACAACTTCACGAAAAATTACGACAAAAGGCGCATTATTGCCGTCTTCATTTCACTTGAACTGTTCGTTTTATCTGTGAAATTTAGCCTCTTAATAAATTTGGTGTATTGTCTGATTGTGTCATTGTTTGTTTACTTTCTATTATAAGCCACTACTAACCAACAATACTAGCTATTCACATGTAGATTTCTGGCATTTCTCAGATGTTCGCCTTGTTGTTTGAATTCGGTAATTCGGTAGGTTCTGGAAAACTGTCATGCTTATGAAAACATTGGTGGCATTGGATTGTGGGGAGCAAATACTACCTTCCTTCTGAAAAGGATAGTCCTTTGTGAAAGGACGGACAAAAGGATTCATGAAGCTCCTTTCCTTAGCATGAACGGTCCTTAGCATGGCTGCCCAGAAACTATTTCTGGCTCATGCGATCTAAAGGATCCTTCCTTGGTCAAATTTGACTATTTGAATGCAGCCCTGGACTGGCAAGGGAAGAGGTTCCCTCGACTTCCTTGGGTAACATGCAGTGCTTGTCGTATCTGCGTGAGTGAAAGGCAGCCTACTGCCAACAGGGTCTACCAATTCTGCACAGCGTGCAGGGGCTCTGTCTCCTGTGACAGGCAGCTGGACGATCCACAGGTGGCAAAGCTGGGCTGATCGTCACTCGTAGGTCTCCAGTCCATCACTGCTCTCCGAACACTTCTGATGTCGGAAAGGGGCTCTTGCACTTTCCTTGGATGGCGTGTGCGTGCGAAGTTTGCAGGTGTGGCTCGGGGGTTGAGAGATAAGGGTGTGGGAAGCTGCTGTTCCAACTTTGCTGCTTCCGTCTTGCTTTGGAGTGCAAGACAATACTCTGGCAGAGACTTTGAGGGCCCGAGGGGTCGTTTCCCCCGGGGTGTCTTTGCAGCTCTGATAGGGGAGCGAGGCTTTCGCAGAGGCCCCCCTATCTCCTCCGTCACAGGAACACATGTCGTTACTATCGGAATGATGCTGATGATGGCCGCGCCGCTGTGTTTGGCTGCTTGTCATCGCCTGTTGCCGTTCCTGTTTGTGTCTCTGTGTTTGCATGATGTCCAAGCCACTATTGTCTACGATCATCAAGCACTGCTGAATATTCGAGCCTCTGTCGTTGATTTATATGCTCGGCATCCCGGACAAAGAAGCTTTCACCGCTTTCTATTTTTCCATCTACCTGAAGGTATATGGGCTCGGCCCCGCGGCTACCACCGTAGGAAACGAGCTAGGAGGCGGAGTAGAGGTGCAGGCACCTCGGTTAAGCTGAGGAATCTTGCCTGCTCTCGCTCAGCACCGACTTACCTTTTTCAGCTAAATGATCTTGGACTTGATCGGCCACGTCGCTTCATTCCTCGGCGCTCCCTCGAGACCAGGTACACCCATCTCCGACCGATTATCCTGGACACTGATCTGGACGCTAGACCGATGCCCTGCGGGCTCCCCGCCGGGCCAACTGTGAAGCGGGGTGGTATAGTCCTCCAGAACCTCCGCTCTCTGGCGTGGGAGCCGTTGTCAGATTATACTGCTATCCCAGTCAAAGTGGCTCTGTTCAACGCGAGATCCGTATCCAATAAGACTTTTATTCTTAATGACTTTTTCACCGCCCATGGATTGGATTTCTCGCTCCACTTATTGAACTCTGTCGTGATGACTGTAACTTTTTTAGCACGCCTAGACCCTCTGGGCGCGGCGGGGGTCTAGCCGCTGTATTTAAGAAATATTTTAATTGTCGTCTACTGAACTCTGATTATTTGGTGCAATTAATTAAAGTGGGCCTGGTCAATCCCCTCTTATTTGCTCTTGTGTATCATCCGCCTAAATTACATAAAGACTTTATTACTCAATTTGCGGACTTCCTCTCAAACACTATGCTCAACTTTGATCGAGTTCTGATCCTTGGTGATTTTAATATTCATGTTTGCTGTCCCACTAAGCCTCTCGTAAGTGATTTTATGCATCTGGTTGAGTCTTTTAATCTTGCTCTGCTTACTACCGGTCCCACTCATAAGCTAGGCCATACACTCAACATTGTTTTATCGTTTGGTTTTCCGATTTTCAATGTGGAAATAATTGACGCTTCTCTGTCGGATCATTGCACTGTTATTTTTGATGCATCGCTGCCTTTCTCTTCTACTAAATCTCATCTTCCTGTACGTTGCTCTCGCTACATTAACTCTTCAACTGCCAATAAGTTTTCTGAAGCTCTCTTAGCTGCTCCCAATACCTCCACTATTGAGGCTTCTCCCCCCCATCTCAGCACTGAGGAACTCACTTCCTTATTTAATACCACCTGCTCTTCTATTCTGAATACTGTTGCTCCCCTTAAATTGAAGAAGCCTAAACCTAAAGGTCTGCCTTGGCTTAATGACACCACAAGAGCCCTGAGGAGGGAGTGCAGAATATCTGAACGAAAGTGGAAGAGTGATAAGCTTCAAATTTCCTTTGAAATTTTAAGAAACCAATCTTCACAAATATCAAGAAGTAGTTAAGGCTGCGAGAGCAAAATACTTTTCTGACATAATTTCCAAAAACTCTCATAATCCCAAGGTCTTATTCAATACCATAAATTCTGTCATCTGCCCCGCCCCCAGTACCAGCTCAGATGTGTCCCCAGCTTAAGTGTGAAGAATTTTTAAAATTTTTCATTAGCAGAGTTGAGGACATTAGAATGAACATTTCACCCCCCAACCGTGACCTAGCTGTCTCACTGGTTTGTTCATCTAAATTGGACTGTTTCCAATCCATCACGTTACTCTCCCTTACAAAGATTGTTTCCATCATGAAACCTGCAACCTGCCCCCTTGATATTGTTCCCACTGCCCTTCTGAAGGATGTCTGTGACATAGCCGGTCCCAGCATCCGTTCTATTATCAACAGCTCCCTGGCCACTGGTACCGTTCCAACCTGTTTTAAGCATGCAGTGGTCCAGCCCCTCCTGAAAAAACCCAACTTGGACCCTACCTTGCATAGTAACTATAGACCTATCTCTAAACTTCCATTCCTGTCAAAGGTTCTCGAAAAGGTTATTCTCAGTCAATTGCTGCCCTACCTACACCAAAGGCTTATCATAGCACAGAATCTGCCTTGTTAAAAGCGTACAATGACCTGCTCCTCTCTATCGACTCCGGTGACTGTGCCATCCTAATTCTTCTTGACCTCAGCGCGGCATTCGATACTGTGGATCATGTAATTTTAATAGACCGTCTCCAGTACGAGGTTGGTATTGATGGCACTGCCCTGAACTGGTTCACATCCTACCTCAAAAATAGAAGCTTCGCCGTCAACATAGGTACTTTCTCCTCTCCCCCAGCTAGTCTCTCCTGCGGGGTCCCACAAGGTTCCATCCTAGGTCCCATTCTCTTCTCTATATACATGCTCCCCCTCGGTCAAATCATTCAAAAATACAACATTTCCTTTCACTGTTACACTGAAGACACTCAGCTTTATCTTCCCCTGAAACCAAACGACCAGTTCAGTCTCTTGAACTGCCTTGAGGACATAAAGTGTTGGATGGGACAAAACTTCCTACAGCTGAATGAAGGCAAGTCTGAAGTTGTCCTATTTGGCCCCCCCTATCTCTGTCAAAGTGATCACCAACAGTCTTGGCAACCTGTCCACCCTTGTCAAACCCCATGTCAAAAATCTTGGTGTGATATTTGATTCCGCCTTTAAGTTCGATAAGCAAGTTAATGCAGTAGTGAAAGCCAGTTTTTTCCAGCTTCGTACTATTGCCAAAATCAAGCCGTTTCTTTCTTTCAAAGATCTAGAGAAAGTCATCCACACCTTTATATCCTCCCGCTTGGACTACTGCAACTCCCTGTATACTGGGATTAGTCAGTCGTCCCTGTCCCGCCTGCAACTGGTCCAGAATGCCGCAGCCAGGCTCCTGACTGGTACCCGGAAGAGGGACTATATTACCCCTATCCTGGCCACTCTCCACTGGCTGCCTGTACGGTTTAGAATTGATTTTAAGGTTCTCCTGTTTGTTTATAAAGCCCTAAATGGGCTGGCTCCCTCCTATATCACAGACCTTCTAGCCCCTTATTCTACCTCCAGGTCCCTCAGGTCGGCTGACTTGGGGCTCCTGGCTGACCCGCGATCTAAACTGAAGCTCAGGGGTGACCGCACCTTTGCGGTTGCAGCCCCTAGGCTGTGGAACTGCATTCCCCTCCCTATCAGATCTGCCCCCTTCCATCGACTCTTTTAAGTCCAGGCTCAAAACTCACTTTTATTCACTAGCGTTTGAATCTTCCTGATGTGGCTTGTGCCTATGCCCATGTGTTGTTTATTTGTTCCTACGAACTGTGCGCCTTGTTATTTATGTTGGTGTTTCTTGTTCTTGTATTTGCAATTACCTGCTCTGATCTGTACAGCACTTTGGTCAACGTGAGTTGTTTTTAATGTGCTTTATAAATAAATTTGATTGATTGATTGATTGATTGATTGAGGAACTGTGGAAGTGGGAGAGTCCACAGAGCACACCCCCTTCTGCCTGTGCAGCAGACAGAAGTTCCCTGGATTCAGCTGGAGGGGACGAGAAGTCCACAAGGGGTGGGGTGGGGTCCTCGGCCTGGATGGACTGGTCTGTGGGGGGCTGACTCCACTTGCTGGTGTGCGTAGACCTCTCCACCTGGCAGGGCTGATGGGCCTATATAGAAGCCGGTTCCGCGTCCTGTGGTTCAACTGTTTCTGCAGTAGCAGGTTCTGCCTCCAGGGGTTCGACGGTCTCCTCACCAGGCTGGGCTACTGTTTCTGCAGTAGCAGGTTCTGCCTCCAGGGGTTCGACGGTCTCCTGACCTGGCTCAGCTGAGAGGACTGCAGCAGCGGATTCCACGTCCTATGGGGTCACATCCTCTGTGGTGGCTGGTGTGATACAAGCCACAGAGCCGTTTCCCCCAAATTCCTCCAGGGATGGGGGGGCTCACCAGGGGGGGTGGCTACATTTTCTGTGGAGGTGAGAAAATCCACAGAATTGCCCAAGCCTGAAGGGGGTGAGGATGAGTCAATGGAGAGTGGTGTATTGTCCTTGTGGGGAGTGGTGCCTGGGTTATGGCTGGGATGGCGCCATCCACTGTGCCTACCAGCGCAGGCTGTACTGCCACAGAAGAAACTGGTTTGGCAGTTTCTTCTGTCCTGATTGGGTTAAGCTGTGGGGGAGGGGGGGGGGGGTCATAGACATGACTAAGACTGGCTTATCTTTGATGATTGTGGGGGTGAGTGAGTGAGAGAGAGACAGAGAGCAACAGAGATAGAGAGAAGGGGGGGGGGGGGGGTGTGTGGAGGAGCCGGGTACTTTACTTATCTACAGTCAAGCCGGAAAGTCTGCACACTCTTTCACCTTCTCCACATTTTATTACGTTACAGACATATTCTACAATAGATTGAGTTAATTTTTTGTCTCAAAATTCAACCCAAAATAGCCCATAATGACAAAGTGAAAAAAGGTTTTTAGACATTTGTGCTAATTTATTAAAAATCAATATGTAAAATATCATATGTACACAAGTGTGCACACCCTTTGATATGACACCCAAAAGTGAGCTGAGGTGCATTTTGTTTCCACTGATACTGCTTGAGATGTTTCTACAACTTAATTGGAGTCCACCTGTGATAAATTAAATTGATTGGACATGATTGGATTGCCAACACCTGCCTATATAAGGTCCCACAGTTGACAGTGCATGTCAGAGCAAACTCCAAGCCATGGGGTCAAAGGAATTATCTGCAGACCTCAGAAACAGGATTGTGTCAAGGCATAGATCTGGAGAAGGGTACGGAAAAATCTCTGCAGCTTTACAGGTCCCAAAGAGCACAGTGGCCACCATCATTCGTAAATGGAAGAAGTTTGGAACCACCAAGAATCTTCCTAGACCTGGCCGCCCGGCCAAACTGAGCAATCGGGGAAGACGGGCCTTGGCCAGGGAGGTGAGCAGGAACCCGAGGGTCACTCTGACAGAGCTCCAGCGTATCCTTGTGGAGATGGGAGAACCTTTCAGAAGATCAACCATCCAGGCAGCACTCCACCAATCAGGCCTTTATGGTAGAGTGGCCAGACGGAAGCCCCTCCTTAGTAAAAGGCACATCACAGCCCGCTTGGAGTTTGCTAAAAGGCACCTAGAGGACTCTCAAACCATGAGAATCAAGATTTCTCAAACCATGAGAATCAAGATTCTCTGGTCTGATGAAACCAAAATTGAACTTTTTGGCCTGAATACCAAGCGTCACGTCTGGAGGAAACCAGGCACCGCTCATCACCTGGCTAATACCATCCCTACAGTAAAGCATGGCGGTGGCAGCATCGGGAACGGGGCGACTAGTCCTGATAGAGGGAAAGATGAATGCAGCTAAGTACACCGAGATCCTTGAAGAAAACCTGCTCCAGAGCGCTCTGGACCTCAGACTGGGGCGAAGGTTTACATGACAACGACCCGAAGCACACAGCCAAAAGAACAAAGGAGTGGCTTCGGAGAAAGTCTGTGCATGTCCTTGAGTGGCCCAGCCAGAGCCCAGACCTGAATCCAATTGAACATCTGTGGAAAGAGCTGAAAATGGCTGTGTACCGACACTCCCCATCCAACCTGACGGAGCTTGCAAGGATATGCCAAGAGGAATGGGCAAAAATGTCCAGAAACAAGTGTGCCAAGCTCGTAGCTTCTTTCCCAAGACGCCTTGAAGCTGTAATCGCTGCCAAAGGGTGCAGCAACCAAGTATTAGGCTAAGGGTATTTACAGATATGTAACCCCTAAAAAACCTATTTTTGTCAGTAAAAATAAAATTGCATATTTTCTAAAAATCTGTTTTCACTTCGTCATTATTGGCTATTGTGTGTAGATGTTTGAGGCAAAAAATGAACTCAATCTATTGTAGTATAAGTCTGTAACGTAATGAAACGTGGAGAAGGTGAAAGGAGTGTTCAGACTTTCCGGCTTGACTGTAAATATTACATAAAATACACTGTAATAACTTGCTTCCCAGTCCGTTAATGCCATCTAACCGTTGAACTGCTGCTGTCATTGAGAGATCCCTGAGAGTGTTTTAATTCAGGTGTTTGAATTCAGCAACAATAAACAGTAACATTTCACAGACTTGGGCATCTTCATTACCCACAGAACACAACAAGACATGTAGGCCTATGCTAGTTCTCTAACGTTATAACGTTACCTTTTTGTGTAGTATTGAGTACACATATGAAGTGCTCATTTAATTGATTTTAATTTAAATCTAGTAGTAATACTCACCAATAAGCACGTAGCAACATGTCTTTATTTTTGCAATGTTTGTTTTCATCTTCTTCGCACTCACTTGACGTACACAAAGGACCATGCATGATGGAGCACACTGTTGAGCGGTAGCTGTTTGAATTCCACGCGGATGTGCAATGCATCAAGGTGGCTGCAACATAATTATTCTGGCGTAGACACCGGGGCTGCAGTCGAATCAAATTTAACACGCTCCCTTCCCTTGCTGTCTTCCCTCGAGGGAGCTATCTTGTGACGCAATTTGCTATGTGCAGCAAGCAAACTTAAAAGGTGCTCTGCAAGGGAGGATCGACGAGAAACTAACAAAAACGGAACCGCACCACCCTCGCAACATTTCAGAAGTGCAACACCATAGAGTTGAAATGTGCCCGCCGCATAGTTCTGTGGTGACTGCCCACTTTTTCCATTGCGGGCATTGCATTGTGGGATTCCTTTCTTGCATTTTATACCCTTGGTGGAAGGGAGGATAAACGAGGGAGCGAGGGAATATAATTACTCCCTCCCCTTTCTTAAATTGGATCCGAATCACACTTGGTGTGGCTGCCATATTTCATCCTGGCATTTTGGGGATTCCCCCCTTGAAGCAAGGGAAGGGAATGCCAAGAAGAAAGGATCTTGTTGGCCTTCTTGAAGTCCAGGCTTCTCGTGGCAACAAACTGGACATTTTATGACATTTGAAGTTTAAAATTATACGTGTCTAAATTGTGTATACGTGCAGAATGGTTTCGCTTGTCAAAGCAATGACTTGTAGTGAAATAGATCCACATTAATCAACACATCGTTTCTCTTTGGACTTACAAACGAATCGCGTTTACAAATTGTTAAATAAAATGTGTCATATGGCACATCTATGTTTTTCATTATACGTGTCTAAATTGTGTCTAAGTGTAGACCCGATGTCGCTTGTCAAAGAAATTACTTCTAGTGAAATAGATCCACATTAATCAACACATTGTTTCTCTTTGAACTTACAAATTAATCACTTATGAAAATGGTTAAATAAAATGTGTCATATGGCATGTCTATGTTGTAGACGCCTTTTAGCTGGGCTAAAAAAGAGCTAAAAGAGATCTTAGATGCTTAGATCTGATTTTGCGGCTCTTTAGATGATTTAATAGACATCTATTGCTCAGTGGGATGTATCAAGAAACATAATTTACAATCGGGCTTGCAAGCCTCACCCTTTTTCCTCCAAACATAATGATGGTAATTATGACCAAACAGTTAAATTTTTGTTTCATCAGACCAGAGGACATTTCTCCAAAAAGTAAGATCTTTGTCCCCATGTGCAGTTGCAAACTGTAGTCTGGTTTTTTTATGGCGGTTTTGGAGTAGTGGCTTCTTCCTTGCTGAGCAGCCTTTCAGGTTATGTCGATATAGGACTCGTTATAGATACTTTGGTACCTGTTCCCTCCAGCATCTTCACAAGGTCCTTTGCTGTTGTTCCGGGACTGATTTGCACTTTTCGCACCAAAGCACATTCATCTCTAGGAGACAGAATGCGTCTCCTTCCTGAGCGGTATGACGGCTGCGTGGTCCCATGGTGTTTATTTGGAAATTGCTCCCAAGGATGAACCAGACTTGTGGAGGTCCACAATTTTCTTTCTGAGGTCTTGGATGATTTATTTTGATTTTCCAATGATGTCAAGCAAAGATGCACTGAGTTTGAATGTAGGCCTTAAAATACATCCACAGGTACACCTCCAAATGACTCAAATAATGTCAATTAGCCTATCAGAAGTTTCTAAAGCCATGACATAATTTTCTGGAATTTTCCAAGCTGTTTAAAGGCACAGTCAACTTAGTGTATGTAAACTTCTGACCCACTGGAATTGTGATATCGTGAATTAAAAGTGAAATAATTTGTCTGTAAACAATTGTTGGAAAAATTACTTGTGTCATGTCCTAACTCACTTGCCAACACTATAGTTTGCTAACATGAAATCTGTGGAGTTAAAAATGAGTTTTAATGACTTCAACCTCAGTGTATGTAAACTTCCGACTTCAACTGTATGTTGACTTATTAATGTAGCGTGCCTACTGTATGTTTGTGGATCAGATGAAGCAAAATAAGTTAATAGCTGTAATTATTTTAACACGTCAAATAATAACAAATATTATTTTTGAACACACTTTTGTGAACAAAACAATGTCTAGGCTCTGTAGGACCACAGAGGTTTCTATACAAATACAATTATTCCAGATAAATAAATTAATAATAATAACATTTTATTATTATTAATAATATTATTAATATTTCATAGACCCAAAGCACTGAATGCAGATAATTGTTCAAACATATAGTGTCGTCATTTATTTACCTATTTACATATCAGAATCACAGATTATTTCCACTATAAATGATTGCCAGTTGACAATTTGATGTGGCACATAAAGTTTGAATGACCACATTCTCGAGATGTTAAGATGAAAAACACAGGGCCAAGTTAAATAAAATAATTTAGGACATATTGGGAACAGAGCTAGTTTAATTAACAGCAGGCCTAGTTTTTGCAAGTTGTATTTAATACCTTGTTTTGTTTTGTAGGCTATGGGTGAGTAACTTGGCATTTTTGTACGTTGAAAATTTTTTTGTTCATAACAAAACTTACTGAAATAAACCAGGTTGCAGTTTAATCGCGCTTCGTGAAATACCTCCCTGGTGTAGAAAACGCAAAGGGAAGTGGCGTTACGCTGCCGCGAATTTTCCACTCTCTCCTCTGGATCAAAGAGCTGCCACGCCCACGCTGTCGAGTCCTGGTTGGAATAAAACAACAAATATCCACATAGGTTGCGGGACTTTCCAGTTATTCAGTGCTACAGCGGGGAAGAAAACGCGATGAAGAGGTGGTTCTAAAAATAGAACATGGGTAGAAACGGGTATAAATTGTGCCTATATGAATGGAGTGGGATACAAACGGCACGTGTGGAATACAAAGGACACGAGGCGCCACCTTTTTATTCATCCAAGCTTGAAGCGTTTTGCGGGTTAGGCTATCCTAACATCGGGACATGGCGCGAGTTTGCAGCGAGAGCGAAGTGATCCAGTGCGAAGAGCCGAAGATCAGCGCACTTCACCTGGAGGAGAACCAAGCTGTCCTGGTGCTCCTGGACCACTGCAAGGCGACGAGGCGACAGGAATGCCTCTCTCGGGTCGCCATGGCTTTCCTACTGTTGTCAAGTTTAGCATTTTTCTTCTTTTTTCGGATAACTTCTCAGGTAGGCTAAATGTTCAATGGCAATGCTGTGGCACAGGAATATTTAGACAGGTTTAAGTTTATAGAAATGTTTACTGAAAAATGGCAGGAGGTACGCAGTGGATTCATTCTAACGAGGGAGCGGGAGAGGGTTGACCATTGCTTTAAGTTAGAAACCAGGTAGGTCTGCCAGAGCTGACAGAATGTTTAAAAAAAAAAAAAAAACTCAAATGCAGGTTATTATGAATGGCTTGAATTTTTTTTGATCTCAAGCCAAGAACATACCTGCAAGGCAACAGGCCTAATTTGAACATACAAAAGTGCAAAACATTGTATAAACTATCAGCATTTGTCTTGAATATTGATAGAAAATTAAGGAGAATAAGTCAAATAGTTTAGGTCTATGTGAGAAATAATCAAAATTGTACTTGAATTGTCATTTAGACCTTTGGAAAGTGTGTCTCTTATTACCAAATGTACAAACCCCAATTCAAAAAAAGTTGGGACAGTATGTAAAATGCACATAAAAGGAGTGATTTGTAAATTGTCTTTTACATACAGTGAGCACCATAATTCATTGGACAGTGACACATATTTTGTTATTTTGGTTCTGTACTCTGAGGATACAATGACAATGATGTTGAAGTGCAGACTGTCAGCTTTAATTTGAGGGTATTTTCATCCATATCGGATGAACCGTTTAGAAATTATATAGAACCTTTTGTACATAGTCCCCCCCCCCCCATTTTCGGGCATCAAAAAATATTGGACAGTTTAACATAATGTAGAATAAAGTAAACATTTTTAATATATTGTCGCATATCCTTTGCATGCCATGACTTACTGATGTCTGTGACCCAACAATATCAAAATATTCTTGATATCTTATTTTCTGGTACTCCTATAAGCTATAACCTCTCTGCATTTGAATGGATCTCAATGGGAATTGGTGGGTGGGACTAGATTTAACTGTAAATTACACTGGAACAGTATGGAACACATGGTTGGCTAAATGGCTCTAAGTCATCAAGGGTCTGAGGTATCAAACGAGCCTCAAACCATCACTCTGCTGCCAGATGCCTCGGCCAACATTTCTTTATTCATTCATTTCTTCACTTCAGCTCTGTTCACTTTATCCTTTTCACACATAACACAATGTCACCATAAAATTAACTACTAGGAAAATTAAGAGCTTATGATAATAGCCTACATTAAGAATTGATAATCGGATTTATAAACCGCCAATTCCCCAAACATATCTGATTCATGGTTAGTCACTTAAAAAAAAAAACCCAATAGCCTCCGAATGTGGCTCTAGTCTACACTACTCTGCAGATAATGTAGCTTACTGCAAACACTTTTAATAATAATAAAAAGAAGAAGAATAATCTCTGCTATGTACTTTCTTAGTAGTATCTATTGTTTTCTTTCTGGCTAAGATTCCTGGGAAATTGCGTTGTCCATTAATTTCTTCACTTTCGCTCTGTTCAGTTTATCCTTTTCACACATAACACAATGTCACCATAAAATTAACTACGAGGAAAATTAAGAATTTACGATAATACATTAAGAATTGACAATAGCCTATTATAAGCTGCAATGCCTTGAGAGATCAGATTTATAAACCTCCAATTCCCTAAACATATCTGATTCATGGTTAGTCACTTTAAAAAAAATTACTGTAGCCTCCGAACATTGCTCTAGTCTACGCTACTCTGCAGACAATGTATCTTACTGCAAACACTTTTCATTATAATAATAATAATCAGAAGAAAAATCTCTGGTAGGCTACTTTACTTAGTAGTAGACTATCTATTGTTTTCCTGCTGGCTAAGATTCTTGGGAAATATGCATTGTCCAATTAAGCTTGTTAGCCAACGTTAGTTTTGCCAGAGAAACGTCAGTCAGCTGCTAGTCAGGAAGAAGGTACAAGCTAGGCTACTACGAAGCGAATCAACATGCCTTACACATCCATTGCACTACAGAAAACTAAACTAAATCTAGCTACATGGTCCGGTACCAAAAGATTTCCCGCAGACAACGTTAGACTACACTACCGGGAAAAAAACTGCGAAGGCATTATGCTGTGCTGATTAAGTTCGGCAGCTCGTAGCCCAGACATAGAAGCTTGGAGTTACGCATCCGACAAGCCAGTGTTGAATAGCCTAACGTTATTTCTATAGAATACTAATACGCCTATTTTACAACTGTATTTCCATATTTTAAGCTGTATTTCTTTCAGCTACAATGTGTTTGCGTCTAGCCTATTGTGCATGCATGTCTCCATATAGACTTGGTTAATTAATTTACATGCTTCATCATGATCCATAGTTCAGGTGGTGCTGTTCATTGTATTTCATTAGACATTAAATACAGCTCATCTACAAACTCTTTTAATATAATTGTGGGCTAACGGTAATAGGAGAAATGTTATCATTCTCGTCAGTAGTGGGCGTTATGGTTACGCGAATGTCTGCATGCATTTATTTGGAATGCATGTACTATTCTGTATGCATGTCTCTCTCGATGTCATTATCTTCATGCATTGTTCATCATTAGTTAGCTACCAAAAATAAGTGATATCTGACCAAAAACGTCTCAGACGTTAAAAAAAAAGCCAAGTTACTCACGCATAGCATACAGAGCGCTGTCTTTAAGTCCTTAATTCCAACTTGCAAAAACTAGGCCTGCCTTTAAAAGTATTGATATCAAAATGTGGCCAAGTTACAACTAACAATATTGCCTATCGTAGCTCACCCTAAATAAACTAGCTCTATTCCAAAGCAATGCTATCCAAACTTTCCTAAATTATTTAATGCAACTTGGCCCTGTGTTTCTTCATCTTACCATCTCAAGAGAATGTGGTGTATGAAAACTGTATGTTCCACATCAAACTGCAAAATGAGAATAATTTATAGTGGAAATACTCTGATTCAGATGTGTTGCACTGTTGAAATTCAACAGAAAAATTACTACACTATAGGACATGTTTGAGTAATTGTCTGCATCCACTGCTTTGGGTCTATGAAAAGCACAGAATGAATAAAATGTATTTATATTATTATGTATTTATTGATTTATTTATTTGGAATATTTGGATTTCTATCAAAACCTGTGTGGTCCTCCAGAGCATAGATATCCTTGTGTTCACAAAATTCTGTTTGCAAATATCATAACTATTATTATGTTAAGAAAATTAGTACTATTACTTATTTTCCATCATCTGACCCACAAACATGTCTGGATACGTTTGTAAAAATGCTATATGTACGCTATTTTAAAAATATTACTTGTTTTTATCTGCATTTATTTATTTATCCTCCCTTTCTCTATTGTACATGATGTCTCTTGATATAAATGTCTGCTTGTGAATTGTAAAGAAATCTGTAGCAGCAGTTAACATTTTAAAACCTGTACATTTTCTTAAGTAAACTTGCCAACAAAGTATAACCATATCCTTTCTGGAGTGTAATTATTCATCAACTGTTAAAAACATTAATTGAAATCATATGTTGTTCCATGAGGCACAATCTCTTCATATGCTAAGATGAAGAAACACAGGGCCAAGTTGCATTAAATAATTTAGGAAAGTTTGGATAGCATTGCTTTGGAATAGAGCTAGTTTATTTAGTGTGAGCTACGATAGGCAATATTGTTAGTTGTAACTTGGCCACATTTTGATATCAATACTTTTAAAGGCAGGCCTAGTTTTTGCAAGTTGGAATTAAGGACTTAAAGACAGCGCTCTGTATGCTATGCGTGAGTAAGTTGGCTTTTTTTTTTACGTCGGAGACGTTTTTGTTCAGATAATTAGTTAACTAGCTGTTATGCCCCGTGTTAGGGAGCGGGGCATAATAATAAAAACGAATGCCTCCTAGTTTCGATAGTTATCAATATATTAATAACACTCATTTAGTGGCATGGCGGCTGTGCACTGGGAATGGTGGCTGGTTCAGGAAACTGGGATGATGCCTTATATCCTGATTGGGCGCCGGTCGGTGATTGGGGGAGGGCGTTTCTTGTTAAAAGGGCAAAGATGGTGGGTTAGCCCACCTAGGTGGCAGGAGCCATGACCTTAGCCGGGGTAGAGAGACCTCCGGTAAGGGCCTCCCTCTTGGAGGGAAGGCATCTGGTGCTCAGCGGCCTGGGATGGAGAAGTCTCATTCCGCTGTTGTGTGCCATCACTGTAGAGAACCCGGTCACATTAAGCCCCATTGTCCACGGCTTAAAAGGGAAAGGGACCGTGATATTATTTGCCATGGTTGCCGACGGCCCGGTCATGTGCAGTCGCAGTGTCCCCAACGCTCCCAGCTGGAGAGTCGGGCTAAGGTTGTGACGCTGGTGGCCTCCTTGACTAAGAGTGATGAGGGGATAGGCTGTAGTGGTCCTAGGGAGGGGCCCTCATTAAGCTATCAGCCTTTCACCTCAGTGGGGACGGTGTCCGTGGCCTCGGGTGGAGAGGAAGTGTCAATCACCATTCTGCGTGATACCGGTGCTGCACAGTCTCTCTTGCTGGAAGGGGTGATTGAGCTGCCTCGTGATGGTTTTTCCCCGTTTTCACACGTGATTATTGACTGCGTGGGTCCCCTTCCCAGAACCAAGAAGGGGAATGAGTATTTATTGACTATCATGGATGTTGCAATGCGTTTTCCAGAGGCGGTGCCAGTACATAGTATTTGTGCCCCTGTGGTCATTGAGGTTTGCTGCAATTTTGTTCACGGGTGGGGCTCCCTAAGGAGGTCCAGTCAGATCGTGGAACCAATTTTACTTCTGGGGTGTTCCAGAATGTCATGTGTGAGCTGGGCATCGCTCAGGTATTGTCCTCTGCCTACCACCCTGAGTCCCAGGGCGCCCTCGAGAGGTGTCATCAGACATTAAAATCAATGGTGCGCACTTTTTGTGTGGACTGCCCTAAGGACTGGGATGCAGCAATGCCTTTTCTTTTGTTTGCTATCCTTGTTTGCTATCCTTTGCTGATGCTGTGAACGAATCTACAGGGTTTAGTCCCTTTGAATTAGTTCATGGGCATGAGGTCCGGAGTCCGCTAAGCATAATGCGGGAGCGACTCCTGGAGCCACATGCCCAGGGTGATATGTTACAGTACGTTTCTACATTTCATGATCGTCTGAGTGCAGCCTGGAAGGTGGCAGCCCAGAACCTAACTGGAGCTAAGGAACGGATGAAGGGAAAATATGACCGTAAGGCCGTGCAACGCTCTTTTGTCCCTGGGGACAAGGTCCTCGTCCGTACGCCGGTTGGCAGGGAAAGTTTTGGGACGCGTTTTAGTGGTCCCTATATGGTGGTGAGGAAGGTAGGAGCGTGTAACTACGTCATTAGTACACCAGAGCGGTGGCAGAAGACACATCAACTTATTAAAGTTGTATGTGGAGCGTGATACGGCCAACCCTGTTGGTTGTATTATAGTGGCGCCTTCAGACAGAGAGAGAGAAGAGGGGTTTGTGGCACCAGAGCCAGTGGGTGCTCGGCTGGACAACTCTCGAGCCTGTGAGCAGCTGCAGGAACAGCTGAAGCACTTGCTGAAGGCCCAGGCCCAGGATGTGATGGCCCTGGTGGCTGCACATCCTTCTCTGTTTCGCAATAGGCCAGGGTTAACTTCCCTAGTTGAGCACGATGTGGATACTGGTGGGGTGACGCCTATGAAGCAACACCCTTATCGTTTGCCTCCTTTTAAGAAGTTGAAGGTTTGTGAGGAGGTTGAGTACATGCTGGAGATCGGGGCCATAGAGCCAGGGTCTGGTGAATGGAGTTCCCCGGTCATCCTCATTCCTAAGAGTGATGGTACGTCACGTCTCTGTATTGACTACCGCAAGGTGAAAGCAGTGACAAGGACGGATGCGTACCCTATTCCTTGTATTGAGGATTGCATTGATAGTATTGGCCAGGCTAGGTTTGTGTCAAAACTGGATCTGCTCAAAGGGTATTGGCAAGTGCCATTAACGGAAAGGGCCCGAGATGTCTCTGCATTTGTTACCCATGATGCCTTATACCGGTGCCGGGTTCTCCCATTTGGTATGAAGAATGCTCCAGCAACCTTTCAGCGGCTTATGAACCTGGTCACGTCTGGTCTGGATAATGTGGTAATGTATATTGACTATGTGGTCATATATAGTGAGAGCTGGCAGAGTCATCTGGAACATCTCCGGAAATTTTTTGGCAGGTTAGAGTCGCCCAGCTGGTAGTCAACCTCCCAAAGTGCAAATTTGGAAGGAGTCAGGTTACCTACCTTGGACATCTGGTAGGGTGTGGAGCAGTGCTGCCGCGGGTTGGTGAAGGTGCAGGCTATTATGGAGCTCCCCACACCTACCACTCGGCGTCAGTTAATGCGTGTGGCTGGGCATGTGTGGATTTTATCGCCGTTTTGTGCCTAATTTTGCAGCCGTTACTGCTCCACTTACTAACCTGTTAGGCAAGGATGTCAAGTGGAATTGGACCCAGGCGTGTCAGGATGCTTTGGGCCAGGTTAAGGCCATCTTATCCTGTGAACCGGTACTAAAGGCCCCTGATTTTAGCCATCCGTTTGCTCTGGCAGTAGACGCCTGTGATGTTGGGGTAGGGGCGGTTCTTTTGCAGGCAGATGAGGCTGGGGTGGAAAAACCTGTTGCATACTTCTCTAAGAAGTTGAATCGCCGTCAGAAAGCCTATTCCACAGTGGAGAAAGAAGCCTTAGCCTTGGTCCTAGCTGTCCAACATTTTGAAGTGTACGTTTCCAGTCTGAGTGGTCCTGTCATTGTTTATTCTGACCATAATCCCTTGACATTTTTGGCGAAATTTCAGGTGACAAACTCCCGAGTGTTCAGATGGAGTTTAATCTTGTAGCCATATAGCCTTGTAGTTCGGCATGTGGATGGTAAAGACAATGTGCTGGCGGATGCATTATCCCGTCTGTGACTGTCCCGTGAACTCTTTGAAGGGTGTAGAGCTGAGCTCCACTTTCTTGGGGTAGTTTTTTTCTGTGCTTCCTCTGTGTGGTCTGGGTTGAGTGCAGACTCCCTAGGCCAGAGTTGCAGAGTGGAACCTAGGGGGTAATATGGAGGCTCTCCCTATGATGGTGACTAAACTTGCTGTGATTTTTGGCTATGATTAATCTGATTGTGCTTTGTTTTTGGGTGAATTTTTGTTGTTGTTGTTATTTTTTTATTTTCTTTAGATGTGTAGTGTGTGTGAAATCTAAACTGGAAAGAAAAAAATAAATAAATAAATAAAATAAAATATTGTATAATCCTTACATATGTTTATAAGGATTAGAAAAGAAAAAAAAACAAAATAATAATAATTTGTGGGTGTTATGGAATTATTTTTGGTTTCTTTTCTTTGTGTGAGGGTGGGAGGACTGTTATGCCCCGTGTTAGGGAGCGGGGCATAATAATAAAAAACTAATGCCTCCTAGTTTCGATAGTTATCAATATATTAATAACACTCATTTAGTGGTATGGCGGCTGTGCACTGGGAATGGTGGCTGGTTCAGGAAACTGGGATGATGCCTTATAACCTGATTGGGCGCCGGTCGGTGATTGGGGGAGGGCGTTTCTTGTTAAAAGGGCAAAGATGGTGGGCAGCAAGAAAAGGGGTGAATGTACCTGTGCTTGGCCTGCCGGCGTGAAGATTGAAAACCCCCTTTGTTTCCCGACCAGGCTGTTGTATTAATTCTCGGATCACTATACTGCTATGCTTAAAAAGAGAAACTAGATTAAACAAACTAAACTCGAAAACTAACAGACGCGGAGCGACGGCTTGGGCTAGCCCCGGGAACCAGTGAAGTGACCTGGAGGAGGTAAGTCCCAGTTTTCCTCCCAGTTTCACCATTCCAGGCCAGCCGCCTCCTGTTGTAAGCGACTTTCTATCCCTAGACAAAACGTGACCGCAACATTGCTAACTCATGTAATGTTAAGTATGCCTATCACAACCTCTGTTAATGAAACATGCCTTAATTAGGCTTCCTTGGAGCAAACCTGTGTCTGCTATTGTCTGATATTGTTGACCATAGTAGATATATAAACGTTTAACGTAACGTTATATATCTATGTTGTTGACATTCAGCTGCCTGTGTGGTCATCCAAATAACCAAATCCACGGTTTACATTTCTTTTTAAGTTTAGGAAACATACAAAACATGATTGAGCGGTAGTGAGAATCACTGTTGCATGTACCCCATGCACACCTTTTAACCACCACTAAAGTTAGCTGACAGTATACACTGCACTTATGTCAACAAACAAGAAGAGTTAGTTGTCTGAGGAAGTAGAGGCTGGCAACAGTTGCTACGCATTAGAGCACTGCAATTGGTTGTTTTCCCCTGTCAATTATTTCCCCAACATTTGGCTACAAAGGGTCAATTCCCATAGAGATCCATTCAAATGCAGAGAGGTTATAGCTTGTAAGAATACCTGAAAATAAGATATTGAGTCTTTTGATATCATTTCATACCCAGTCATGATAGCATCACCTGTTTACCTGTGGAATGTTCCAAACAGTTGTTTTTTGAACTTTCCAGTCTTTTTTTTGGAATATGTTGCAGGCATCAAATTCGGAATTAGCATATATTTCCAAAAATTTGATAAATTAAAACATTAAATATCTTTTCTTTGTACTGTTTTCAATGAAATATATGCATTTACAAAGAATTTACAAATCACTGCTTTCTGCTTTTATGTGCATTTTACACACTGTCCCAACTTTTTTGAAATTAAAAAGCTGGTTTAGACTCAGTGTATACAAAAGGGTAGGCTATGCCATGGCTCCTTGGAAAATGGTATTTTCCTTCTTAGATGGTTGGGACATATCTTGGGGATCTCAAAAATATATACTGTGTTGGATTATAATTTGTTGGCGACAAAGGTTGCGAGAGACAAATAGGCAAAAAGTGTCAATTAATACCTGAACTCACCCTCTTGTCTATGCATCATAAAAGTCTAACTTTTGTTACTTTTTTTGTCTTTTTTAAGCCTGTGGATACAACTCAGGAATATGGTAGGTATTATTTCTTATTGTCAAAAAATAGAAGCAGCGTAGTAGTAAATTGCATACATAGGCTAAACACAACTCCTTTTTCTTCTGCGGTGGAAACATTCCCACTCTCAGAAGTTCTCAATAAGTTCGGGCAGCGGTTTTCCAGCTAAAATGAGAAATTATGGTACCTTGCCTTCTGTATACAACGCATCTGAAAACAGTTTGATATAACTGCATTATGACTGAATTGTGCCTTGCCATTGCAAATTGTATTAACTGTCCTCTGCCCTGGGAAACCTTGGTGTCAAGCAGTGGTTCCCAAACTTGATCCTGGGAGTTCATCACATGCTGGTTTTCATTTCAGCCATTGTTGCAACTTCTGAAGGTGTTATTTATCCTTAATTATATAGTTTTAATGTCTATTATTCACATTTTCACTTAAATTCCTTAGGAATTATTGTACTCATTTTTACTTTTATATTTGAAAAAGCTTTTATCAGTATTTTTATAAATTATTTTTTATTGCTATAATACTCTATATACAGTGCACTCTAAAAGTGTTAGAACAGTGACACATTTTTTGTTGTTTTGGCTCTGTACTCCAGCACCTTGGATTTGAAATGGAACTGTGACTATGAGGTTAAATTGCAGACTTTCAGTTTTAATTTGGTGTATTTAATATTTGGTTGCATATCCTTTGTATGCCCATGAGTTCCTGATGTCTGTGATCCAACAACAACAAAAGACTCCTGATATCTTATTTTCAGGTACTCTTACAAGTGATACTATAACCTCTCTGTATTTGAATGGATGGATCTCAATGGGAATGGGAATAGGAATGGGGGGGGGGGGGGGGGGGGGGGGGGGGGGGGGGTAATTGCACTGGGAATAGTATGGAAACACGATGGTTGGCTAAATGGGATGCAATCAAGGGTCTGAGGTATCAAATGAGCCTCAAACCATCACTCATGCATTAGCAGTGTTTCCCCCTATATGCACCTAGCAGCGGTGTTACGCTGAAATATGACCGCCGCTGTTGTAAACAAAACAAAACAATCCACTCTCTCCCCTTCAAAATGCTGGAGTATACGGCATTGTAAACGTTTTAGAGTAACGTAAAAACGTTTTAAACGTAAAGCTGCTTTCATGGAAAAGTTGCTGTCATAAACTCATTTGAAATGCGATTGTGTCCAAACTTTCTAAGCAAAGCTAACTTTCAGCAAGGTCGTATATGGCCAGTGCTAGCTAGCAAATGCAGCTGTTCTGGCGAGAGAAGGCCATAGATGTACAACATTTTGAAGTGCTGGACTGCGTTCGGATCCAAAATTTACGCTTTCTTCCTGTCATTCCCTCCCTTGCTTCAATGTGAATTCCCTTGAATCAAGGGAAGGGAACGACAGGAAGAAAGAATTAAATTTGGATCTGAACGCAGCCCTGTAGTCATGGGCGTAGGATTATGGGGGGGAAACGGGGGATGTGTCCCCGCCAATGTTGGAAAGAGTCGAATTGTCCCCCCCAACCATAATTGATCCCTCTCCCATGTAAAGCTTACAGTCAATAAACAACGGCTGCAACAACGGTAAAAAATGACTTAAATTTATGCGGAAAGATATGTAACGCCCGTAAACATAGTATGAATTATTAACCCACCCCCTCGCTACTTCAAACAGTAGCAATGGTTTATCTCATGGCCACGACAAGTTTGAGTTTATGAAAGCACAAATGGGATATGTAGTCAACAATTAGGGGTGATTGCTCAAGCCGATAATACTATGGACTTCAATTCCCATAACCCAGTGTTTTAGCCAGTGTTTTGTGTAACGTTATGGATATGTTATAATCAGGTTGGTTGTAATGGAGAAAAAAAAAAAAAGACGAGAAACTTCACGGAGTATGAAATCGAGACGCTCGTTACAGGGGTAGAGCAGATGGTTTGTTTGGTGTATAGGCGGCCTTTGCTACGTTTCACCTGAAACAGTCCTCTCAACTGTAAATCAAATCAAAATCCCCACAGTGCATAAAAGAACCGCCGGCCCAGAAGTTTCCCCATTCAGGTAGGCTAGGCTACTGTATGCGCTGTTCCTAACCTAGCTAACTACTTATTTTTCTACAGTCTATGCCTTATATATACGTTAAAAAAAGTACATGTTTTTTCATAACAACAAGCAATGTATTACAGCCGCGAGTGCTATAACGTTAGGTAGCACTGTGGAAATGTCGATGTTGCTGGACAATTGAAGAGAATTTCTTCAAGGTTCATCAGAAAACAGTTGTAGCTTCTTAAATGTAGGCTATTTGGTTCCTTAAAATGTTTATTGCCCTGCAGTGCTACATGAGAGGCTGATGTATTCGCAAGCGGCGACACTGTAAGACACTGTAATTAGCCTAATTTAGAAGTTCAGAGAAATGTGAATACCATAATTGGGATGTCGACGACTACCACTAAAGGCAATGGTTCTTAAACTCGGTCCTGGGGCCCCCTGCATATGCTGGTTTTCGTTCCAATCACAATTGCAATCCCAGAATTTGAACAGGTTGTTGATTTTTCTTAATTAGGTGTTTTTCATGTTTAGAGGGATTATTTCCCTTCTGAAGCCACATTATGTTAGAAATAGCTATGCATGTCATGAATAATAAAAGTCAAATATTCACATTGTGCTATATTGCAAACAATTACAAAAGGAGAGGTAAAAATGTTTTAACTGATCAAATTAAACAAATTAAAGACAATTCAAAAGACAAAGCAAATGATAATGAACCAAAACCTGCATTGTGTTAATAAGTTTAAGGAAAAATGAAGGAACTTAAAACACAAGTGTTCAACTACTGAATTAGGAGCCCTATTGATTCACCTGTCTTTAAATTGATCAGTTTAAAAAAATGTTACCTTGTATTATAGTTTGCAAGATAGCACTGTAAGCACAATGTGAACATGGCATAGTCTTCATGTATGCATAACTATTTCTGACATAATTTGTTTTAAGAGGTAAATAATCCCTCTAAACATGAAAAACACCTAATAAAGAAAACATTAACAGCTTGTTAAAATTTTGGGATTGCAATTGTGGTTGGAACGGAAACCAGCATACGCAGGGGACCCCCAGGACCGAGTTTGAGAACCACAGAGTTTAAAATGTTATAAACCTTATCTTATCCACTAATGTACTGATTAGCCTACCATGGCTTTAGATGTATATGAAAGCATCTCAAATCTCACCTAGTGCTTTGGAAAAAAAAAAAAAAAAAAAACCTCCAAAAATGTTCATAAATAAAACATTTTATTTTAGAAAATGCCCTGGGTGAGGTTGTGTAGAAATGCAGGAAATGAGTTTTAAAAGGCTCAAATGTTTCTGGGGGTGGACCCCCAGACCCCCCGATACTTCGTATTGCTTTGCTCACAGGAATGGTTGAGGGCCTCGGTCCAATAGTCATGGTTCGATACTGTTGGATGCTATATTATTAGTGTCCCCCTCCATTATCATCACAAAGAACATTTACTGTTTGTGGTCCTCCCCCCAATGTTCAAATGAAACCTACGCCCCCTGCCTGTAGTTGTCCTTGTACTGTACTATATGTACTTAGGCCTCGAGAGCCCCTCTGGTGCCAGCAGACACAAAGAAACCGCCCGGCAGGGTGCGCTTTGTGAGTGCACAAAAAATGTTTATAGGAATTTAAAAAAAAATTATATTTATATACAATACTCACAAAAAGTTAGGGATATTTGGCTTTCGGGTGAAATTTATGGAAAATGTAAGTTCACGCTACAGTGATATTATACGTATCATGAAAGTAGGGCATTTAAGTAGAAGCATGCAATGGTGATTTCCTCATCTCAAACAATTTATTGAAACAAAAGCCAACAACAGTGGTGGGTATACCACAACAAAAATGTCAATGTCTCAATAACTTGTCATGTGCCCTTGAGCATCAATTACAGCTTGACAACGACGTCTCATGCTGTTCACAAGTCGACTTATTGTCTGCTGAGGCATGGCATCCCACTCTTCTTGAAGAGCGGCCCTCAGGTCATTGAGGTTCTGGGGGTACAGAGTTACGAGCCTCTACACGGTGAGGTCAGCTGATCCCATAGGTTTTCTATGGGATTCAGGTCTGGAGAAAGTGTAGGCCACTCCATTTGAGGTACCCCAGTCTCCAGCAGCCTTTCCCTAATGATGCGACCTCGATGAGCTGGAGCATTGTCGTCCATGAAGATGAAATTAGGCCTGTGTTGTTCATGCAGGGGCACAATGACTGGATTAATGATGTTATTCAGGTAGTATGGGCTTGTCACTGTACCATTCACAAAGTGTAGGGCAGTTCTGTATTGACTAGACACACCTGCCCCACACTGTAACACCGCCACCACCAAAGGGTCGTCTGGGTGACAACAGTGGCTGATGCATAGCGCTCTCCTTGACGTCTCCAACATCGTTGGCGGCCATCATTTCTGCTCAACGTGAATCGACTTTCATCAGAGAACAGCACTGAGGCCCACTGGTCCCTCGTCCAGCGTAAATGCTCCCTGGCCCATGCAAGACGATGACGCCTGTGCCTGGTGGTGTGGTCAGGTACCCTTGCAGGTCGTCTAGCACGCAGACCACGCAGATGTAAACGGTTTCGAATGGTCTGACGTGACACTTGGGTGCCTCTCACCTCCCTTAAATGTGCCTGGAGTTGAGTGGCATTCATCATCCGGTTCCGCAGGGCACTGTTCACAATGAAGCGGTCATCAGTGTGGGATGTGGCCAAAGGACGTCCACTTCTATGCCTTTCTGTGACTCTTCCAGTCTCTCTGTATCTCTGTTGCAACCTGCTGATGACACTCTGTGACACTCTAAGCTCAGTGGCCACTTCCCTCTGAGAACATCCTGTTTTGAAGCCTCGCAATGGCGAGGTACTGTTGATCAATTGTTAGGTGTCGTCTTGGTCTCATGATGTCAAAATGTGAACAGCATGATGAAGGGACTGTTTAAATACCAATTCTAATTGAACCAGGAAATTTATTGGTCGATTCATGGATCAAACACCTGTTGTGAATTTTGCCGTTCAGCTCCTTGTTAGAGAACAGCAAGTTGTGCAAAAAGTACTGAAACATTGAATAGTTGGACATGTGCATTCAAAAGTTTTAGAGAAGGTCAAATTAATTTCACCTGTAAAGGTTATAGTGCATTTTAGGTTCATCCTGAAATTTCACCCGAAAGCCGAATATCCCTAACTTTTTGTGAGTAGTGTATATATATATATGTGTATATAAGTGCTTCACCTCCGCTGCTACAACTCCATCCTAGGGGAAACACTGATTAGATATGGCTTTAAAGGGTAACTAAGTACTAAAACAACTTATTTTAGATAACTGATACATTTCGTTTTTTCTAAGCATTACTGATTGATCCTGGTCCAAATCTTGACAAATTACTGCACAAAAAAGTGTAAACTTTAAGAATCTGGCTCAAAAGTGTCTCTAGTGGTAAAACATTAGGTACTGCACGTTCCATCTGTGATTGGCCAGAAATTTCATCCAGCTGACGTATTCCTCCCGGTGACGAAATGGAAACCTGTACAGCTATGCCCACTGATAGTTTGGTGGCTACACCAAAGAGTGTAAAGGAAGCACACCCTGAAGTTTTGGAGTGAGGGCAGGCTACGCCCCAGCTATAAAAGCGAATCTCAGCACAGCAGTCGATCTGCGTGGAGACTGGAGAGGAGATGGAGAGAATGAGCGAGCGACATAGCTAGCTTACAGTTTAGTAGTGATGGGCAGAGCGAAGCTTTCTGAAACAGTGACACAGTTGAAGCGATTGCGTTGGTTGAAGTGTCGGTGTCATGAAGCATTTGACACCTACCTCTCTAGTGACATCTCCTGGTCTAAATTAGTCTTCACAACGGCGATAAATTAAAATTAATGAAACATTCACTCTTGTAAAATTCAGATTTTGAATATTAATGCTTTTGACATGTATTCTCAAAACCCTCTCCAGCTGAGTCGATATTCATTAAAGGTGTTGTACAAATTAAACATTCTCATGATGAGCTGATGATAATTATCATTATTAAATATGTGTTTAATGAACACACGTTCATATCGACCAATGCCCTTCTATTTCCTCTTGCATGTCTGATAGGGAGAGTAGGCTACATTGCAACAATAAATTCCAATTATTTGAAAAACACTTTTCACCATAACTGGTTCATATTTAAAGCAGCTTCCCCCCAGCTCATAGCTTTGTGGAAAGGAAATGTATATTAAATAGCACACAGATAGGTAGCCATATTTTTATTCACGATATTGTTATTCTTATTAGTAGTCATTCTATGGGAGTTCTTTTCTTCATATGTTTTCAGGGCTTCCTGGCATAAGTGGATTGCTACTGTGATTTAACACAGTTAATAAATAACATTATGCTCATGCATGTGGGGAACTTCATTAACTTCACAAACTTTATTAACTTGTTTCTTACGTTTTTAAACACTGAGGTACATTGTTGGTGCTCTATTAGGCTATAGGCTACCTATCTTAGGTCCAGCTTGAGTCACAGCAGGATTCCATGGTAATGCTGAAATATCGGGATGCGTGACGAAGCATTTTAATAGGAGAGGTGCCGGTTGCAAATCATGCACCGTGCTTTTTATGGGGTCTCTTTTTGGAAATAATCCCATACAAAAGACGTCTTACGTGAACCTTCCTTTATTAACAATATCTCTCTACAAAAACTCAAACTCACTCTCAAATCTCTCCATCTCCTCTGAGGAAACCCCACGACATGGGTACGGAAGACCAAATGGCTATATTAATATATTTCTGCAGAATGTGATGTCCTGGAATAAGGAAAACTATGAGTTTGCGTTCATTATTAGCCCTTTTTATTACACTTACCCTATACACGGCTGCCCTAGTGGTTGTTGTTGATGTCCCAATTATAGTAGCCTATTCATATTTCTCTGAAATGATAAATTAATTTACAACTTAAAAAAACCCTACATTTTAACTCCTGTAGGCTATAATAGTTAAAAGGGCTTTTTTACAAATAGGCTAGCTCTTCTGGGAAATTTGGAAATAAATAATCTTGAGTGCCTAATTTGACGGCCGCGTAGAAACCGGTTTCTAGGTTTTTATGTCTATGGACTGAGCAACCAATGATCACAGCTGACCCTCCCTGTCCCTTTCATGTTTGATAGGCTGATTTGTTTTGAAATAAATTCGCGATTAAATAAATAAAAGAGGAATTGATATTGATTTATTTCATAGCTAATTTAGTTATTTCATTGCTTATAGGCTATATGTATTAGCTACATGATCTATTTCATTGCTTATTTATTTAATTTTGTCACATTTGGCCTTCCATAGCTACTCGGGGTCATTTTAACCATTATAGCCTATTTTGGAAGTTTGTGGGTGGGAAAGGAATGAGCTGATCTGGAATCAGAGGTTTTGCACAGATACACAGCAATCCCATGTCTTTCTACGTACACCCAAATGGAGGTTCATATGTGAATGAAAAGAGCCTCTGATCCCAGATCCGTATAGCTGACACATCTCAACAGGTAGGCTCTTGGTTCAGCATGTATTGGTTCGAGATACCGCCCACAATGACAGGCGTCACCGTGACGTCCGAAGCTTCGGTTTCCATGATCACGTGATTTGAAACAAGCCTTGGAGCACTACTTCGAAACAGCAGTGATTTGAAAACTCATGAGTGTCGAGTGTCCCATCCCTACAGTTTAGCTTTTATGAATATTCTAGTTATAGTAGCCTATTTATTTTTGTTATATACGTATTGTAGCGAGCGCGGAGAATGAGGGAGGGAGACAGCAGTTTGCAGTACCCGAATCGCTCCTGCCGAGCTTCGTTTTATTCACGCTACCTTACCAGCTCTTAAAAGAGCCGTTGGTTCATTACAGGATCCAGCTCAGCGTTGTTGACATTTGAAGCACAATTCTTAGACTGACCAGGAATCGCTTCAGGTACTGCCTTATATTTCAACTAGCCGGCTGTGATTGGCGCACACACTTACAAATTCCTAGCCAATCACAGCCACACATAAATTTCAGTTAGCTTACAGTTACGTTTAAATGAAAGTGACAGTTAAATGACAATTACAGTTTACAGTTATGTTAACACAATACACGGCTAACAAGCTAACACAATTAAAACACACACAGCACGTTATTTACAATTATTTACACTTCGACCGGGTAGCGGCTCACTACCCGGTCCTAGCTGGCCAGTTGACAACCCCCAGGCCGCCACAGTATGTTTTTTTATAGTTAGCTTGATAGTCCCTTGTTTTTTGATCATTTGTTTTTCAGTCTAGGTTAGCAAGTAGCTAGCTAGTTAATTTTTTTATAGTTTATATAGTTTATCAAAATCACATTTCAATGATTTTTGGGGCTTGGAGAGGAAATGGACACCATTTCATTCCAACAGACTGATGTCATTAAAACATGATTTTGATTGACTTATCATTGAGTCATCAAAGACAGGAGATACTCATCTTAAACTGAGAGCTCTGCACTTTCTAAAGGTGAAAATTTCATATTGATGTCTTATTCTCTTGGGGTTATAAGGGGCTTTGAATTATAACTGACTTAAGGTACTGTAAATGTAATGGCCAAACTTGATTGCAGTCCAAATATTGCACAATTTCCACATGAACTCATAACATCATGTACATTTCCTGGAAGGGCAGATCCAGAGCTTTCGTTTGGCATACATCATGCCTTGATGTGTGAATGCGGAATGTGATTTTTAGGGCTTGATATTCAAATACAGTGCCCTCCACTATTATTTGGGCGCTAAGCACGGCGCAACATCCAAATGGGCTGAACCTAGTCTCTTCATTAATTATAGGTGTGTCTTGGGCGTGACGTGCAATAAACCAATCAAAATGTCATATGCCATTCCCTTTAAAAGCCTGCTTTTCCACCTTGGCGGATTGCTTATGATGGCGAAACAGACATGCTCGTGTGTGTTTAGTGCGATCAAGGAATAGGCTATATGGATCAATAGTAGCCTATGATCAATATTATTCGGGCTAACCATTATGAGTTCCCGGTAATTCCTGACAGTGCTGTTTACAAAATATATGCGGTTAAATTTAAAAATATAAGCGGTTAAAAGCACCTGCAACAGCTGAGAATAAGCGACCAATTGCTTCCGTCTCACCTTAGAAAACGCCAAATTAGCCTGCTTGTTTAACAAATTTCGTTTGATTATGCAATGAACTCATGCTCAAACATAAATAACGTTATTTTGCCTTAATGATGACACTAAATACAATAAATCTGTCAGGTTGGCAACCCAGAGGTTCAGCATATTTTCCCTTATTTTATAATGTCCTGCTTATGGAAATGTGACCAACCTGTTTTACTGGTAGCGTAATACTTTAAAACGATCTACTTTCCCAGGAAGACCGTGAAGTGTGATTTACAGCAGGGGAAACAGACCTGCTCCTATAAAGCGCACATGCAGATAATGGAATTAAAATTAATTGTAAATTAATTGTGTAACGTGCTGCAAATTTCGTTTCTAATTAGACGCTTAGTTCTCTTTAAAATCTTTTGTTCAGTTATGGAATAACAGGTGAAATCAGTGGGGTTTTAATAAGCTGAGGGTATGGAAACCTTGTCACTGTAATTTTAAAAAATATGAAGGACTTTTAATGACTGAATTTTAAATGACATTTATCTCCTATCTCCGTTTTTTAACCATAGGCTATCGAAAAAACCTTATGCACAGCAAGTCCACTGTAGCCTAGGCTATTTGAAAAACAATAAAAGCAATATTCACTGGACAAGGTTTTGAACTTTTTTCAGTCAGAAACCATTCTATTTACTGACAGGCTGTATTCCTAGATAAACAGAGCTGTATTGTAATGACATCTGAAGCGCATTTTCAATACTCAAATGTCCGTCTATTGCAGTGCGCGAGTTTCCATTGAATGACAATTCACGCATTAGGTGCAAATGACAATTCGCGCATTAGGCTTGATATAGGTGTTATCAGCTCATTTTTAATGGATAGCCATTGTCCCGTACCATCGCACATCGCCTGGATGTTGATGGAGTGGGCTGAGAGCAATGTAATGTGGCATCGTTTCCCTTCGCTGTGGACCTATGGAACCTTTCATTATTATGCATTTTTGATATAGCCTACACAATAATAATATTTCACATTGTGATCTAGATATTTTAGTCATGCTTGTGCGCACCCCCTGTGTGTAACAGACAGGAGGGTATGCCTGTTGTGCACACGCCTATGTAGACACACTTATATGTGCTGTTAAAATAACATGTAAACAACTGCGACATGACGTTAGACCAGGTTTGTGGTGGTTCTAGCGCAAGCACTTTCTGCTGGCTCAAGATAGCAATACGCCAAAAATAATCCTGGCCACTCCTCATCTTAAGACCAACACGCCCAGTTCACTTGCAACGGGCGCAAGAATACATGGTAGTTAAAGGACGTAAGGCGTTATAATGAACCTAGCGCCGGGATAGCAAAGGCACTTGCGTTTGGGGTTAGCGCCGCTTTGCGCCGGGTGTAAGATAGGGCCCCAAGGGTCTGAGGTATCAAACGAGCCTCAAACCATCACTCTGCTGCCAGATATGCAGTTAGATATGGATGGATTACTTTAAGGGTTGTTTCTCCTGACAAATTTTCCTATTGAACTCTATGGAAAAATAAGTCAGGAGAAGAAACCCTTCAAGTTATTCATCCATATCTACTGTATTTCTGGGAGCAGAGTGATGGTTTAAGGCTTGTTTGATACGTCAGACCCTTGATGACTTGGAGGCATTTAGCCAACCATGTGTGTGTTCCATGTGTTACATACTGTTCCAGTATAATTTACAGCAAAATCTAGTCCCACCCCCAAATTCCCATAGAGATCCATTCAAATGCAGAGAGTGAGAGATCAGTGTGAGATTCGGGCGGGAAAGGAAGGGTATGAGACCAATCAGTGAATTTTTTATAAGCCTTTTTACTCGTCTTTACCAGGGGGTACCAATAATAGTGGAGGGCACTGTATATTCATATCCTCTCCAACAGGCCTTTTCCATCAAAATATCATTTTGATCAACTTATAATTAAGTCATCAAAGATTGAATATACTAATTTTAAAGAAGAAAATCTGCACTTTCAAAAGGTGAAAATCTTATCTTGATGTCTTATTCTGAAAGGGTGATGAGGGGCTCTGAAGCATGTCTGCTAATGCTACTAGTTTTGATCAATTTCTCATATATTTCATGGAAATTCCATGCTCAAATGAAAGTACATATGATGCCCATTCAGAAACTGTTAAGATTTTATTGATGTGCATTCCACAGTGAGTGCTGCAAGCCCGCAAGCATTTGAACAGAGGTATTTTCTGGCACAGATCACTCTTGGCCATTCCGAGCTTTCTTCCGCCGTTCCATTCCAGCTTTTACCCAGGCCCCAAACTGTACCCTTGCTGGCCTGTTTATGTTGAATATTTTTTGTAAACAAACTATTACTCACGCTGCACGACACCGTTCATTGTGAGCTGCAGTGCTGACTGTGGACGAGAGCAGTTATTTACATTTTGTTGGTTAATGAAGTCACTTTTAAAAGTCTTACGAGTCTTACGATATATTTTTATTCATACGAGGTCAATCAAGCATCATACAGATCATGTAGTAATCAATTGAGGTAGTATGAAAAGGAAAACCCCAAAATAAGCCCCAGCCGCTGCTTTTGAGAGGGGAACCCAGCAAAAACAAAACAAGTAAAAATATTGTTGAATTTATGTTTTAGGGTATATTATTGCTATATGTGGTAGGCTATTTCCTGCAGAAAGGGAGATTTGGGTCAAGGAGTTTTGAGCCAGGAGTTGTAGTATATGCATGCTACATATTTAGCTTTGCAATGTATGTCCCTACAACAGACATTCTCTCTTGGAGAGAGTTCAGTGCAGTTACCACATGTGCACCCGTTGAAATGGAAACCAATATTGTCGATATCTTGCAGGTAGGGTGATTGCCTACAGCCTGTGTTAAATGAGTAGCCTACATGGCGTGGGTAACTATTTGGACAGCGTGTGATTCTGTGAGAGACAGCAGCCGCTGTGAGTGCTGTACAGAGTAGAAATTAGCTTTTGGCTAATAGTGAAAAGAAATTGCTGGGGCGTGGTTTGATACCTGGTGCTCAGCCCCTATATTATTACCTTATCTCGCCCAGATTTTGGCATTTTTGGAATTTCAAAAGGGGGCAAGGTCTAGCGAAACCAGCGTGTTTTGTTACCCTTTAAGCATTGTTTCTCCAAACTTATTTTTCCATAGAGTTCAATAGGAAAATGAGTCAGGAGAAACAACCCTTAAAGTAATCCATCCATATCGACTGCATATCTGGCAGCAGAGTGAAGGTTTGAGTCTCGTTTGATACCTCAGACCCTTGACCCATGCGTTCCATTCTATTCCTGTGTAATTTACAGCTGAATCTATTCCCCCACCCCCTAATTCCCATGGAGATCCATTCAAATGCATAGAGGTTATTACCCTGGCTAAGGCTGGAGTCTGGATCATACTACAGACTCTAGTAAGGCGGCTTTGATCTTGTCTGCAAATTATGTACAGTTGCACTCAAACCTATTCAACCCCCTTCACTTTTTGCACACTTTATTGTGTTGTAGATTTAATTTTAAATGGATAAAATTTCCATTTTTTGCCCATCAATCTACACTCAATAATAACCCATAATGACAAAGTGAAAACATGTTTTTAGAAATTTTTGCAAATGTAAAATGTTAAAAATCAAAAACTTAAATCTCATGTGCATAAGTATTCAAACCCTTTGCTTTAATGTATTTTTAAAGTATCATATTTCATATTTGGTCGCATATCCTTTGCATACTGTTTACTTCCTGAAGTCTGACCCATCAACATCAAAAGACTCTTGATATCTTATTTTCAGGTACTGTTACAAGCGATACTATCTGCATTTGAATGGATCTCTATGGGAATTGGGGGGTGAGACTAGATTTATCTGTAAATTATGCAGGAACAGTATGGAATACATGGTTGGCGAAATGGCTGTCAGTCATCAAGGGTCTGAGGTATCAAACAAGCCTCAAACCATCACTCTGCTGCCAGATGTGCAGTAGATATGGATGGATCACTTTGCGGGTTGCTTCTCTAGACTCATTTTCCTATTGAAGTCAGGAGAAACAACCCGTATGGGTTGACACCTATGCTTCTCTGTCATCCTTTATATTACTTGTTTGAGGCACAGCATTGTGGGATTTTCTTTTTAAATATCCCTACCTCCCGCTCCCCCACCCCAAACCAGACTGCCTGTATAAAAAACAAGATAACATCACTTGACATGACATGGGAAAGATTTTAAATAATGTAAAATATCTAAAAGGGTTGTAGCAAAAAATAAATAAAAAGTGTATACCTGAAATGTATACCTCATAAAATTTCAAATAACATTGCACATGCATCACCCCCCCATGAGCATCCAATTTGTGTGGTAACCTTTTTCTTTACTACACAGTGTTGCATACCATCACCAACAACGTGTCAAACCATATGCTCACCCTGACAGGTATGGTTCTCCATTCCATGCAAAGCCAGCGGCTAAATTTGATTCACTTGGTGAAAGCTTGCATGCCACGTTCTGCCGCACAATGGAAAATGAAGTAAACCAAGGGCTGCCTTCCAATTCTTTATAACTGACCTCCATTTATTTACTTATTTGTTATCTTTCTGTATTTCCAAGCTACTTGTTCATGTTATCATACAATTCTTGTGATCTCTACTCAATTTTATTTACATTTACAGAATGTATCCTCTTGAATTCCCTCATTATTTTTACTCATACACTAACTTTTCTGTCATCCCTTAGATTACTTGTTTGAGGCAAAGTATTGTGGGACTTGCTGTCATGTTTTAGCCAAAATCACAGGCACCCACCCCCCAAATTCGAAGAACAAGATGACATCACTTGACATGACATGGGAAAGATTTTAAATAATGGTGACATGATGTGGACTTGGAAAAAAAGGAATTGTTACATAATGTATATAATAAACATAACTTGAGAGGAATAAATAAAGAAATAAAAATGATAATATATATACAGTGGGAACCAAAAGTATTCGGGTAGTGGCACAATTTTTGTTGTTTTGGCTCTGTACTCCAGAACATTGGATTTGAAATGGACCAGTGACTATGAGGTTAAAGTGGAGACTTTCAGCTTTAATTTGAGGGTTTTGACATCCATATCGGGTGAACCGTGTAGCAATTGTAGCCCTTTTTATACATAGTCCCCCCCCCCCCCCCCCCCCCATTTTAGGGGGGCCAAAAGTAATTGGACAAATTAACATAAACTTTACAAGCGATACTATAACCTCTCTGCATTTGAATGGATCTCTATGGGAATTGGGGGGGGAGGGGCTAGATTAAGCTGTAAATTACGCTGGAACAGTATGGATCACATGGTTGGCTAAATGGCTGTAAGTCAGATATGGATATAAAAACCCTCAAATTAAAGCTGAAAGTCTGCTCTTTAACCCCATAGTCACTTCCATTTCACACCCAATGTGCTGGAGTACAGAGACAAAACAACAAAAAATGTGTCACTGTCCTAACACTTTTGGAGTGCACTGTATGTAAGAAGAAGTATATGGGCTCTATTTTAATAAACCAAACGCAATGGTGAACACAAGAGTAAGCGCTTGGCGGTATCGCTCTGAGGGCGTGTCGGCGAGAAATTTGGTCATTTCATGACGGCAATCTTGGCGCATCTGATGGCGGTATTGCTAAAAGGCTGGGTTTAAATGTCCAAGGGTGTGTCTCTATGGTAGCCAATCAAATGGTTCTTCTCATGCTTTAAAAAAAGCCAGTTGGAACGCAATCGCTCCATGCAATTTCATAATGAGCAACCCAAACGCACTGGACCGTCAACGACAAGAGCGATTTTCCGCACAGGAATCAGACATACTTGCAACAGAAGTACAGGCTAGGACTGTAGTAATTTATGGATCAAAATCCACACCACCTCGTCTCCCAGAAGTTCGGAAGGCACGGGAGGAGGTGGCGAATGCATTAATTAGCCTACATTAGGTGATGTAGGCATAATTATGATTCAAATGGTAGGCTTATGATTCAACTGTGTCAATGTGTAATTTATATATTATAGGCTATTGGCCTACATGATCGCAAGTTTCTTGTAAGCTGTCCTGTTTTATTCTAGTAGTTTAAATTAAAATTAATTAATTAATAATAATTATAGGCTATTTGTTCATTAAATGGAAGTGTAATGTTGGCATCACCTATAGACACTACATAGAACTACATGACTAATAAGTTGCCAAATTGCCAGAGTCTATTGCGTTGCCGCTAAGAGGTGGTTCCAGCTGATCATAACGCAATGGGTTTTCGTTGGTTCAAATTGTCACTGAGCCGAAAGTATTTTAGAACACGCCCCAGACAGCGCCACCCATCCCACTGCAGCGCAAGCGAAAGGATGTTATGTTGAGAATTTGTTGATCCTAGCGGTATTGCTGAGAAACGCCATAGCGCCAGTTTTAAGACGTTGATGCTGTTAACAAGCTTGCGTTTGACTATACCGTCCCCTTGTGCTGGTTTCCGCCGGTTTGAAAATAGAGCCCTAAATGTATTAGACTACAGTATTGTTCCTACACAGCACTACAGTAATTATACCTGTACACTACATGGTTCATATGTTCTTTCTCAGGGTCTTTCTTCTTATTCTACTCTTTCTTCCAATTTTAGTAAACGCATCTAGTCCTACAGTTTTTATACTACCCATACAAAATGCATACCATATTATTCTACTATATATACAGATGGTTGCTATTCAAAATCTATTTTTTTAAATTACCTACTTTTCCTGGTACTGAACCCTACACCTCTAGTTTCCTACACATTATGTCACACTGAAGTGATATTTAAGTAAGTTATGAATTGCCAGAAAAATGTGCCAGAAAATAAGTACTATTCAGGTACATTACCTGAATAGAACTTCTGGACAGGGCTGAGAGAATGAAGATCTAAGCAGGCTACAGCAGGCTTACTCCTGTGTGCTGTTTTATAAAAGTCTGGAAATACCTTGTTCTCTGGCTTTCCCATTTATGAAATTGAATGTATGCTTTTCTAATATGTAAAAGGGCAGATTTCTGATCAGACTCAATTTCTTCTCATCAAAACTGTGATTTCCTTTGGGGTAAATTCACCTGGTTATTTTTTTGTTAGTTCTGCCGCCTGGAGACTCCGAACCTGAATATGAACCTGGCACCGACAAACTCCTGGCATGGGAAATTAATAATGGGCTGGCACACACCGATCCCAACGGCTTCCGCTATGACCAAAAGAAGCAGGCCCTCATCATCCTGTCGACAGGGTTCTACAATGTCTACCTGCAGATCACCTACAGGAAACCTGAAAAGGTCAACTGTGATCAAAGGAAAATCCCTATTCTCCTGACTGCCAGGGTATGCGCAAGCATCGACAACTATAATTCCACCATCATGACGGTCTACGAGTCTCTGCCCTGCAGTGGACAGATTCACAAGTCTGTATTCACCTCTGGCATTTACAAACTGGAGAAAAACACTGAGCTTAGGGTGAATGTCAATAGGTTTGACCTGGTTGACAGGTACAGTGAAATGAAAACATACTTTGGGGCTTTTTTATTTGAGGCAGAAAAATAATAAAAGCCCAAAAAATAGTATGGTATTGGGAATATTTTGGGAAGCGAATCTACAGTAATACTATCTTTGTTTGTATTATTTTTATTATTATTATGTTGTGTGTTTTTTAATGTATGTTTTAACTGCATATTTGAGATTTATTTTCCTAGAGGAAATGTATACAGTCCTGGTCTTGGAGAGCCACAGGGTCTGCTGAATTTTGTTGTTACTCAGAACTTGAGTAGCACAGCAACTGATCAATTAGAGTTGATTACACTCAGGTCACCTGGTTTCTTGGGTCTGAATCGGTTGCTGATCTTAAGCGAAAACACGAACCAGCAGACTCTGTGGCTCTCCTGGACCAGGATTGAAGATTGCTGCACTAGAGGCTGGTCAACCCAGCATGTGAAACCGTTATCACTGTCACAAGCAATGGCGAGCTTTATAATGAAACTAGTCACACTTTCCATTGATAAAAAAACCTCTCAAAAAAAAATCTGAATTAGAGAAAGGGGCTTGTCTGAGCACTAATGCTAAGCAAAATAATGTGGGGAAAATCAACACTGTCAGGTCACTGAAAAGATGTAAAATTAAAAAAGCTGATGTTGAAAACAGTAATTAAGTTTCCATTTTCATCCACTGGTTTGATCAGGGGCAGCAGGGTGGTGCTGTGAGTAGCGCTGTCGCCTCACAACAAGAAGGTACCGAATCCCGACTGAGGGCTTTTCTGTGTGGAGTTTGTGTGTTTTCACCATGTCCACGTGGGTTTCCTCCGGGTACTTTGGTTTCCTCCAACAATTCAAAGACATTCAGGTTAGGTTCATTGGAGAGTCTAAATTGTCCTTGAGGTATGAATGTGTACTGTAGCAACAAAAACCAATTGGCCATTTTAAAAAGAAGACCACATTCATTTAAGTGGTGATTCCCAATTAATAAAAGGGTTTTAATTGTTACAATTTTGACATCACATTCAAAGATATGAAGATTTCTCAATTCCAAATGACCATTTCCTTTGGCGGTTCTACTGATCCTGCTTATAGCAGGAATTAAAGCTGGAGTACGCAACTTTCTCAACTGTCGCATTTGTTGGCCCTGCCCACAGAGAAAGAGACACACACCCCCCCACCCCACTGTTTCCACAGACCTCGTTGTGAACGTGCAAGTTTTTTTTACGATTGCAGGATTACAGACTGGTATAGCTAATGTTACAGTAAAAATGTCAGCTACATGAGTTGTTGCATCACTGAGTTTGTGTAGCATTAGTCTAAACCAGGAATTATCTGGCTACAGCTGGCATGCATGGTTATAGCCGAGCAGCCAGTGCTGGCCAATGAGATCTCTACGACAACATTAGCAAACATTTCCTTCTTCCAAGAACTAGCCGAATGAAGTAACGTTATCAATAATAACAACCTAGCTATTATTCATTATAGGTAATTACAATTGGCTGGTAAACAGAAAGTCCAGGTAAATTAGTGTTTAAACTTTTGACATACCTGTCCATTAGAATATGGGAGCTCCACGTCTGTCTTTAAACCAGTCCTCTCAAACGTCTCGCCACCTTCTTAAATGAGCACCTATGTTTACTCTAGTTTTCAAGCGAGCTTTATCCACTTCATTCCCTTTTCTTTTCTTTGCTTTAAATAGTGCCGGTGTAAAGGGTTGATTCTCCGCCATTGGTGAAATTTGTAGCTGGTGAACTGGCAAGGTCAATCTCATTATTGATTGGCTCGTGACATGAACCGGCCTATCTCTTCGATTGGTTTATATCATAAACCACTTTGTTTTGAAAACAAAATTCGGGCCGAATCGCTGGTTTTAGAATGCAAAATTTGATGGTGAAAACAGTGTATGGTGCTGAATTTCCAGTTCTTTCTATGATTGCTACCAACTAAGCATGACCGTTCCCCAATATATATATTTTTTTTTAAAGTTGTGTACTCTAGCTTTAAATAGTGAGCTTTTTACTCCCCGTCGCTGATCTGACCCAAAAAAAATAAAAAACACGTTTAAGCTTATTTAACTTGACACATTTATCCCCCAGTTTAAATGAGACAAAGGATTTCTTTAAATAGGCAGTTTGAAGTGACAAACATCAATTAAAGTTCTCTGACTAGTCATGGGATTTTTATCCATGAGATGCTTTTTCATCACTCCTTACAAGAGTGTTGACTTAGACCATTGTTTCATCACCAAAAAGCTAAATGTACAGCTTGTTCAATCAAATCCGATCTGGCCACTTGTAAAAAGATTTTTTGGACAATCAAGTTAGCATTTAGGTCCCATCTGCTCTTTTTCAATCTATGTTCTCTCGGGGATTCAAATATTTTGTAAAGGAATGATATTTGTCCATTGATTTGTTTTTCAGTGTGGGGAGTATTTTTGTTTCTTTTTAGAATATAGTAATTGCATATGTAAACTGGGCTTCTTTACCTGGATCTGAACAAAGAACCATGTGTGTTTTACATTAAAATTACACTTACTTGGTTTATCTATTACTGTGCAACTATGTAGTAGTTCTCTGTATGGAAGGATGCCACAATTTGGTTTTAATTGAATACATTTATTCAAATTTCACATACTGTCTTCTCTTTGTTACTTCCGTGTTGGAAGTTTTGCTTTTTTAATATTGTTATTATTTTCTGGGAATGCTGCTTGGCCCATATGGAATCCCATTTTTGACTACATGTTTCATGACCAAAAAGCTAAATGTACAGCTTGTCCAATCAAATCCGATCTGGCCACTTGTAAAAAGATTTTTTGGACAATCAAGTTAGCATTTAGGTCCCATCTGCTCTTTTTCAATCTATGTTCTCTCTGGGATTCAAATATTTTGTAAAGGAATGATATTTGTCCATTGATTTTTTTTTCAGTGTGGGGAGTATTTTTGTTTCTTTTTAGAATATAGTAATTGCATATGTAAACTGGGCTTCTTTACCTGGATCTGAACAAAGAACCATGTGTGTTTTACATTAAAATTACACTTACTTGGTTTATCTATTACTGTGTAACTATGTAGTAGTTCTCTGTATGGAAGGATGCCACAATTTGGTTTTAATTGAATAAATTTATTCAAATTTCACATACTGTCTTCTCTTGTTACTTCCGTGTTGGACGTTTTGCTTTTTTAATATTGTTATTATTTTCTGGGAATGCTGCTTGGCTCATATGGAATCCCATTTTTGACTGCATTAAATAAATTAATATGCCATTATGACGTCACGTGGCACTGTAATGGCGACAAGTAGTCCAGCTGTCTCTCATGTTCCTGTTTGTTAATTTGAATGTATTTTGTTGTGTCGGGCTTTTGTCTTTTGTTTTTTTCATGCGCTGTGTGTCTGTTGTGGGATGGGGAAGCGTCTGGAGATTGTTCAGGCTACTCATGCTGCTCGTTTTGATAATATTGACGAATTGTATATTCGGGATAATTTTGTTTGTGGTCGTCGCCATGGAGACGCATTCACATATGCTCGGGAATGTCCGTTGGATCTGCAGCTACAACGTTTACCATCGTTGAAGATGTCGGGACTCGGGACTCTGGACTAATCTGCTTCATACCATTCCACACCTCCTTGACATTGTTTCTTTTCAGCTAAGATTCCAGTTTCTTTCTATAGGATTCCTTCCCTTTCCTAATTTTCCTTTTCAGCTCTATCTGCGCACATTTCAGTTCATCCCTATCACCCCTCATAAATGCAAGTTTTTTTTCTAGGTGCGTATTTGACCGACGACGTCGCTGTAGGATCGACGTTCGCCGTTTTGCCAAGGCATAGTATCGACGTTCGTCATTTTGCTAGGCATTCGTCGGTTGACAATTCCCTCCCCCTTTGGGCTATGAATTAACATATTAAAATAGGGCGGGCTTTGTTTTGCCGTGTGCGTTTTCACGACATAAAGACGAATTATAGGTAACTTCTAACTTTGAAATGAGACACAGAGACAGCTTAGGTGTTTGGGCTTCTTTTATTAGTGTAGTTTAGCGAACGTATGTGCGAACGGTAACTTTTAACTTTGAAATATGTGAAAGGTCTGTAAAAATCATATATTATCATACTTGCGAGGGTTTATAAAAAGCATGTTGATTAGTGTTAGTATATTAGGCTATAATCTATTTGTATACAATTATTATAGGCTACAATCTCTCAATGTTTATGAGTGGGCTATGTAGGGAACTATAGAATATAATTTAGTAACGCTAGTTTAATAACGCTAGTTCTCTACCACATATTTATTTTGTAAGTAAGCTATTGTATATGGAATATCTGGGTTTTATAGGATTTTTACAGACCTTTTGCATATGGACAGAGACAAATAACCTCGTTGTTTGGCCTTATTTTATTAGTCTCACTCCTCACAAATTCCACAGGTTAGCTAACGTAGGCTATATCTTTTTCCGAGAGAGCTTAATACACAAACAGTGATGGTTTTGTGCTACGTTTGGTCGCTTCTCCACAATGGCTAGTCGCTCTCACACCGATGAGGCGCTTCTCCGGAATGACTAGTTGCTCTCAAACCGATGAGTCGCCGCTCTACAGCGACGATCGGCGCTTCTCCAGAATGGCAAGTCGGTCTCAAACCGACGCGTCGCTTCTCCAGAATGGCAAGTCGCTCTCAAACCGACGAGCCGCTTCTCCACACCGACAAGGCACTTCTTCACAAAGGCAAGTCGGAATAAAACAGACACGTCTCGCTAACAAAACAACACTAGTCGGTCCCAAACTGATTACTTTCACTATACAGTTGAGGACAAAATTATTGGCCCCCCCTGTAAAGATGAGCAAAAAGGGTTATAAAAAATTCACCGTTTGGTGAATTAGCTTAATCTCACACTGAAAAAACAATAAGAATCCAACCTTTAATTGACGTTAATTTATTATGAGAAAAAAAAATCCCTCATCAAGAAATAATTATTTTTAACAAAACCACATTGGCCACAATTATTGGCCCCCCTGCATTTATATATAGAATAAAGTAATAATTTTTGATATTTGGTCACATATCCTTTGCATGCCATGACTTCCTGATGTCTGATGTCTGTGACCCAACAACATCAAAAGACTCTTGATATCTTATTTTCTGGTACTCTTACAAGCGATACTATAACATCTCTGCATTTGAATGGATCTCTATGGGAATTGGGGGGTGGGACTAGATTTAGCTGTAAATTATGCTGGAACAGTATGGAATACATGGTTGGTAAAATGGCTTTAAGTCAACAAGGGTCTGAGGTATCAAACAAGCCTTAAACAATCACTCTGCTGCCAGATATGCAGTAGATATGGATGGATCACTTTAAGGGTTGTTTCTCCTGACAAATTTTCCTATTGAACTCTGGAAAAATAAGTCAGGAGAAGAAACCCTTCAAGTTATTCATCCATATCTACTGCATATCTGGCAACAGAGTGATGGTTTAAAGCTTGTTTGATACGTCAGACCCTTGATGACTTACAGCCATTTAGCCAACCATGTGTTCCATACTGTTCCAGCATAATTTACAGCTAAATCTAGTCCCACCCCCCAATTCCCATAGAGATCCATTCAAATGCAGAGATGTTATAGTATTGCTTGTAAGAGTACCAGAAAATAAGATATCAAGAGTCTTTTGATGTTGTTGGGTCACAGACATCAGGAAGTCATGGCATGCAAAGGATATGTGACCAAATATTAAAAATTATTACTTTATTCTATATATAAATGCAGGGGGGCCAATAATTGTGGCCAATGTGGTTTTGTTAAAAATAATCATTTCTTGATGAGGAATTTTTTTTTTCTCATAATAAATTAACGTCAATTAAAGGTTGGATTCTTCTTGTTTTTTCAGTGTGAGATTAAGCTAATTCACCAAACGGTGAATTTTTTATAACCCTTTTTGCTCATCTTTACAGGGGGGGCCAATAATTTTGTCCTCAACTGTATGTAGGTGTCAGTGGCGGAACATCGTGACGCCGGGCCCTGGTGCAGAACGCACAAACGGGCCCCACCCACTCCAACCTACTATGCACACAGCATAACAGCGCACACATAACCAGCGGTAATGTTACCTCATTAGTGAAAGTTCAGCCCCACTGACAGCGATCACAGCACACAACGGTAACGAAGAAATCATGGCATTTTGTTACTTTGATAAATAAGCATCAAAACACCTAGTGTAAATTATTAGAAAAATTGTCCAATAAAATCAGCACAGCGACATATTAATATAGACAAAACATTGGCACGGCAGCTGACCAGTTCATAAATACGTATATCAAGGCTACTCACTAGTGATGGGCATTCCGGCTCTTTTCAGTGAGTCAGATCATTTGGCTCAGCTCACCAATAAGAGTTCTTTCGGCTCCCAAACGGCTCTTCATTCAGTAGCATTTCCGGTTTTTCAAAATCGGCCAAAGTTAGCGATATTTTGACCTATGATTGGTGTTTGTGCACATCTATCACTTAAATTGTTCAAATGAATCTTACTCTACCTTCTAATTACCAAAATAACATTATTTTGCATTTTGTTTGTTATAAAAACTATTTAAATAAATGTAAAAAAAGTAAGACGCTATTACACATGTGCATTGAAAGTAGAGCATTTTTAATAAATTGTACAATAAACAGTGCATAGTTGAACATTTCAAAACACAATAGACACTCATAAAATGGAACATAATATTGTGTCATAACAAAGAAAAATAAATAAATGCATAAAAAAATAAATGTGCAAAACTGCAGCATCAGAACAATTAAACTGACCAACAATTAAACTGGTTTTTAAATTATTATTAATGTTATTTTCTTAGACTATAGTGGTTTTATTTAATTTTGGCCTTATTCTCTTTGATTACAGATAGAACTTGAAGAAAAAAAAACGAATAAAAATTCCACCAAGACCACAAGCACTTGTCTTGTGTTCATTTATAAAACAAATCGGCTCTTCAGATGTGCGAGTCGGCTCCCAACGTTCACCTAAAAGAGCCGACTCGTTCGCGAACGACACACCACTACTACTCACCACTATTTAAAAGGCACTCGACGAGCCTTGCGCTCCGCGAAGTCATCGACAATACACCCTATGTCCAACTTCTTGGCTCGATCATTTTCAATTGACAACGTGGCCAATCCACTCAGTCTCTCCTGTCCCATTGTGCTCCTCAAATAGTTTTTAATTAATTTAAGTTTGGAGAAGGAGCGCTCGGCAGTCGCAACGGTGACCGGAAGAGTCAGAAATAATATAAAGGCCGTGCAAACCTCACTGAATGTAGAGGCCACTGCTGGGTGGTCTACAATGAGCATTTTAGCCAGATCTGCGACGGACGCATGTTTCGGTATCTGGTCTCTAAAACACGTTCTGAAAGAAAGAAGCTGACCGGGGAAGTTGGGGGCTATGTCACGGCTGTAGTGCTCAGTAAGCCGTCGGGCAGCTTGGTGTAACTCCTCGTCCTGTGCTTGCTGGAGTGTGTTGGGGTGAATTGCCTCAAACATATGAGCAGTTGCATTTAAGCTGGTGAATCTTTTGGAAAGTTGCTGGATGATTATGTCGAGACATGCATAGAAAACGTTCACTCGAAAGTTGTTCTCTGCGTCATAAAGCCGGCTGTCTTCACAAAGTTCATCGTAGTGACGCTTAACTTTTCTCGCCCTGGTTTGATCGAATTGTGTTTGACTGCCCCATTTAGTAGCTAGAGCAAGGGTTGTGGGACTTGGCCTCATCGAATTGTTCCCTGTACTCCACCAAAACTCTGATGGAGTTTTTCAGTAGAGCGGAAGGCTTTGAGAATGTCAGTGCGTTTCTCTTGCATTAACTTTGACACAGCGTTTGTGCATTCCAAAATCTTGGTCTGCATGTTTACCAAAATATGAAGGACAATTTGCTGATGGCCTTTTTAAGCACATCGGCTTCGTCGCATTCATCTCTTTTTGTCACTGGTAAGCGCTATTTTGTTAAGGGCTTTTATAATGTCCCCATACCTATACCTTAACGCAACAAGAGCATCATGTCGGGAGGACCAGCGAGTGGGACAGAGGCGCTTTAATGTAATGTTCATGCTCTCTGGGGTTATAAAATCACTGAGCAAAGCCCATCGTTTGATGCTGTGCCCAAAAAAGTTGTACACAATCTCTATAGTGTCATAGAATTTCCTCACTTCTGGGACGTTTTTAACGGAGTCATTGAGTGCTAGATTGAGATTGTGAGCGGCGCAATGCACGTAAAGAGCGAGGGGCTCCTTCTCTGCTATTCTTGCTTGTACGCCCGAATACACACCGCTCATATTCGCAGCCCCATCGTACCTCTGTCCATGGCACTTGGAAAGATTTAATCTTTTTTTTTTTTATAGAGCCCAGGATTTTGCTTTCAAGCTCTGAAGCTGATGAATCTACAGTCACTTCAAATCCCAAAAACGTTTCATTTATATGTATATCTGTAGCTATATCCATGTCATTCCTAACAACGGTGACATATCTGTACACCTGGCTCAATTGATCTAGCTTGGACACGTCCTGGGTCGTGTCCATGATAATAGAATAAAACGGGGCTCCGTTAATCTCATCAATGATGTCGGATTTCACGCGTTGAGATAATATGTAAATAATCTCATCCTGAATGGAGTGACTGAGGTATTTTACAGATCCTTCTGGCCGGTTTATGAGTTCTTATCAGGACAGGGTCGTAGCGTGCCAACAGTTCGATTATTGACAAAAAGTTGCCTGCACTGCCCTGACCAAGGACCTCTCTATGCCCCCTGAATGCCAAGTTGCATGAAGCTAGGGTGAGTGTTACATTTATTATACGCTCCAGCACCTGTCTCCAAAAGTGTGCCGCGCTTCGCACATTCTTCTCAATTTCAGCGTCTATCGTACCATTGAGTTTCCATTGTTCATAGACAACGCATGCACCGAGATGTATTTGAGTAGACTCATGCTTCTCAATTTTGGAGGAGAGATGCCTCCAAGTCTTTTATTCCCTTTACCCATGCGTTATTGTAGAACGGGGCATTCCGATTGGCAAAAAGCCAGCAAGGCTCGCAGTAAACGCAGTCTAATTTTGGGGAATAGCATAGCCAACTACGTGGCAATTTCATCCCAACTTTAGTGGTGGATGTATAATAGCTTTCCGAAAAACAGCGGTTGTCATTATCGATGGGAAATTGACCTTTAGGTTTGCATGGGCCAGTTTGAAGAATGTACCTTTTAACATTGGCATTGTCAATATTCTCAGGGAAATTGCCTCGATCGGTCGGAAAACGCTCCAGAGCAGGGTCCTCCTCATTAATTTCTGCTCTGACCCAGACCGTGGTTAGGAGCAGGAGGCCTGCTACTTCCACTGCAGCATGGTGAGGATTGTTGAAAGGGGGGGAGCTGGTCTATCGCGGGAGACAGAACTACCTCTTCTCCTACCGAGCAGCTAGCCGAGGCTCTATTACAACCAAGAAAGACAGAGGGAAGGAAATTATTTAATTACTATTAAATTGCTACATAGTCAGGCTACAGTAGCCTGCGTAATCTAGACCTAGCCTACCTGTTACAAGGGCTCCCTGACGGTAGTGGGGATGGTGGATTAGAAGACACACCGCTGCTAGCTGTCTCATCCTGCACCGTTACAGCACTTTCTAGCTCTCCTGTTGCAGCAGGAGCGATGGAAAAAAACGAATCTAATTTAGGCAGTTTGGAGACTTTTTGCTCTAAACTATGACGTTTTTGTCTCTTTTGGTATCCACTTTTATGTTTGTAGTTGCTACCAGACATTTTAAGACACAAAACAAATAGCACTATATATATTAGGCTGTAGGGCTGTACAGAACACTGCTGTCGATTTCAAGCGGGAATTTCAGCAATGTCCAATCAGATAACACTTTCGCTGTGTGCGTTTATGAAAAGACGAGCTATCTTTTTGAACCTATCCGTGGTCCGTAGATAGCATTCGTGCTACTCTACATAGCATTAATGCGAGTGTATAACTAGCTAATAATGTTTATTTACAGGCCAATTGAACAAAGACATTGAAAATGATCAAACCACTTGTAGATATCTGGCAAGCATAGAGCGTATAATCGACACAGTTCAGTGCTAGTTGCTAGTAGCTAGCGAGACGTACAGTCAAGCAACAGACCCGGAAGTGGGAAAAATTATACTGGGAGGAATTGTAGGCTACGCTCACAGCTACGCGACACCGTAACCTTACCCGACATTCATTTGGATGCTACGATTCACTCATAAATCTGCATGCTATAACTGTTTGCGTACTAAATAACTGCATGTAACACAAAATATCAAAGTTATATGTTCATTTAACTATTTTATTTTAGTCCATAATTATCTAATTTACTACCAACCGTGACCGTATTTTCTCTGCGAAATATGTGGTATATAAACAGTTGAGCACTACCATTTTCTTTAGTACGATTGTTCCTAGACATCGATGTATTGATATTAACTTTGTCAATCGCGCTCTCGTTAAACGTTGCACCCTGCGCTGGGCCCCGTGCAGTGGGCCCCCCAGATGCCGCGGGCCCTGGGACAGCCGCACACCCAGCACCCCCTGACGCTCCGCCCCTGGTAGGTGTAACATGATTAGTTATGCTTCCACTTGCCACTAAAACAGTTTTTTTTTTAAATTGTAATGGTTTTATTATTCTAATATCCTGTAGGCCTATTATTCTGTAGCCTATCTTTCTGTATATAGTATATGTTAAAGGTAGGCTATGTAGCCTAGAGTTATGAAGCGGTAGGCTATGTACAGTTACGAAGCAGATTTGATATATTTCACAAATAATAATTATATAAGCTTCATAAATCGGCCATGAACATTACTGTAGTGTTAAAGGATTATTCGGGAGTATAGGCTATAATGGAATATGGCGGTGTTAAATGTGTTTGTTTGGTTTTTTTAATAAATGTACATTATTTGTTGTAGGCTATCTTGCTAACTTAGCTATAGCCCAGCTAACGCGTTCGCTAGCTAACGTTAATGGAATTTAGTCTCTAACTTGAAGCTAATTGGTGGTTTCTTTTCTGTAGTTCAACTGCTGCTGCCATGAGAGAATCCCTGAGAGTGTTTTCTATGTGTTTGAATTCAGCAACAATAAACGGTAACATTTGTCAGACTTGGGCGTCTTCATTACCCACACAACACAACAAGAAATGTATGCTAGTTCTCTACCACATATTTATTTTGTAAGTAAGCTATTGTATATGGAATATCTGGGTTTTTATAGGATTTTTACAGACCTTTTGCATATGGACAGAGACAGATAACCTCGTTGTTTGGCCTTATTTTATTAGTGTCACTCCTCACAAATTCCACAGGTTAGCTAACGTAGGCTATATCTTTTTCCAAGAGAGCTTAATACACAAACAGTGATGGTTTTGTGCTACGTTTGGTCGCTTCTCCACAATGGCTAGTCGCTCTCACACCGATGAGGCGCTTCTCCGGAATGGGCAAGTCGCTCTCAAACCGACGAGTCGCCGCTCTACAGCGAGGATCGGCGCTTCTCCAGAATGGCAAGTCGTTCTCAAACCGACGAGACGCTTCTCCAGAATGGCAAGTCGCTCTCAAACCGACGAGTCGCCGCTCCACGGCGACGATCGGCGCTTCTCCAGAATGGCAAGTCGTTCTCAAACCGACGAGACGCTTCTCCACACCGACAAGGCGCTTCTTCACAAAGGCAAGTCGGAATAAAACAGACACGTCTCGCTACCAAAACAACACTAGTCGGTCCCAAACTGATTACTTTCACTATATAGGTGTAACATGATTAGTTATGCTTCCACTTGCCACTAAAACTGTTTTTTTTTAAAAATTGGAATGGTTTTATTATTCTAATATTCTGTAGGCCTATTATTCTGTAGCCTATCTTTCTGTATATAGTATATGTTAAAGGTAGGCTATGTAGCCTATAGTTATGAAGCGGTAGGCTATGTACAGTTTATGAAGCAGATTTTGATATATTTTACAAATAATAATTATATAAGCTTCATAAATCGGGGCATGAACATTAATGCAATGTTAAAGGGTTATTCAGGAGTATAGGCTATAATGAATATAGCGATGTTAAATTATTATTTTTTAAATAAATGTACATTATTTGTTGTATCTTGCTAACTTAGCTATAACCCAGCTAACGCGTTCGCTACCAAAGCGACACTAGTCGGTCCCAAACTGATTCACTCTACCCAGTGCCGCGTGCCAGAACAGTCACCACTATCACCAGTTTGCTACCACTAATACGCTATCATAATGGGTAGAGCTAGTGACGGCACTGCATGCAATTAATTAATTTTACCATGTGATGGCACAGTCCTCACCTTATTCATCCCAGTTATTTGCAAGAAGATGGAGTAGAGCAGCAGAATCACAGAGCTGGTCCACACAACAACACTTGCCTAGCCATCCATCTCTGTGTATGTTTTTTTTTTACCTAGCCCTGTGTGTTATGGCCTGGAGTTTGGAGCCTGGACTACTATCCTCTAGCAGGTTTTAAATAGTAAGGGTATCATAGTGCATGAGTGCCTTCCACCATGTGAATTCAATTCTAAAGAAGTTGGGAATGACATTGGATTTTGTAATTTGATAAGAAATTTGCCCCAAGTAATGTTAAAAATGTCCTCTTTATCCTGTCCTCTTGCCACTGCTTTTTCAATATTTAAATAGTAGTTCATCAAGCTTTTCCAATGCTTTGGTGCATACTCTGCATCAGAGAATATTTATTTATTTCACATTTTAAACATTTGTCTGATGTATTGCTATCAAATTATTAATTTTATATCTGGGTATACTAAACTCTATTCATCAATTTGAATCTCAATCTCAAATTGTCATTAATTATAGCTTGCATATTTTCTATATTTTCTTTTTTTTCTCATAACAAATTTACTTCAATTGAATTTTGGATTCTTCTCATTTTTTCAGTGTGAGATTAAGCTAATTCACCAAACGGTGAATTTTTTTATAACCCTTTTTACTCATCTTTACCAGGGATGCCAATAATATTGCAGGGCACTGTATGTATATATTATATATTATAAATATATATATATATATATGTGCTATTATATTACACTGCATGGATATCAGGATTGAAGGGTAACAATTATAATTAGTTATATATAGTCTACCGTTTACAGTTTCCTTATGGTCAATACAATTTTAAATTACTATGATTCTTTTCACGTATAAATTTTCATTAAAAATAAGGATAAGAACTTTGTTTATCCATTCTTCAGAGAAAAAAAGGCCAGACATCCTTTGAGGCAACAAGAACAACCCTGAGAAAGCATAGCGCAATCCAATTCACACTTTATTACTAACACAAAATAGCATACAAAAATAATTAAATTACAAAAATATTGTATCGCAATGATCAGAAGTAAAGAAACAGAAATAACCATAAATAAATTACAAATTGGAATTGTAGTGGATTACACAATGGCAAAAAAGACCTGAACCACTTGAAGAAACGAAGTACTAGCCTTTCTTCAAGAATTAGACTTCTTGACCATTAGTGAAGTATACCAGGGGCGTAGCAGATGCGGGGTACGCAAGTAGTTCGTAATATTATTTTTTTTAATTGAGCGTAGGCTATCAATCAGTTTACATATGACTATGGTTACAAAGTGCAGATTATGAATGATAGAATTAACAAAAAATGAACAGTAGTTCGTAATATGATCCACTCTTGTACCATAGATATGCATATATGCTCTATCAGAGACCCTCTGTGACACTCTCCATTCCCGTCCCATTGTGCTCCTGGTTTTACCCTTTTCCCTCACGTTTCTTGTCATGTTTTCATGTTTCCTGTTTGTCTCCCTCGTGCTGCAGGCTGGGCGTGGTTTTCCCTCTTTGTGTCATTCATTTCCCCTTGCATTTTCTCCACCTATCTCATTCCTTTTCCCCGCTTGCATTCCTCATGCTCTCTTCTCTGTTAATCACTCTCGCATACATTCCCACGCTGCACGTAGTCATTAGCTCATTAACTCTCATTTTCGTTGTCTTGTGCCAGTTCATTAAGTCTTGTTGTTGAAATAACTCTTGTCTTGTTGTTTATATTTATAAATTGTTTTGGCTTGTATATAGAATTGGGATAGTTGTTTAGAATTGTTTATACATGTATGAAAAAGGGATAGGAACAAATAAGTGTTTACTTCTACCTACTCCTTTTCAAACATGTAGTATTCAATTTATTTTGTTTTAATATTTGTTTATTGGTTTAGTGTTTATTTACTTTATTGCTATTGTTCGCTTTTATCTGTTTGTTTGTTTTTGTCATTCATCATTTATTATTTCTTATCATTATTTCTTTTAGTTTTATTTTACATGTTCAAAATAAAAATTTAATTCATTCATTCATTGTCTTGCCTCGTATCTAGAATTTATGCCTTGTTTTGCTTAGCTTTTGCTGCTTCTAAGTCTTGCCTAGCCTAGTGTATTGACGCTACTTATTTTGTTCATGCTTTGCTGTATTTAACGCCTTGTTCTGCTCTGCCTGTCTGCTGCACCTGCAGCTATCCTAGCACCACTCACGCAGCCCCTGTCTCCCGCATCCCTCTCCTCCTCTGCTGCACCTGCCCAGGATTCCGCCACCATCCAGCCCCTTGCCAACTCCCACTCCCGTTCTGCCCTCTGCTAACGCCATTCCTGGATCCAGTCCCTACCCTTATTATCTCCCTCTACTTCTGGAGTTTGGACGAAGTAATAAATTATTGAAGTATTGCCATTCCTGTCTCAGAGTCATGCATTTTGAGTCCAGTCCCTTCTCGGATCCATAACACCCTATAAGAAAATCTCTCGCTCTACGTCTTGTACATTTTTACTTAGGGGTTACTTATTGAAATTGATGATGAGTGCACAGTTCTGCGGATAAGTGTGCTCCTGAATTCCCTCAACAAAACCCGGGAATTAAGGGTTTCAAACCCGGGAATTAAGTGCCCCATTTATGAGAAAAAGTCGCCCACTCAAAAGCTTTTTGACTAAGTTGACTCAAATATGCGCCCTCGAAGGGGTCGTATTCGGACACAGCCCGGGTTACATCCACGAGATATGACATTAGGCTACTGTTGTTCAAAACATGTTCTGAATAAACAAATTCAATCCCAAAATACACGGAGAACGTAAGCATATACTTTTCTGAGTTTCCCGTTTTCTAAAAGGATTATATTGGTTTTTGAAGCCAAACAACTTTCCCTCCAGTGCGTTGAAACCCACTGAAGGTTTGCAGTAATGGTGACAGTAGAGTGGCTGTAAAAATGACTAGGCTACATCTGAACCATGATATACATGTAAATAGCTATATGATGGTTTTTTCTTAGTTTGTTGCGATGCAGCTACATAAAAGGGAAGGGAAATTTAGCAAGAGCAGAAATTAGATATTTTTTTAAAGATTGGTTTGTTTTGCAGTATTGTTAGCTTGTTTGGAGTGCTTTTATTTGTCTTTTTTATTTTTTTTATTTTTTTTTAAACAGCAAAGGAATAAATACTTTTCTCAAAAGGCACAAGAAATTAGCATTTAAGTGCTATTTTTCAAAAGATTTTCCAAACCACAGCTACGCCTTTGGAATATACCATCATTATTCAACCAGCTCCCCTGTGGCATATTTTCCCTTTATAAAGTCCCTGCACAGTCCCTTCTCTCAAAACATAGAGAGACTCCTCCCAGGTCTGGCTCTGCCTGGTGCCAGCTGAACCCTTCCCATTTCTGAAGAATAAAAATGCAGGCCTGAGGAACACAAACAAGTTGCATATGGAAATATTACAAGGCTTTGTGGATCATTCTTTCCATCCTTTGTCTTATCCTGGATAAAACACAGAAATACAATCTATTTTCAATGTCCTCTATTGTATTGCATATAGAAAATAGACCTACAGCTTTCCTGCTCAAAGCAGGGCCTATAGAATACAATAAGGTTTAATGCGAAATGGCTTAACGAGGCAAAAACATCTTAATGCTGATGAGGAAAATGAAAATTGATCAGTTGGAGGGCAACACATGTACCATCAGTGGTGCGGAAGATGAAAGATTTAATAGAAAAATCTGAAAATTGAACCTTGAAAGTTGAAGTTGAAGACATTTTGGGTCATGAGATGGTCAAAATTTCAGAGGTGTGGCCATTCAAAAAAGGTCAACAGTCAACTGGGGGGAAATATAGTTTAATTTGTGAACCAATAAACATATTTCCCAATATGTTACACTCCTCTACTTTGGGTTATATCTAAATCAAATGTTTTTGATTTAGATAAAAAACATTTGATTTAGTTTTCTGGTATAATTTTGTGGTTTTTGTGCAATATTGGCTCATTATAGGTCACGTTAAGCTTGTCATTTTTTGCATAAATTAATTATAAATCTATTAGAGGTGAATTTTTTTTCTTTTCATCAATGATGATACTCATTGTGCCCTGCAACTGGACAAAATGTCAAGGATTTTGATCAAAGTTAAAGGTGTTCTTACCTTGTTAAGCTACATTAAGCCTTTTAGGATGTCCCAAATGTGAGTGCCCTCTGGGGTTTAGAAGCTACTGTTTTTCTGTCTCTAAATTTGTCTAGATATAATGAACCATTTACCTCAGGGTACAGTACGTTCAACATGTAGTCTACCATGTTAAGGTCCTTCTTATCAATATTTGCCTTCTCAGAAATTATGGTGAGGAAATCTTCCATCTGGTGATAGAAATAAAACAGGGTAAGAGATGTTATTCATTCCATTACAAATTCAGAAATGCAGATTTTCCAGCAAGTCATAGATCGGGGATGTAGACGTGTAAGGGACATTTAGCCCATTGCATAGATATAGCCTATAGTCTACATCTTCTTTGACATTTTGGTTTACCCTAATTGGAGTAAGCATTGAAATTGATATGAATATTCTGATGTAGGCCATTATTTTTATAGAAATAAAAACAACAATAAGCCAATAACAATACTTACTTCATTCTCGCCGAAGATAGTCCAAAACCTCACATTACTGCTTATCATCTTCTGGTAGCTCGGTCTTCCTCTAGACTCTTGTAGATTAATGCGGTGTGACAGCTTTCGGCCATGCAGCAGATCGCTGTTCAGGTTCTGAATTGGGAAAGCATTTGCATTAATCATTGCTCGTTATAGCGTTGCCGTCTGGCCAAGTGTTGATGAATAACACATAATGCATACAAGTGTTATAAGTGATATCATGCCTACAGAAGACTAACCATCTTTACTGATGTTTAGCTTATTATGTTTTTATTATAATTAGTGAAATCTATAATGTGTCATGTTTGTAATATTGTAAGCGCGAGCGTCTTTCATATTAAAACGTACCTCTATCTCTACAGAAGTTAGGAGACCACCCAACCCCAGGTTGTTCAGTGCCTCCCTAGTCCTGTAATTACAATTTGGAAGCCATCATTGCACAATTGATTCAGCTGAAACACTTATTTAAAACACTGACCCTAATGTGTCAAATGTTGATGCCAGGCATTAACACTTAACATCCATTTTATCACAATGAGGCACTTGGTAGAGTGAAAATAATCAGTTTGGGACCGACTAGTGTCGTTTTGGTAGCGAACGCGTTAGCTGGGCTATAGCTAAGTTAGCAAGATACAAAAAATAATGTAGCTACATTTATTTAAAAAAATAAACATTTAACATCGCTATATTCATTATAGCCTATACTCCTGAATAACCCTTTAACATTACATTAATGTTCATGGCCGATTTATGAAGCTTATATAATTATTATTTGTAAAATATATCAAATCTGCTTCATAACTGTACATAGCCCTACCGCTTCATAACTGTATGCTACATAGCCTACCTTTAACATATACTATATACAGAAAGATAGGCTACAGAATAATAGGCCTACAGAATATTAGTAATATATTCCATTTAAATTTTTTAAAAAACGGTTTTATGGCAAGTGGAAGCATAACTAATCATGTTACACCAACATATAGTGAAAGTAATCAGTTTGGGACCGACTAGTGTTGTTTTGGTAGCGAGACGTGTCTGTTTTATTCCAACTTGCCTTTGTGAAGAAGCGCCTTGTCGGTTGTGGAGAAGCGTCTCGTCGGTTTGAGAGCGACTTGCCATTTTGGAGAAGCACCGATCGTCGCTGTGGAGCGGCGACTCGTCGGTTTGAGACCGACTTGCCATTCTGGAGAAGCGCCGATCGTCGCTGTGGAGCGGCGACTCTTCGGTTTGAGACCGACTTTCCATTCCGGAGAAGCGCCTCGTCGGTGTGAGAGCGACTAGCCATTGTGGAGAAGCGACCAACGTAGCACAAAGCCATCACTGTTTGTGTATTAAGCTCTCTCGGAAAAAGATATAGCCTACGTTAGCTAACCTGTGGAATTTGTGAGGAGTGACACTAATAAAATAAGGCCAAACAACGAGGTTATCTGTCTCTGTCCATATGCCAAAGATCTGTAAAAATCCTATAAAACCCAGATATTCCATATACAATAGCTTACTTACAAAATAAATATGTGGTAGAGAACTAGCATACATTTCTTACTAAATTATAGGCTATATTCCCTACATGATAGCCCACTCCTAAACATTGAGATTGTATCCTATAATATTTGTATACAAATAGACTATAGCATAATATAGCTACTAACGCTAATCAACATGCTTTTTATAAAACCTCGCAAGTATGATAATATATGATTTTTACAGACCTTTCACATATGGGTGTCTCATTTCAAAGTTAAATGTTACAGTTCGCACATACGTTCGCTAAACTACACGAATAAAATAAGCTCAAACACCTAAATTAGCTGTCTCTGTCTCATTTCAAAGTTAAAAGTTAGGTACCTTTAATTCGTCTTTATGTCGTAAAAACACACACGGCAAAACAAAGCCCGCCCCTATTTTAATATGTTAATTCATAGCCCGAAGGGGGAGGGAATTGTCAACCGACGAACGTCGATACTATGCCTTGGCAAACGGCGAACGTCGATACTACAGGGACGTCATCGGTCAAATAGGCGCCTAGTCACTTCCGGCCGTCTTGGGAGCCAGGCACTACTGTAACGAGTAGCAGACTAGATCAACAGAAGTTATATTTTTCAAATATTGAACTATTTATCGACATTTTTTATTTAGCTAGCACACCTAACATTACACATTTTAAATCGTTTTTTTTTTTTGTATTTAGTAAGAACAAGGTAACGTAGCTAGCAAAAGTAAATTGGGCGCTACATTGCTAACATTAGCTGGCTAGCTAGTTTTGGCGCAGTTTCGGCTAAACCTAACCTTGTTAGCAACCTTGTTAGCTAACGTTAGATTGGCTACTCTTCTGTCCAACGTTAACGTTAATTAAAGTTAGCCATGGCAGAGGGGCCTGAAGTGGAGAATATCGTTGACAAGCTACGCAGACTGACCTTTGAAAAATTTCACATACGAAGAAAAATTTGCTGTGAAATCAGAAGGAAGGCCACAGCCTGCAATCGACACAAAGTCAAGAGGCAGAGGGTTCGATAGTTCTTGGTATTCGCGGGGTAGACTGGCTCACTGGCTCACCTACGGAGAGTCGCCTTTTCTGCTGGCCTTGCCTGCTGTTCTGTGCTGGACGCAGTGGAACGTGGGCAAATCAAGGATTTGACGATATAAAAAACTGGATCGTGCGGTCACAAGGCATGCAAAATCAAAGGAACACGTGAGTGCATTGGTGAAGCTTAATCTTTTGGGGACGAATTTGCATAGAGCATGTTATTAATGAGGGGGCTAGGATTCAGGTGGAAAAACGAAACTGTAAGACGGAATAGGGCTGTGCTTAAACGTTTTCATTGACACAACGACATTACTTGGCCAGCAAGAGTTATCTTTCAGAGGGCATGATGAATGAGGGAAGTTCGGCTGAACAAGGGTAACTACAGAGAGTTTGTTGAAGTGATGGCCAGGTATGATGATTTGCTTACCTCTTACTTGGAGTCATCGACTGTGTGTCCAAAACCATTCAGAACGACCTTATTTATTCCATTGCATCGACTGTACAGGATGAGATAAAACGCGAGGTAGATTCCGCTCCGTTTTTTGCCTGGCAAATTGACGAAACAACTGACATCAGTTGTCACTCCCAGCTTTCACTTGCATTGCGATACGTTGATGAAAGTGGGCAAATTCAGGAGAGATTTATCGGACGTCTCAAGTGGGCGAGATGCACAATCCGTGTTTAATGTAGTGAGTGCAGAGATGGCGAAGTTCGATTTTGAGCACAAATTGGTAGCTCAGACGTATAACGGGGCTGCAGTCATGGCATCTGCATTATACGGGCTACAGACTAAAGTGAAAGAGGTTTCCCCCAGTGCACTGTTTGTACATTGTTACGCTCATCGCTTAAATCTTGTGCTAAGCCAGGCAGCAAGGTGCATTACTCAAGCTAGGGTGTTTTTTCGCTACTCTAGGAGGCCTTTCTTCTTTTTTTTCCAAGTCAACGAAGAGAGTGGCTTTACTGGAGAAAACGGGCTGTGCACGGCTTCCCAAAAATGCCCCGACGAGATGGAATTTCCACTCACGAGTTGTCAGCACCATTGCCAACAATCGTGATGAATTACTGGAGACCTTCTCTGAAATCATTCATTCTCCGGGTATGGATGACGACACCGTAAATGCTGCCCAAGGGTTCATTCGATCTCTGGAAGACTTCAAATTCATGTTTCTGCTTTCCCTTTTCGAGGGAATATTCACATTGATGGACCGTGGTGTTTGAAGTTGTGCAGCAAAAAGCAATGGACGTTGTTTTTTTGCAAGGGCAGAATCGAAAATCTCATCCTCTGGCTAAATGATCAAAGATCGGACGCCGCATTCACTGCCGTGTATGACAAAGCTGTGCAGCTAACGGATGATCCAGCACTTTCACAGAGGAGAAGGAGGGCGAGGGGCACAAGGGGCTAGGGCAGGTACAGGATGTCAAGCAGTATTATTCACAGCTATACTTCGCAGTGTTCGACAACCAAATCTCTCAAATCAGACAGAGATTCAGTGATTTGGACAGCTTAAGCTTTCTTCAGCTGTTAAATACAGAGAGGTTTGAAGACATGCATCGCACGTTCCCAGATGAGGCACTGAGAAGCTTGATGCATAGCTTGATGTGGATTTTCTGAGGGCTGAGCTTCAGGTATTTTATTCTGACAAGGAGCTTCAGGGCAGGAAGGGCAAACTGCGCAATCTACTGAGGGAATTCAAAGGAAACAAACTGGATAAGGCAATGCCACAGCTATATCTGCTAATGTCTTTGGGGGGCCACAATTGGAGCAACTTCAGCAGGTGTAGAGAGGAGCTTCTCATGTTTGAAAAGGGTCAAGTCCTACACAAGGAGCACAATGGGGCAAGAGCGCCTTTCAGATTTGGCTGTTTTGTCAATTGAGAAGGGCATGGTAAAAACAATGGAGAAGAGTCCCACATGGTATGACAAGGTGATAGAGAAGTTCACACTACAAAAAGAGTGGAGGGCTGACTTTGTTTTTAAGGGCATAAGCAGATACACAATATACCTTGTAATGCTAATCATAAAGGTTATAGGTTAGGCATTCAAGTAACCTAACTTGTTTATGTCGCTTACCTATCTTAGGTAGCTTTTCACATGTTCAGACATTTTGTCCATATAACATAATGAACAATAAATTCGGAAATAAGGGCTAAATAACAGATTTGGCTGTGCATAATGTCATGATAATGTCATGATTTCAAATCAATATCTTTTGGGGGGAAATTAGCAGAGCTATAATGAAATACATTTTTAATATTGCATGATTTAATTTTAATTGATCTTTACAAATATGTATTTATTCCATCTGCTTACTACAGTAAATTGCTTTGAGGGAAGGGAAAGTAAAGAAGAGGGATCGCAAAGTAAAGGGGCAAGGTAGGGAGAAAACCTAATGGCAATAACTCCTCCTGAGGATAGCAGACAGGAATGACTAGATAGAAATGCACGGTATTGCCTCAGGCTATAGGAAAATGTCGTTATTTTATAATTTTAGCTGGCAAAAAAAAAGGCAATGAAATTACAAAATCAAAAGAATTTACCAACTAAAAAGGATGGGTTGATGGAAAGGACCTAAATGTTCAGCAAAATGGCAGTCTCATGGTTGTCAACAGTCTCATGGCCACAAACTGGTTGCTTATAATAATAGGTTTTGTAAACAGCTATGGTAAAATTAATGGAAAATCTAATTTCCTGATCCACTTCCTCTCTATGCCCTGTCATGCCCTCTCCTGCTGTGTCCTGTAACACAGGGAAGTTGTCTCCTGCCCTCTGCCTCCAAGTCAAGCACTGCAAGTAGACAGCATGATGTTTGTGGTGAGAGGAGAGCAGTCCATTCTGGAGAGGACACAATGCAATCGGAGCAGGAGAGGGACAGTTCCATATCCATACAGATAGAGGAAGCTATACTGTTATCAAGTGGTAAACATTTTGAAGCTTATCAATCCTGTATTACTGTTCCTCTTTGTTCTCTGTGGAAATTTGTCCCTTGCTACTAGTACCCTGGTCTTATTACATGGATATCCTTTTTTTTTTCTGATGTGTTATGAACTTCACAATGTATGATAAAATGTAAAGTAAGACAAGGCCAAACCACAGTGAACATGTACATTGGAAAAAAAGAAACTCGCAGTCCAATTTGACGCTAAACGTATAACAAGAAAAGGACTGGCTGTGTCTAAAATATACTGGTGGCTATCTGTAAACTTTACTGTTATAGGACCACCATGGGCCCTATCTTACACCCGGCGCTAAGCAGCACTAACCTAAACGCAAGTGACTTTGCTATCTTACACCCGGCGCAGGGTTCATTATAGCCACTTGCGCTCACGTCGGATAAATACCAATTGATGTTGCGCCCATAGCAAGTGAACTGGGCGTGTTGGTCTTAAAATGAGGTGTGGCCAGGATTATTTTTGGCGTATTGCTATCTTGAGCCAGCAGAAAGTGCTTGCGGTAAAACCACGAAAAACCTGGTCATGTCGCAGTTGTTTACATGTTATTTTAACGGCATATATAAGTGCGTCTACATAGGCGTGTGCACAACGTGCGTACACGCTCTTGTGCCACACAGGGGACGCGCACAAGCATGACTAAAAATATCAAGATTACAATGTGAAATATTATTATTGTGTAGCACATACCAGTCAGTGAAGGGGGAATTTCGCATTAAATAGCTTTCAGCCCACTCCATCAACATCCAGGCGATGTGCGATGGTACGTGTAAGGTTATAGACCGCAATTATCCTGGATCAAGCTATGACTTAGCCTATATTTGCCAATAATTCCTGTCAATCTTTGTGGGATCAATCTTCTGTTATGGGTCAATGGCTATCCATTAACACCTATATCAAGCCTAATGCGCAAATTGTCATTTACACCTAATGCTGTAAGGGGTTTGAAGCGCTACTGCGATGAGCCCCACGTAACACGGGCAGAGGTATATGAGGAAGATAACTCCTCGGCAGAGCCAAACAATAAACACCCTAATGAAACGGGATAGCCAAGAAACTGGCGAAAATAAAGAAAGTAGGAAAGGCAAGAACAGGAAAAAACTATTTACCTTCGGAACGTGACTATAACGCCCGATAACTGGTGAAATGAATGAAAATAAAATAAAACTCAAACTCTCAGAGACAAAGAGAGTAGGAGGAGGAAAAGACAAAAGAAAAGTAAGGGGACTGAAAAGCAATCCCCTGAGCTTCAGGCAGTCTAAGGTCTACTGCAAAAAAACTAAAGAACAGATCTTTTAGGGCAGACAGAGAAAACAACTAAGCCCTGACATTCGTAGGAAAACGAAATTATCTCGAAGCGCCCGGAAGCGGAAACTCAGGGGATTAAATACCTGGCGCCAGGTGAAAAGAATAATTATCTGGGTAAAATAAAATCCCGCAACGGAACGCGGAAAATCCGATAGATCGGAAACGTGGATTAGGCGTGGAAAGTGAGAAATAGGTAGGGAGACCATGACAAATGCGTGAACTGTCATTTAATGGAAAACTCACGCGCTGAGTTCTGAAAATGCGCTTCAGATGTCATTACAATTCAGCTCTCTAGGCCTACAGCCTATAAGTTAATAGAATAGTTTTGATACATATAGCCTATTCCTTGATCACACTAAACACGCACAAACTCTGTTTCGCCAACATATAAGCAATCTGACAAGGTGGAAAAGCAGGCTTTTAAAGGGAATGGGATATGACATTTTGATTGGTTTATTGCATGTCACGCCCGAGACACACCTAAAAACACGCTGTCTAAATAGCAAAAGTGGACTTGGACACGCCCTAAATACACTTAACGCCATGCGCTTAGACCAAGCCTCACGGGCTCTATCTTGGTGATCTTAGCGATTGATCTAAGCGCATGGCGTTAAGTCTATTTAGGGTGTGTCCAAGTTCACTTTTGCTATTTAGACAGTGTGTTTTTTGAGCGCTAAGCACGGCGCAACGTGCAAATGGGCTGAACCTAGTCTCTTCATTAATTATAGGTATGTCTTGGGCATGACATGCAATAAACCAATCAAAATGTCATATCCCATTCCCTTTAAAAGCCTGCTTTTCCACCTTGGCGGATTGCTTATATGATGGCGAAACAGACATGCTCGTGCATGTTTAGTACAAGGCTATATGGATCAATAGTAGCCTATGATCAATGTTATTCGGACTAACCATTATGATTTCCCGGTAATTCCTGACAGTGCTGTTATTTTACAAAATATATGCGGTTAAATTTCGTTAAAAGCTACCAATGGCTTCCGTCTCACCTTAGAAACCGCCAAATTAGCCTGCTTGTTTAACAAATTTTGTTTGATTATGCAATGAAGCGATGAACTCATGTTCAAGCTTCATCCGAATTTCATTAGGCCCACCTGCATTCTAATTTTGATTAATAACATAAATAACGTTATTTTGCCTTAATGATGACACTAAATACAATAAAGCTGTCAGGTTGGCAACCCATAGGTTCACGCATATTTTCCCTTGTTTTATAATGTCCTGCTTAATGGAAATGTGACCAACCTGTTTTACTGGTAGCGTAATGCTTTAAAACAATCCACCTTCCCAGGAAGAAACAGCAGGGGAAACAGACCTGCTCCTGTAAAGCGCACATGCAGGTATTAAAATTAATTATGAATTAATTGTAACATGCTGCAAATTTGTTTTAGTTTCTAATTAGACGCTTAGTTCTCTTTAAAATCTTTTGTTCAGTTATGGAATAACAGGTGAAATCAGCGGGGTTTTAATAAGCTGAGGGTATGGAAACCTTGTCACTGTAATTTAAAAAATATGAAGGACGAAGAATAACTAAGGTTATAATTCAGTTAACATGGTGACATTTATCTCCATTATTAACCATAGGCTATCGAAAAAACCTTATGCACAGCAAGTCTGCTGTAGCCTAGTCTTTTTGAAAAACAATAAATGCAATATTCACTGGACAAGGTTTTGAACTTTTTTCAGTCACAAACCATTCTATTTACTTACAGGCTCTATTCCTAGATAAACAGAGCTGTATTGTAATGACATCTGAAGCGCATTTTCAGAACTCAAATTTTCAGTCCGTCTATTGCATGTGCGCGAGTTTTCCATTGAATGACAATTCACGCATTAGGTGTAAATGTCAATTCGCGCATTAGGCTTGATATACAGTAGGTGTTATCAGCTCCTTTTTAATTCGCTGAGGGAAAGGTATGTGGACCTATGGGCCCTTTTATTATTATGCATTTTTTTATATAGCCTACACAATAATAATATTTCACATTGTAATCTTGATATATTAGTCATGCTTGTGTGCACCCCTGTGTGTAACAGACAGGAGGGTGCGCGCGTTGTGCACACGCCTATGTAGACGCACTTATATGCGCCATTACAATAACATGTAAACAACTGTGACATGACTTTAGACCAGGTTTGTGGTGGTTCTAGCGCAAGCGCTTTCTGCTGGCTCAAGATAGCAATACGCCAAAAATAATCCTGGCCACTCCTCATCTTAAGACCAACACGCCCAGTTCACTTGCAACGGCGCAAGAATACATGGTATTTAAACGACATGAGCGCTAGGCGTTATAATGAACCCAGCGCCAGGTGTAAGATAGCAAAGACACTTGCGTTTGCGTTAGCCCCGCTTAGCGCCGGGTGTAAGATAGGGCCCCACGTCTTTTATCTTTGAACGCACGTTGACTGCCAGGTCTTTTGGTTTAGGCTACAAAGTTTGAGAACTTTGTGATGGGTGTTCGTAATTAACAGTTGCGATCCAACGACGTCTTCTTCAGAATCAAAAAGAAATACAGACAACGCACCGGGAGGTATATAAATACCCTCCCATCAATTACACATAGTAAGGTGCGCATGTGTGGGACTAATAGATCTCGTCATTGATTCCACATACATAATATTATATTTAACAGGGCAGAGAAAAGACAGACAAATGTCATAGGTAAATAAACTGAATAATATCCTATTATGAGCATGTCATAAACAATATATAATGAAAATCAAATAGCCTACACAAATTACAAAAAACATGAAAGATTCAGAGACTCATTTAACCCATTGGGTTCCACACTATTAAGTGTATGTATCCAGTACGCCTCTCTGTGGAGCAATTGCTTAATAATATCTCCGGCTTTGGATGACAAAGTGATTCTCTCAATACCCCAGAATTTTTGAGAAGAGACAGAACCATGATTGGCTTCAGCGTAGTGTCGCGCAATCGTATAGTCCATATTCTTGGAGCAGATCGCAGTCTTATGTTCAGCAATTCTATGTTTGAGGGCTCTCTTAGTCTGACCGATGTAGATTTTGGAGCATATACATTTCAACATGTATATTACATGGGTGGTGTTGCAATTAATGAAGGTGGTTATTTTGAATTCCTTGCCCGAACGTGGATGACGGAAAACTCTAATGTCATGAGAATTAGAGCAATGGACACAATGTCCACAGCGATAGAACCCTCTAGGTAGGTAGCCAGGAGGGTTTTGACTGCGGACTACTCACCATGCTATGAACCACCTTATCTTTTAAGTTATGTGGCCTTCTAAAGCACACTCGCGGAGGTTCGGAGGTAAACTTATTCAAAAGAGGGTCACTCTGGAGAATGGGCCAGTGTTTACGGACAATGTTTTTAACTCTTCCAGTGACCGGATTGAACTCAGTGGAAAAGCAAATACGAGGAGGGGTAGCACACTTAGGCTTTTTACAGAGGAGGGACTTCCTATCAGTATGGCGGGCACGGTCAATGGCGGCGGTAATGTCAACAATACTGTAGCCTCTCTGGAGAAATCTGCTACGCATCTGACAGATGTTGCTCTTAAATTCTGCATCCGTGCTACAGTTGCGTCTCAAGCGCAAGAACTGTCCGATCGGTTATCAGTTGACGGGGGTGATTACTATCTGCTCTTAACAGAGTATTTCTGCTTAAAGGTTTATGGAAGGTAGTAGATTCAAGTTTACCGTCATCACCTTTAAAAATAGTCAGGTCCAGAAAATTAATGGATCTCACGCCATGTTCCTCTGTAAAAGACTGTTTCTAGAATTCACAAACCTCAAGAAATCCTCAAGTTCATGTACAGTACCATCCCACACGAGCAGTATGTCATCAATATATCTACGTATCACCTATATACGAAGGCAGGGTAGGAACCAATTTCTTAATAAAGAAGTCAACATATTGTGAGAAAGGTTCTGTAAGGCTATCACTGCCTGACACTATAGGACGCAGTGGAGGATCAGATACAGACTTGTGAATTTTTGGGAGGCCATACAGTACCGGGCATATGGGGTATTTGGTAATTAAGTAATCCCTTTCATTTTTTGTGATCCAACCCGCAGACAAAGCATTCTCTATGGCAGTGTCAATTTCACATTTTATACGCTCTGTTGGATTAGCACAAAGAGGTAAGTAAAATTTTTTATTCAAAAGTTGTTTTTTTATCCCCTTATCGTACTGCTCAAAAGCTAGAACAACTACTGCTTCGTCTTTGTCGGTGCTGCGAATGACCAAATTGGAATTAAGCTGTAGATCTTTCAAGGCTTTGCGTTCTTCTGAATTTAAATTGTTCCTGTATCGAATATGTTTATTTGCCAAAACAGAAAGATAATTTTCCACCAAGCGACAGAATGTAGTGATAGTGGGGTTAAGGTTGGAGCTAGGCAGGAACACGGATTTACCTTTGAATGAGGTGTGTTCTCTCATTTCACTGCAACTATCAGTGTTGCTAGGTACAGTTAAAACGTTCGTCTGTGCAGAGAAAAAAATGTTTCAAATGTAATTGTCTAAACAACTTAAAAGAGTCCACTTTTACCTTAAAAAAATCACATTGGTTAATAGGAGAACCTTTACTTAGTACAGACAATTCAACCTCACTCAAAGGAAAGCCAGAGATGTTGATTACTGTTTGTTGAGATTGCGCTGGGATCTCCTCAGGGAATCGAATGGAGGGCTTCTTCCTCCGTGCCCCCCGGGACCCCCTCCGTGTCTTCTTTGGTGCTGCTGGCGGCGTACGGCAGGAGGAAAAAAAGGCTTGTAGGACCGGGCCTGTCGGCCTTCAGCGTCGCTCACGTCAGAGGAATCCCGTTCACTGGCTGTCGAAAGTGGGGGATCCCTGTTTCTTTTGAACCAGGCTGGGCGGGATCTGGAGGTGAAGCGAAGATGGCTGCCTTGCCAGCCATAGACTGTACCATTGGAATAATCTAAAGTGTCTCTCTCATACTTCTTAAGTTTGTATGTTTTCAATTCTTTTTGGAAAATGTCCAAAGAAGCAGAGATTTTGTTGGTAATGGAGGTGTACGTGTCTATGTCCACCTTTTCTTTTATGTGCGACACTATCCTTACTATGTGTAATTGATGGGAGGGTATTTATATACCTCCCGGTGCGTTGTCTGTATTTCTTTTTGACTCTGAAGAAGACGTCGTTGACGTCGAAACGTCAGTCTCATTAAATAATTTTTTGCTCTGAGCTCTGTGTGCTCCACTCCTCCTTATCTCGGGTTACTCCTATATCGAAGTGGTCCGGGTAAGGTATTCTTTCAGTTCGCTGGTCCTTTTGTTGAGCACCTATAGTCCTTTTTTTATATAGCCGGCCTGTAGCGTGTTTGGGATTACCCCCTTTTTACATTATATATTATAATTTTGAGTCGAGTATTCGTTAATTATTAAATTATTTTACAATTTATCAATTCATTTATATATTGCTGAATTCATCCATATGATAATTTCTATCATAAAGGCATATTTATTTTTTTAAATTTTGACAAAAATGGGATTCCATAGTCTTCACCACAAAGAAACAACCCAGCAAATATAAATCACACAATTAACTCAATGGTATTGTTACTGTTGATATCATCATCAACATATTTATTGTTATTATTATTCTGTCAATAGGCTGTTGGGGTGGTGCACTCTGGTCCAAAATCACAAATGGACACATGGGGTGTTCAGGTTAGCTACACAAACTAAGTATGTATAAAGCCAGTTTGTGCAACATTTATCATGAAGAACAAGGTTATTGTCTCCTGACAAATTTTCCTATTGAACTCTATGGAAAAATAAGTCAGGAGAAGAAACCCTTCAAGTTATTCATCCATATCTACTGCATATCTGGCAACAGAGTGATGGTTTAAAGCTTGTTTGATACGTCAGACCCTTAATGACTTACAGCCATTTAGCCAACCATGTGTTCCATACTGTTCCAGCATAATTTACAGCTAAATCTAGTCCCACCCCCCAATTCCCATAGAGAGCCATTCAAATGCAGAGATGTTATAGTATTGCTTGTAAGAGTACCAGAAAATAAGATATCAAGAGTCTTTTGATGTTGTTGGGTCACAGACATCAGGAAGTCATGGCATGCAAAGGATATGTGACCAAATATTAAAAATTATTACTTTATTCTATATATAAATGCAGGGGGGCCAATAATTGTGGCCAATGTGGTTTTGTTAAAAATAATTATTTCTTGATGAGGGATTTTTTTTTCTCATAATAAATTAACGTCAATTAAAGGTTGGATTCTTCTTGTTTTTTCAGTGTGAGATTAAGCTAATTCACCAAACGGTGAATTTTTTATAACCCTTTTTGCTCATCTTTACAGGGGGGGCCAATAATTTTGTCCTCAACTGTACCTCACAGACAAACATAAAACCTCACAATCTATCACTAAGTCCAACTATGAGAATCCAATAATAACAAAACATGAAAATTAAAGAACAATACTTTAATAAGAAAGAAATGATAAATTATGACTATTATAAAACAGAGGCCGCAGCAGACTGTTGGAATAAACCAAGGTCTGCCATTATACCAAAATTAAGTTAATAAAGATGATAAATGTGACCTAATAAAGTGTGAGCAATCTGTAAGTCAGTTTATGTGTATTGGTCTAAGCAGTCCAGTCAAAGTCATTTAAAAAGCACAGGCTGCAGGTGGCTCACCAAGTTAAGCCACTAATCCAAAATGTGCCAGGGCTGGCTGTGGGGAAAAGCTGGGGGGCAGTGTTTAATGATCTAACCCCCATTTTGATTTGTCCCTGACATCATGGTGCAGTGTGTTCTTCTGCTTTTTCACTTATGATTATGATAAAGCTGATTACCTGTCTGTATCTCATTACGTTGTGGGCTCAAATAGAGATGTAGAGAGCAGTGTAGTCACTGTGATTGAAAACACATAACCAGTCCTAGATGATGTGGTGATGGACACCCACATTGCCCTTTCTCAGATAAGACTGGCCAGCTGAGATTTATATTGTAGTCTTAGTTGTAAAATGTATGCAGTGTGTGGGTCTGTGAAAATATAAAAACCCAGGGTAACATATTGATTGGTTATACTAAAAATTGAAGTCAGATCTGTAAGGGTGATGGACTTTAGTTGTTATGTAATCTAACCTCAAAGCACTACTCTGTGAGCAACACATTGAAGCAAGTGATCCTTTTCTCAATACAAATTGCACAAATTCTTTAGCTATTTTCCATAACCTAAAAATCCACCTTTTCATTTAATTCTTCTCTCACTTTACTATGCAGGTCTTGTACCAATCATCTGAAGCACATCTCTGATTTTATCTTGACATCAGTTTTCTCAGTCGCTCTTGGTGGTCTGCTTACCATTTTAAGTGCTCCTTTTGTATGTCGCTTTGGATAAAAGTGTCTGCCAAATGCCTAAATTGTAATTGTAATGAAACCAAATATCTCGATAACTGTCAGACTGATATTTTGTCAGTTCCTAACTGAGGCCCTTATTGCTATGTGAGCAGCCCCTGTACCAATGACATGTGTCACCTGACTATGCCCCACCCCCATGGTCCAAGTCACCCATGCCTCTACCCCCATCCCCGGCCTACTGGACATGCTTGTGCACCCATTGGCTGAGTCTGTGGGCATAGGCAGGGGGGCTAACAGTAGAGATGGAGCGGCCTGGGTGACGGAGGCTCTTCCACAGGTGCTCCAGTCGCTTCCTCAGGCCATACACTGTGAAAACGTCTACAATCCCGATGAAGTACCGCTGTTCTGGCCCGTCAATCACATGCAGTGGGTTCTTGAAGCTGGGCAAAAGCCGACGGTTCTGCACATGGAAGTCCAGAGGTCCTGGCGAATCAGGTGAGTCTGACCAGGGGACAGGGTTCCCGGGGTCCCCATCCTGCCTGCGCTCTGTTCCATAGTCGGGCGAGGCCTTAGACACCAGGAGGGCAGAGTCTTCCTCTGGACCCATGTGGGCGGGGCTTGAGCCCCTATTCAGCACTCTATTGGAGTAAAGGGGAAGGGGTGAGCCAAACAAGAGTGACAAATCAGGGCAGAGGCCTCAGGGTGCAGTACCAGAAAGTGTGAGAAAGGGGTTGTGCTTCCAGGTTGCTAAATGCATGCATGCATTCAGCCCCATCCACACTTTAACTGTGCTTGTCACATCGCTCCCCCAACGCACACACTACCAAGTACTCTGCCCAGAGCTCTGAACAGAAAATGGCCTGCAGCAGGTAACATGCAGAGCAGGTGTGTGAGTAGGTGAGCTGTGGTGAGCATGAGCAGCCTAGTGGTTTGACAGGGTTATCTGCAGAAAAATGCATGTGCTTTATGTTGATGTTACATGCCTGCCTGCTGTTCGTCTTGTGTTGGAGAGAGACCAGGACCTGGAAATATAAATAAATACAAAATATTAAATAAAACATATGAACAAAATATAAATATTGTTATGTATAATTTCTTCTTCCCCTGACTGTCGACTTTTTCCCACGACTGACCGACTAATTTAATTTACAGTAGGTTTGCTAAGGTCATTATGAAGGCATCAGCATTTGGATCTTCTTTCATGTGAGTAGCCTACTTCGAGTTAAAATTGTAGCTACATTCGTTATATGTTAACCAGAAGACTGACTGGATGTCTCGGAACCACTTCTGGTCCCCAACAGTTGGTTTCAGGTCGTAACATATAATTGGGGGCTCGCCCACGATTGTTCTTTAATAATAGCCTTTTTCGGTATTTACAGAACGTGCTTGCTTGCTTGATTTCGTGTGTCATTAGCTATTTTGTTCGGTGGGGGATTTTCTCTGAGTATTAAACGTGGATTCTGTTAACTACGTGTAATTTTAGTTAAAGAAATATGGCGTTGATTCTGGACAAATTTGTTGTTAATCCAACGTCGCAGCAATTTAATGAGTGCACGAATGCGCAGCTCATCGCTATTGCAGAAGATGAGGTAAGAATAAATCGTTCGGGTACCAAAAAGTAAATAAAATCTGTTTTACTGCAGGCCTTAATTGAGTTAAATATTTTGCCAGAGGAAACTGCGAGTTTGGGAGACGATATGACCTTGGAACATCTTAAACTACAACTTGAGATAAGAAAGGTAGTATTAGCAGAGAAAGAAATTCAATTGCAATTTAATGAGAAAAACGACATGAGAGAAAAGGAAATCGAATTTAAGAAATTGGAGTTGGAAAATGAGAAGGAATCAAAGAGACAGAAATTGGAGCATAGCTGTCATGGTTAGTGGCTGTCTCCTTTTGTTTTTACCATGGTTTTCCGTTTGGCGTCGTCTGAGGCTCTATCGGATTTTTTCTTCCTCCGTTCCGGTGTTTGGATCTCTCCGGGTCATTATCTTCTACACCTGTGTTTGGTTTCCGTCGGCTATAAATAGAGCTTCACTTCCGCTTTCCGGTGCTTCTAGATTGTTGTGGAGTTGTTACTAGAAAGCCGGTATTAGGTATAGGTATTAGTCTTAGCTTTTGTATCTCTGTTTTATGTTATACAGAGACACAGCTATTGGTATAAGATATAGGATTAGAATTTCTGGTTTTCTGTCCTATCGCTCTCTATTCTTTTCTTTTTGCCTGCAGCCTGTTTATTCTTTGTGCAGCTCCTTAGCCGACTGAGCTGTAGCTACAGGCTTGCTATTTTGTTCGTTTCTTTTCAGTTTTCTCAACCTCTGATATACGCAGATCAATTAGTGCGTGAGGTTCTTTCTTTTTGTTTGTTTCTCGCTGTTTTAGTGAATTCTCGCCTCCTTTTGAGGTTGTTTTGTGTTAGCCTTGAGCTAGGGAAGTTTTGCTCCCGCTTATCAGTTTCCCTTTTGCGGTTTAATTCCGCTTCTGTGGCGTGTCTTTTAGATACGCTTTCTGTATCCTTATCTGTCGCGTTTGGTTCTCTATTTTCTAACCTAAAACCTGACAATAGCATGGAGCTAGAGAATAGAAAGTTTGAAGCAGATGAAGCAGTACGCTTGCGGGAACTTTAACTTGGGGTTGGTGGTCATGTATCATATTCATCGGGATTTGATGTAAGCCAACATATTCTAATGGTTCCGCCTTTTGTAGAAAAGGATGTAGATAAATATTTTTTTGCATTTTGAAAAAGTTGCAACTAATTTAAAATGGCCAAAAGATGTTTGGGCTCTTCTTTTACAGTGTGCTTACTGGTAAAGCTCAATATTCTTTGAACTCATATTCTTCATTGTCTGCTGAACAAAGCTTGCAGTATGGAGAGGTAAAGGCAGCTATATTGAGAGCTTATCAGATGGTTCCAGAAGTATAGCGACAGCTATTTAGAGATTATGGTAAACAAGATGGTCAAACGTATTCAGAATTTGCTAAAGAAAAAGAGATACTCTTTGACAGATGGTGTGACTCACAGGAAATTAACTCTGATTTTAACAAACTGAGAGACATGATTCTTGTGGAGGATTTTAAAGGAGGTCTTCCTGATGATTTAGCAACTTATTTGAATGAACAGAAAGTTCTGGAGGTCGATCAGGCAGCTGTAATCACAGATGAATATGTAATTATACATAAAGGGAATGTTGCAGAGAAAAAAGCATGTGATTTTATGAAGCATGACTCCAAGGCTATGATTAAAAGCCCAGTTAGCCAAGACAAAGTCAGGTACTCATCTAATGCAGGTGATAAGGAAGATATAGGTGTACCTGTTAGTAATGAGAGGGATTCAGGAGCTAGACAGCTTTTGGTTTGTTTCTTCTGTAAGAAAGGATGTCTGAGTGTTGGTCATTACAGAGGAAAAACCAGTCTTCCAAAGGAGTGGTTCTAGTGAATACACAGGCACGTGGGCTAAAAAATGTACTTGGTTGGGCTGGCAAGGCCAATATTAAAGGAATATGCACCATTTGTTACGAAGGGTACTGTTTCTTTGTCTCAGGGGAGACTGTTTCACAGCCAGTAACCATTTTAAGGGATACTGGTGCAGCCCAACCTTTTATTTTGGAAGGGCTTTGCCCTTGTCTGAAGAATCTTTTACTGGGACTAGCGTCCTGGTTCAGGTGTTTGAGATGGGTTTTGTAGATGTACCACTTCATGGTGTTAATTTGACATCAGATTTGGTGTCAGGTTATCTAGAAGTTGGTGTTCAGCCTAAACTTCCAATTGAGGGTGTTACATTCATACTCGGGAATGATTTAGCTGGTAACAAAGTACTGGTAAGTCCTAGACTGTCCAAGCAGCCTGTGCTGACATAGTCCAGGAAGAGTTGGTGGAGAAATATCCTGCAGTTTTCCCTGCCTCTGCTGTAACCCGTGCCATGGCTTAAAGGAAGGATAAAAGTGCTATTAATAATGGTGGAGACAATGATCTCAGTGACTGTGTAAACTTAAGTGGGATTTTCGATGAAAAATCTGTTGAATCTCCATTTAGTGATTCTTCTCACTCAGTCAGCATTAAAGATAAGCACTTAAGGTTACCAGAAGGTCCTGTAGATGAGTTGGGACAAAATTCAGTGGCACGTGAAAGCTTGATTGAACACCAAAAGCAAGATGCAGATTTGTCATCAGTGTATGAAGCTGCCTTGACAGAGGATGAAATGAGCAAAGTTCCTTGTTGTTATTTTTTGAAAAATTTAATTTTGATGAGAAAATGGAGGCCACTAGAGGTTCCTGCGCAATAGGAATGGAACACAGTTTTTCAGGTGGTGGTTCCGTTAGTTTACCATAAGCAGATTCTTAATCTTGCTCATGACGGTACTATAGCAGGACATTTGGGCATAGAAAAAAATGTATGACCGTATTCTGCGACATTTCTTTTGGCCTGGTTTGAAGCAGGATGTTGCAGAGTATTGTAGGTCTTGTCACATTTGTCAGGTTTCTGGAAAACCAAATCAGAAAATTCAAGTCGCTCCCTTGCAGCCAATTCCTGCTTTTGAAGAGCATTTAGTAGGGTTATTATTGATTGTGTTGGTCCACGAACAAAGAGCGTTAACCAGTACTTACTTACCCTCATGTGTGCATCCACCTGGTTCCCTGAGGCAATTCCTATTCCTTTGATGAAAATAACTGCTCCAGTGGTGATAAAGGCCTTAATTCATTTTTTTATTTATTTTTGGAATCCCTATGTCAGACTAAGGTACTAATTTTATGTCTGGGGTTTTTAAGCAAATGATGCAACAGCTCAATATCCGGCAGTATCACTCCAGTGCCTATCATCCAGAGTCTCAAGGAGCACTTGAACGGTTTCACCAAACCTTGAAGTCAATGCTTCAAACCTTTTGTTGTGAATTTCAGCGAGACTGGGGTGAGGGAGGACCTTTGATGTTGTTTGCTATCAGGGAGGTAGTTCAGGAGTCGTTGGGCTATTTAGCCCAGCAGAGCTGGTTTTTGGTCACACTGTACGTGGACCTTTGAAGCTTCTCAAAGAGAAGTGGCTAGCTGATGACTCTCCTGCTAACATCCTTGATTATGTGAGCAGTTTTCAGGCTAGGCTTAGGAGAGCATGTGAGGTGGCTAAGGCTAATCTGAAGAGTTCTCAGGAAAAAATTAGGTTTTTGTATGACCATAATGCCAAGCCACAGAAATTCTGTCTTGGTGATTAGGTGCTAGTTCTACTGCCAATTCTTGGCTCCCCTTTGTAAGCATGCTACAATGGTCTATACTGTATTGTGCATATAATCTGTGATGTGAACTATCTTGTTGCCACTCCTGATTGGAGGAAAAGGAGTAGGCTTTGTCACATTAACATGCTGAAGGCATACTATGTGAGGGGTGAGACTGATGGGAAAAGTACAGAAGGAAAACCTGTTGTCTTGGCAAGTCTGGTAGACCCTTTGGTTGGGGAAGAACTGGACTTTGGCAGGCCTCCGAGAGGACTAGTGGGATGGCTACAAAACAGAGATTCTGAGTAACTTAGAGTCACAGTTAGGTCATCTCAAAGAAAAAGGACAGAGTTGACTGAGCTCATTCTGTCCTAGAGTTTTGTTTGCTGATGTACCAAGCAAAACCATGTTTGTCTATCATGACATTGATGTTGGTACGGCTACCCCAGTAAAACAGCACCCATACCGTGTAGGCCTTGAAATGGCAAAACACATACATAAAAATATCTTGTACATGCATGAGAATGGCATCATTGAACCTTGTCAAAGTGAATGGAGCTCTCCATGTTTGTTGGTGCCTAAACCTGATGGCACATATAGATTCTGTACAGACTACCGAAAGGTTAATGCCTTAACTAGAGCAGACTGTTATCCTCTTCCGAGGATAGACGATTGCATTGATCGAGTCGGTCCAACTAAATATGTCAGCAAGTTTGACTTACTGAAGGGTTACTGGCAGGTCCATCTGACAGAGTGTGCAAAAGATATATCTGCCTTTGTTACCAGTGAAGGGCTATTCCAGTATACAGTGATAGCATTTGGAATGAAAATGCACCTGCTACATTTCAGAGGTTGATTAATCAGGTGTTGTCAGGCTTGCATAGATGTGATGCCTATTTGGATGATGTTGTCATATATACTACAACATGGGAAGAGCATATACAGCAGATCCAAGCTCTCTTTGACCGTTTGGTGGAAGCAAATCTTACTGTCAATTTAGCCAAGTGTGAATTTGATAAAGCAACAATCACATACCTTGGAAAAGTGGTGGGCAAAGGCAGAGTTCGCCCGTTGCGTGCTAAGGTCGAAACCATTGATCAATTTCCTGTTCCACAGAGTCGAAAGGAGTTAATGACATTCCTTGGGATGGTGGAATATTATAGGGGATTCTTTTGTAATTTTTCTATTGTGGTTGTTCCATTGACTGATCCTCTTAGTGCCAAAGCTAACTTTGTATGGTCAAAGAGTTGTCAGGAGGCATTTGAGAGGGTTAAAGCAATTCTTACTAGTGCCCCTGTACTTTCTGCTCCCCAGTTTTCTCATCCCTTTAAACTTGCTGTGGATGCCAGTGATGTGGGTGCTGGTGCAGTATTCATACAGGAGGATGAGGTTGGCATTGACCATCCCGTGTTCTACTTCTCAAAGAAGTTTAATCGACACCAGCGTAACTATTCCACTATTGAAAAAGAAACTCTTGCTCTGGTTATGGCGCTGCAACACTTTGAGGTGTATGTAGCCTCTCATCCTGTTTTGGTTTTCACGGTCCACAACCCTTTGGTGTTTTTACACAGGATGAAAAATAAAAACCAGAGACTGATCCATTGGAGTTTGTTTGTCCAAGAGTATGATCTAGAAATAAAACACATCCGTGGTAAAGATAATGTTATTGCGGACACCCTGTCCCGGGGTTATGAGTAACTGTTAGGGATAATTGGTGACAATAAATAAACCTTTCCTTATTTATTGTCTTAAGGGGGGGTAGTGTTATGGGTTTCCAACATGTGAAGGAAGAGATTAGTGACGTAATGGTCAGGTGAGTGATCAGGTGTGCAGTTGGCACGTTACCTGAATCTTTTTTGGTTTTGCCGAGTTCGCCGTGCGAGGAGAAGGGTAGGTGAATTTGCGTCTGCTTTGTGTTAACCCATGTCGGAGCCTTAGACATTGTCCTCTGTTCCTGTATATATTGTATATAGCCTAAAGTATAGTGTTAGTTTAGAGCTAAAGTAATAGCCAGAATAGAAATTTGTTTACGGGTTTTCTGTTTGAGAAGTGTTTATTATTTTATACGAAGAAGCGGGTCCGACAGCCTATTGCAGGCTGGCTCTGAACTTCTTTGTGTTTCTGTTTATTATTTTGAGGACCACCAGTCGTTCTCTTACGTTTCGTTTCAGGGCACCTTTGGGTTTTCCTATATTGTTATCCTTTCTTCTTCCCCTGACTGTCGACTTTTTCCCATGACTGACCGACTAATTTACAGCTTCCGGTAGGTTAGCTAAGGTCATTATGAAGGCATCAGCATTCGGATCTTCTTTCATGTGAGTACTTTGAGTTAAAATTGTAGCTACATTCATAACCAGAAGGACTGACTGGATGTCTCGGAACCGCTTGTGGTCCCCAACAGTTGGTTTCAGGTCGTAACAATATATTAAAATATAAACAAACTAAAAGTTTAAAAAGTGACTAAAATTTGAAATAAATAAAAGAGATAAGGGTAAGGGAGAAATATAGTAACCATAAATTCCCCAAATGTAGGGAATTGTGGAAAATTGAACGGGGAATATAAAACAAATGGGAGTCAATGGTAGATGGGGGATTTTACAGGGAGTGATGGGGTAATTTATATATATTCATATGAATATATGTGGGAATCAACAGGAAATGGGGAATTTTAAGGTGTATTTTGGGGAATATAAATTACAGGAATTTGGCAATACTGCTGAGAAGAATCGCAGATTCTACTGGCTATTCTTTAAAAATCTACTGCAGCTATTTCCGCTGAGTGCCAGCAGGAGGCAGTACCCACTTGGTGGTGCGCATGATGAGGGTGGCAAACGAGAGGTTCTGGCTGCGTTCATCCTGGTGCAGGGGCTGATGGGCCAGCAGCAGGCTGTAGTCCAGCACGTTGAGCTCCTGCAGGAAGGCTGTGTCGATCTCCACCTGGCGAAGCAGCCAGGAGCACTGCTGGCCTGACAGTGCAAGACAGACACATAATTCTGCCTGAACCGCACACGCACCATGGCCAACTTAAACATGCCATTGCTATTAAATGAAATAGCCACCTCATGGCAACCTGATGCGGGAGTTGGACAAAAGTAACAAAGATTAACCAGTTTACTGTACAGGTCCTTAGCCACAGGGAAGCCCTTTTAAGGGGTACTGAGATTATAAGTTTGGGAACCCCTGCTGTTCTCACCAAGAGTGATGAACTGGCCCTCAAAGTTAATGTCCTTCAGAACCATGATCACCTGACTTCCCTCAGGGGCAGGGTCAGTCCAGCGGTTCACCTCACAACCTTTGATGTCATACCTGCCAAAAAACAATAGTCCCAAAGATCAAAGATGGAATTCAGCCAGTCCCCCTCTCCCACATTAAAAACAGTGTGTGGATACTCTACCATGTTGCAGTCTGCGAAACTAGAACACCTCTTTATTTCTTTGAGGAGACGTCTTACCGATCCTCAATCCTCTCGTCAGGATAGAAAACGCTCTGCATGATAATGAAATACTTCTGAAAAACAGAAAGGGCCATGCTTCAGGTTACTGGCGAGAGAAAGGAGGCATGATTGGGTTTAAGGAAGCGATACTTAGCAATCATCTACCTGCCTTCTCCTGGGAACTTTGATCCTGTGGACACCTGAAAGTGAAAACTCAGCAATCAGCAAAAAGCACAAGAGCCAAGAGCATAATTTTGTTTACATTTAGTACACTCTCCAGCAGACCCCTGTGGCTTTCTCAGTGCAAGAGGCAATCCTACTCTTATATCTATCCTACACTGCAGACCAAAAGGAAGTTTTGTTTAGGTGTCTCTCACCCACGAACTTGACGAGTAGGGAGTGAGGATATCGCTCTAGGTGTTCAATGTAGACCCGTAGGTGCGACAGGAGGAACTTTATCTCCTGCTTGCTCTGCGTCTTCAGGAAGAACCGCTTGTCATTACTGCATCAGAGAATGAGAGAGACCTACTTACAGTGCAGTCTTTAAGTATTTGACACATTTTTTGTTGTTTTGGCTCTGTACTCCAGCACATTGAATTTGAAATGAAACAATGATAATATAGGGTGAACCATGGAGGAATTGGGCCCATTTTAAACACAGCCCCCCCATTTTGGGGGACCAAAAATAATTGGACAATTGGCTGCACAGCTGTTGTTCTTGGGCAGCTGTGTGTCGTTGCAACATTAGTTCATGCACCCTAACAAAGGGTCTAGAGTTGATTCTAAGAGTGGCATTTGCATTTGGAGTCTGTTGCTGTTGTCTGTGAGGACCAAAGAAGTGTCAATGCCTGTAGAAAAGCAGGCTATGATGAGGCAGAAAAATCAGAATTGATCAATCAGAGACCGCCAAAACATTGGTTGTGTCAAAATCAACTGTTTAGTTCAAGTTTCTTTTATTGGCACACAGCTAGGCTGGTGAAATTGATTTCCAGTGTAGTTGTTCAAGAGCTCAATGCAATTCACTATAAGCAAGCAACATAAAATACCAAAACAAAATCAGACAAGACATAACAATACAAAAACACTTCCACAGTTCTAATCACATGACAAAAAGTGCTTTATGGTGGTGGGTTCGGAGTTTTGTCCTTAAGAGTAGTTAAGCATGTGTGTGTCTTGACCAGTGATAGCAGTTGAGGGCGGATCACCAGGGCCATGGTTTTAAATTGTATGGCAGGAGGGCAAAGGCTGAGATTGGACAGGCCTCTGCCCTCCCTGACCGGACATCTACTGTAGGTACCTCGGGCATGACTAATGGCGTGTTTGGTTGAACAAAAGCTCATGTCATTCTGGTACAAGAGATATGCCCGCAAATATAATATGGACATGTGCATCAAGTCAAGGCCTCAGACGGTATTTAAGCCTGATTAGACGACCAGTGTGTTGAAAGTTGCGGTATCGAAAACTTGTGCTGGGTTTCAGTGATCTTCCTGCTGGCCGGCGTGACATACAATAAACTTTTACTTTTTCTAGTAAAGTGTTTGTTGTCTTGGTGAGTTCCTGCATTGTCCTGACTTTGATTACAAGGAAAGAAACTGGGTCCTAACAAATCTAGGGTATTGAGGGGGTTGAGTTCAGTATTTTTATTGCTTGGGGGAAGAAACTCCGGTTTAGGCATTGTGTTCTTCAGCGTAATGACCTATACTGGCTGCCAGAAGGCAGGAGGTAGAAAATATGGTGAGAAGGGTGGGTCCTTAACCCACATGTTATGTTTGGGGTAAATTTGATCCAATTCAGTGTTTGACGTCTCTTAGAAACCAGTTAAAGGGATAGTTCAGAATTTTGGACATAATGTCTCAATTACGACTTACCCATGATGTAGTTGATTGATGGAAACCATTTTCAGATAATTCCATGCTGTCCCTTCTTTTGGACATACACACATTGCTAATGCTAGCGCAACTCTAAGGTAACTGCTAGCATCCACTACCAAACGCACTTAAACACTCCACAGTGCAGCCAAAGCAAATAAAATACGACGACAGTCTATTGGGGTTATTTTCAGTGATTATAACATCATTTTTGAAGTCAAACAATCGTTGAATCCTTTACTTTGTGCTGACCTATATTCTCTGTGGAAGTACGGCGGCGGAGCGATACTTTACGTTACCTACCAATGTGGTGCCAACACTGGTCAACTACAACAACAAAGAAGACAAACAAGTTGCAATGGCCATGTTCGCTCCGCCGCCGTACTTCCACAGAGAATATAGGTCAGCACAAATGAAAGGATTCAACGATAGTCCAGTCCTAAATTTCCACAGTACGTACCCATCGCATTTGCGTTTGTACTACGTTACTACCGTTGCGTAAAAATATTACTAGACTGCTTCATGAATGATCTAACGTAAAACACAGATTATCTTCTACTGGGTTTCCTGCCCTTTAAAAGGAAGTAAAATATGTCATATTTGAGCGACTGGGAACGGCGCTGTCCCATAGGGCAATCGTGGTGTGCGCACTCGGCCACATGACACTGCAGATAGGATCAGATTGCGTCTGTGGCCATTTTTACTGAGCTTATCCTGGAAGGGATGGACTGGATTGCTGCACAAGTACGTTTTTAACCTATCCAGATGATATATAGCCATGTGTAGCGCTTTTGTTAGCTGTATGTACGTCATAGGCTAGCTTTTCTCTTTACGCGTACGTGGTTTGCTGTATGGTGTAATTGCGCCGGTCATATGTCTTTGCTGCTTCAATGTTTACAATTATTTTATACATTTATACACGAACGTAGCAAGCAACGGTGGAAAGAAGAACGTTTATTTCACGATTGCTCAGCTTTTGGAGGTGCTGCACCACAGTGATTCCGGAGGTGAAAAGGTCTGTCCTCAGGCATAGCTATGACTCTGTGGCATGGACCCGTGCCTGGACATGTTTTTAAAAATATATAATACAAATTATTATTATTGTATTATTATCATCATCATCATCATCATCATCATCATCATCATTATAATCATCAACAGTATGGAGCGCTATTGTCTAGAGTATTTTTAGTTTGGTTATAAATGGATTCTCGCAGAAGTTCGCTAGTTAGCTTCTATGTTGTCACAGGCTGGAGAGGAGCTCATGGCCTGCTAAGGGGGTTTGTTTTGTAGCGTTCATTCGCAGTTTTTTTGTGTAGCAACCAACACAAGGGCTAGTTGTTGAATTCACGCATGAAACTACATCCATTCTCAGTACTTTATTTCACGGTTCAGTCAAGACATTACAGTATTATAATAATGTAATTTAGTTTGTGCAAGCTGACAAACTAATTCATAAATCCTAGTTAGCTACGATTGCTAATTATGTTGGAGCTAATATCAGATGTCCTGTGGATGTAAGATTTTTTAATGTATATACTGTATATACGTGTGTGTGTGTGTGTGTGTGTGTGTGTATATATATATTTATTTTTTTCACTTAATTGTAATACTTGCCACATGTCCTTTTGAGATAATTAGTGTTCTCATTTTTTAGTGATTCTACTTAGTAATGTACTTGAATCTGTCTTTTTCAGGGAGGACAGTGAAGACACCCCTCCCCCACCTGACACCTAGGAGTAGGAGGTGGTAACAGACAGGTTTGCCAAATAAAGTGATGTATAATTCATTACTTTTGCTATAAAAAGTAATGTTGAAGGCTTGTTATAGATAAACCTGTAATTCTGCTGGCTTATGGGGCTCTGGTAAATCTAATTTTGAAGTACAGTGCCATTTTAAAAGTAAAGCAGATTGGTTGGATAACATTAGGGCAAGTAATCCTTTTCGGAGAGGTATTTGGGCACTTTTGGGCACGCTTTGTAAGAGAATACCCTCATACACATAAACACAAAACATGTGTAGGTTAATTTTCTTCACATTTTGTATTACAAAAACTTTTAAAAGAAAAATAAAGTTTTCTGATGATTGACATGCCTAGACAGAAACATATGCACATGTTTTATATTTGGAGAGGTTTGGATATCTTTTGGGACACCTGGGCCCCGTTTTGGGAAAAATACCAATGGATAAGGAAAGCCTGTAGATATCTTTACCAAATTCTCTACACAAGTGGATAACATATCAGTGCACTAGTATAAGCAATTCTGGCTTGCTCCAGTACTTGAGATATTCAGTGATAAACTATAAAAACACAAGGCGTTTTGTACTTTTTTATATTCATATGTCTATTTTGTATAAACTGTATGTGACCACTTTGACATAAATTTATTCTGTTGCAAATTTCTGAATGGTACAAGCCTCTTCTTTCATTCAAAGTTTGAACTATGGATGTGCAGTGAATGATTTTTGAGATATTGGCACTTAATTGACACTTGTAAAAATTAGACAAAAATTGTGTCAAATGGGCCAAAGTAAATAGGGTTAACATTAATGTTACATAAATAAATAAATAATGTTATTGTTAACTAATGTTAGCCCACTTTAAATCATAGTTAACGTTAGCTACACAGCTAGCATATCTAACAAGTTAACATACTTTTGTTTGGAGAATTCTTCTAATCTTATTATTTTTTCCTCTGCTGACCAATTTGGATTTCGTCTTTTACTGTCCATATGAAAACTAGCTAAAACTGACGTGAGTGAAGCGGCGCCTCATCAAAAAGGGAAATCCACACCCCATGGTAACATGGGGATTCCTCTGTTTTTATCTTAAGAGTCAATAACTAAATGTATTTTATTTAGAGCAGTGCAGAATTTAGCCATTTGGATAGATTTGGAGACACTAATGGACAACAGGCTACACTGCCTATATTTTGCATCATTGATCTTTATTACTTCTGCATATCATGCTCAGAGTTTGCACACTTGTGGACATGGAGTTTATGATCCAGGAAATCTATAGATTTACCTGTTTCACTTATGTAGCTCTCAGTATTTTGTTGCAACCTAAAGAAAAACAAATTCTTTGCATTTTTCCAAAGTTTCTTTGCATTTGTGGCACTTTATTTTGACTTAAATAAAGTTTATTTTGACTTGAAAATAAACAAATCTAAGTCCGTAAACAAATCTAAGTAAATGGTACACCTGTCTTGTTTCATTTAAGCCCTGATGCTCACAGCTGGAGTTATAAAGCCTTAAACAGAGCACCCCCTAAATAGGTGAGAATTGACCAAATTTACCTTCTGCACAAAGGGGTTTAAGCTGCACTTTATCATTTAAGACAAACAACAATACTTTATTTGGGATGGATACATCTCAACACTAGGGGGCCAATGTGGATCGAGTGGAAGCCACCACACAGTAGCACATTTCCCTGGGCCTAGAAATGGCATATTTCTGTGTGTAGAGTAGAACTCTACAGAACATTATAGTAGGGAGATTCATGTAGGACAGCGTAAGCTGTACACAGGTGTATATTATTTTCTCAGCCTGGAATTTCGTTGTTGAATTTAAGCCATGGGTGTGATTCTTTTTTGGTGACTGTAATGCGTTTGGCGAGTTCCGATTTGTACCACACCAATATTCCTCCTGAATCTCTGCAATGCCACACTGTTTTTAGTTTTATAGAGGGCACTATAATTTCAACATAACCTGGAGGACAGTGGGTGATGGTATCTTCTCAGCACCAAGTTTCAATGAAAATCAAGATTTTAAATGTTTTTGAGGAATTCAGGGTCTTAAATAAACACAATAAAATTGATTAATAGTTCAGCATCTTCAGCACACAGGACATCAAGCAGCTGTTTTATTTCACCCAGCTCAGAAGGAGGGGCAGGTGGGACAGGGGACATTGTAAGGGCTGCAGCGTAGCTGGGTTTGTGTTGGTGGGGGTGCACTCTGGGGGGCGGGGACCTTGTGGGGGGCACCGGGGTGCTGGGTGGGTGCAGGGTATTGGAGTGATGAGCGCTGCTCAAGGACGGTGGGGCTCAAGGACTCAAAGGGGGCTCAAAGACGGTGACCACTGGCGTGGGGGGGGCTGGGGGAGCTGGATCGATTGCATCCCAGTGCCACATGTTTCAGTGTTTTGGCAAAGACTTTGACACCCTCTTTGTTGAGATGCAGCACATCGTAGAGGTACCAGGGGCCAATGGTGGGGTGATGAGCCAGGCAGTGCAGCGCAGCTCTTACCGATCTCCGCACTGATGTCACTGATGACGGGGGGAGGCAATAGTGTGAATATGACCATGTGAGGGTCGGAATTCCCAGGAGGCTTTCTCCGACATCACTGTATGGATGGTGTTTTGGCACAGGCGTTGCAGGTCGTTGATGCCGGTGTGCACTACAACATAGCGAGGACTCCCTAGCAAGTCCCTGTGGCAGGGCTTCATCTGGCGGAGGGAATCAGAGGCCAGGCCTACTGGTTAAGTATACACACGCACCTGGGCGGCAATAACTAATCAGCCCAGGGCTTAAAAGTGTGCTTCCTTTCCACATTAGGTGTCTGAGACCTGCAGCAGTGAGAGAGAGAGCAAGTGAGTGAGACCACTGGACACTGAAAGTCCGCTGCTGAAAAGCGCTTGTTTGTATTGGTTTATTTTGTCTTTCTTGTTTTAGTTTATTATTTTTGTCTGGATCCCGTGAGGGTGAGAGGGGAAGATTTCAGTTTTGTGCTTTTATTTTGAAACCACTTGCTCTCTTCAAGTAAAGGCCGGTGAAAGCCAGAACTGCTGCATCTCCCTGTGTCCTGCTATTCTGTCCCTCCCAGGGGTTTATTGTCGCGACATGTGACAACTTGGTGCCGAAACCTGGGACAGAATAGTCTTTCCGACGATGGAGCCTTCTCCACTGCTGAAACTGGTGACACAGCTGGTGCAAATGCTGGAGTTCCAACACCAAGCTCTCTGCAGCCTACTGTGGAATAGAAGCACACTTGTAAGCCCTGGGCTGATTAGCTACTGCCACCTAGGCGTATGTGCCTACTTAACCAGTTGGCGTGGCCCCAGATTGCTCTGATTCCCTCTGCCAGACAGAGCCCTGCCAGAACAGGATATCAGGGTTGTTTCTCATGACATTAACCCCTTTACACAGATGGCAAATTTGGTCAATTTTCACCTACTGCATTTAAAGGGTGCTTTGTTTAAGGCTTTATAACTCCAGGGGTGAGCATCACAGAAACTTGGTAAATGTCTTAAATTAAACAAGTCAGGTGTACCATTTAGAATACAAACTTAGATTTGTATATTTTCATAATTTATGTCAAAATAAAGTACCACAAATGCAAAGAAACTTTGGAAAAAATGCTAAAAATATATCTATATTTCTTTAGTTTGCAACAGTTTGGCGGCCTTTTACATCTTTTAAGTACAAGTGAAACAGTGAACAGTTAATACTGTTAAATTTCATAACCTTTGCAATAAAAAGGTGTTTCTTAATGGGAAAACAACATTAAAAGAAGCGTAGCATTTGCACAATAGTTTTGCCAAATATTAACTTGATTAATATGTGCCGAGCTGGAACCACTGACCTAACACATGGAAAGCCAAGATTGTAACCACTAGGCCAAATGCCACACCCAATGCAAAATTCATTGGCTTCTCATTCGGCCATTTCTTGACATAGGCCTTAGAAAAGTAATGCATGTATGAAGGGATGTGGGGTTAGTCCCTCGAACAGGTTTGGTGCAAATTGGTCAAATTCTGTAGGAGGTGTTTTACTAAAAAATACTTTATTTAATTAATTAACGGAAAATTGAATAAGGCAGACTTCCTAGATAGATAGATAGATAAATAGATAGATTTATTATTTATTCCTATTAGTAGGTTGAAAAACATTAAAATGTGGTGATATAATGCAGATATTGAACATATACAATGTATTTCTATGAGATTGCGCATGCGGATGGCCAGAAAATTCCGCCCGGAGTGGAAAAATCAGCTCCACGCCCGCGAGCCGTCCGCCCGCCTGCCGTGCGTGCGTGGCCGGTGAGAACCGCGGAAATTCATTAACATGGGAGCGGAAGTGAAGCGCAGCAGTGCGCGTCTGGTGGGTTCTAGGGGTTACGCACTGGCCATACTCATTTGCAAGAATAAATCGCACGTTGAAAACAAAATGCAAGCTCCTTTATTGCTCATAAATCTTGCACATCAAATTCGAAATGTATTTTAATTTATTTTGCAAAAAGGCGGCATTTTTATTCTGAGCAAATGTTATTTATTTTTAATTTTTATTATTATTTTTTAATTATTATTTATTTAATTTCATTTTAAGTTTTCGGTTGCGACAATATTTACCGTTTTATCAAGTCCTCTGTACAAGTGACACACACTGCCACCAACTAAACATCCATGGTGGACCAATTGATTGCTTTTGTTTCCCAGCATAATATACCCTATGATAAGACATGAACATTAAAATTACATTATTTGAAGAACAATTGAGGAATGGTATAGCCAAGTAAATAGGCTATGAGTATGCTTTTTTTATATATAAAAAAAAAAAAATCAGATGGCAAGTTGTCCGGAAATACGGACAACTTGCCATCTGATGAGCACCCACGGGTTAGCCTAGTTGTCAACTCCAGCCATTATGTAACACTGCTTTCGCTTTAGCTGCATTGAGCACGCATTGAGAAATACGAAATCTGAAAATGCAGCGTTTACATTTAGCCAGTGCGCATACTCTGGTTCCAAAAAGCCCCATCGTCTAACATGGCAGCCTCCATGAATTGGCTTCATGCACCAATGAGCGGCTCCCATAGGAATCCACGGAACTGGTAAGCTGTCTCCATTTCTTATACATCTCGATGATACTGCTACCATGTGAACGAAAGATTTTAGATTTGACAAGATATACAACTGGCGCTTTGCCCTATTGTTTTTTTTTTTGCAGAAGGGCAAGTGAGCAGGCATGCACGGCATTGTTTTTAGTTAGCTTAGCAACTAAAGTTACGTAACGTAGCCTATGTTTAGAGAGCGTGCATCAGACTGGCGCTAGCCAGATTTAAAGTCGGTTTTTGTTTGATAGTCAAAATCATAACGGGTTGTAAGTAGTACTGGGTCCTGACAACCGGCATACAGTATATAATCAAAACAGAAAAGGGAGACTTTTGATTTTGTCTGTCTGATGACTCGTTTAGCAAACGGTTTGTAAAAACTCCATTGACCTGCGGTCATTCAATGAGCGCCTGTAGTGTGTCTAATGAATTACAAATGCGGACGTTCTGGTTTTAAAGGGGACACGAAGCACTCGGTAAAGTGGCTCTGGTTCGTTAGCTTTTTACCTTAAATTAGATATGACCGTGCATTCAAATCTTAAACGGACCCGTATTTGACAGAAAAAGAAGTTTTGGGCTGCGTCCCAATTCGCCCTAAGGTCCTCCTTCAGGACTGCACTTTGGTGACGTCAGAGGTTGTGTACCATAGACTGTATAAAAATATGGACAAAGCCACTGTGACGTCACCCATTGCCTTTCCACGGCCTCGTAAAAACTGAATTGAAGCTCGGAAGTCTTTTTCGCCGGCCATTTGTACAAACTGCGCCTGCTCCGTGGAGCCGAAGTGACCTTGGCTTGGAGCAGGGTCAACCGGATATGGCCCGGGCATAGTATGATTGACAGTTCAGAGTGGAGAAGCCACAGAACTATAAAGCCCACAGAACTATATAAAGCCCATGACCTGACCAAACCCACCATTTTGCAAAATAAACTCGCGGTAAACTTCCTTAAGTTGCTAATGTTTTATAATATAACATTTAATTTTCATCCTCGATTTTGCTGTGTCATTTATTCGTATTGAATGTGTGGTATTCGTCACATAATTAACGTTCATTCAGTTATCTTCAATTTATATTCAGCTAACATCAGCTAATTTGATTAGCTAGATAGCATACCAGCTGAGCTCGGTAGCCAAGCTAGACGCAATGCATCACCACCATTGCTAACCGCTAATTAACTCGACTGTGGCAGAGCAGTCTGTCACGGTTTTCCGCAGCATGAAACCCCGTTCTGAAAACTCTTCCAGATAAAGTGGGGATTAAGGTTAGTGGGTTCACACGCTAGCTAAAAGCACAGTTGCTACATCGTAGCTGGCATTAACTTTCATCTGCATCCTGTAACCTAATCACAAACATTGCAAACATTTACAAACGCAGACTCCGTATTCTTTTCCGATAAATTATTGGTTTTATTTTAAACATCCCCGTATTGAGTCAGTACAAACATACCGCTAACACGTTGGCTCTATTCCCCGCACATTTTCGTAATTTTTGGTACCTAAAAAAATTATCCAGGTGTAGAAATGTCCCGTTAGATTTCTAGCTAGAGCAGCTGGCTAACATTAGTAACGTTAGCTAGGCAATCACGGTAGCTAGCGAACTTATATGGCCAGCCAGCAAGGATTACTTGACAGCAAGGATAACTGTTAAATTAAAATGGCTTGCCATAAGCTATCGTTAGCTTGCTAGCTAAATGTTAAAACGACTTACCGTGAGATATCGTTAGCTTGCCAGCTAGCTAACCCAGCATTGCTAAGCAATGGTAACGTTCATGACAGGGGAGTACAGGGGGAGTACATAACAGGGGGCTATTGCGTAGGCCACGGGAGCGGTTGGAATAGCTAAATTAATATCTAAATTGATAAGGTTATACAGTTATGGAGCAATTGATTTGAGATACTTAACCCATAGTTTGGCTGCTTGCTCCGAGACACTGGGCCTGTAGTGTAGCTGCAACATCCCCTTCTGTCTCATCTTACGAAACAGTATTTTTTTTCGTAGTAGACACATCATAGCTCGCTCCAACCAAAATGAATATGTGATGACAAACATGTTGAAGATGAGTGGGTAAGGCACTCAATTTATTATGCTACAAACTGCGTCCACAAAACAACAGCTTGTTCACGGTAGGCTACTAAGGAATGTTCTCCATCGACTTCCACTCAAAAATACAGCGTGTCTCCCTGTCCCAAGCATAGACTGTATAAAAATAGGTCCCGCCCCTCCGAGTGAGGGCAGTGAGAACCATATAGAACCAATCTATGCCAGTGATCCCAGGACTCAACCTGTCCCTCTGATTGGTCCTGAACAAATGTTAATACCCTGTCCAAACGACACAATATTTAAAAAAAATCACCACATGCACAGGCATTAGATGAAGGACAGGCACCTATTGCAATAAAAAAATTTTGTGTACAAAATTTATTGACTATTTTGACCACATTGCTGCCATTGACTTACATGGGGAAAGACCTATACTGGAGCCAACCGCAGTGGCGCTAGTGAGCAACGGCACAATGGCCGCTCCCAGCCCAACCAGGAAGTGAGCTTCAAAACGAAAGCCCAGTCTTGGCCCCTTGATTGAAACCAAGGGGCCAAGACTGGGCTTTCGTTTTGAAACTTACAAGATCTGGCAACCCAGCGCCCCACTCTTGCACTGCCATGTCACGTGTTGTTTTTGTTGTATTTGATGGATAACGTCAGCGAAGCTGCGCCTCATTTTTCAAAAACTAAACTTCACGTCATATTCATGTGACCAAAATGTTTGTGTACTTCTTGAAAAGTGTGCTCCCGAATGCACTCAGTGAAACCCCGGAAGTAAGTGTGTCATCCTGGTGTTTGAAGTATACTGCAATTTGAAAAACATTTGCGTACTGTACAACTTTCTCGCCCTATCTACTCACCAAGGCTACTCAACAGTGTGGAAGAGTGCTGATTCGGACACGGCCCCAGTCTTGGCCCCTTGGTGTGTACTCAAGGTGTGCAAGTGCACGACGGCGCATGGGTTTAAAAGGAAAGAATTGGGACACACTGCATGAAAAAGCTCGGTTTTTTGGGAGAAAAAATAGCATAGAAACAATAGCCCAGTTTTGTGAACTGCTGTGTAATCAAAATTATTAGTTTTATTTAATTGTACAAAATTACACAAGTTTAAGCTTGAATATTTTCTTCTCCATCACTCTTCGCTTCTCCGGAAAAACTTGGCAACGACTTCAAGTCCTCTGTGATTGGTTATTAGCAGAAACATCATGATTTTGCAGGGGATTTGGGGTAATACCCCTCTGAAAAGTGCGGTCTGATGCGGACTTGCTAGAGGGGTGCATCAAGGGCTCATGGCGGCGCTCGAGAGTATCCTTGCGAAACACAAAATAAGAAATGGGACACACTAAGCCCCTGGAGGTGCGCAAGTGCGTATTGGGACGCAGCCCAAATTAGCTTTTTTTCCACTAGGGCGAAGCCATCTTGGACCAACTGCGGTCGTGACGTCACTAGGTTGGTTGGTCTCAGCTGTTCCATGTATTACTATCGGAAAATAGATAACTTTCAGTGAGCTCAACAATGTATTGTGAGGAAAAAATAAAACAAAAAACACACAGACGGTCTCTTTATATTGCCCCGAGATGAGTATTACTGAACAAAACTTAATTTAAAACTTAATTTCCACGAACTGCTTCTGACCATACTAATGCTGTGGCCTGACGAGCCCGCAACTGCAGCGCTGCTTCATTGCCTTGATAAACGGTTTGGGAGCTAAAGTCGTGTCTAGCTAATATTGGCGTTAGCTTGTGATGCTAGGTCGCAGTAGGTCGGCTATATATTTGCAGGCTGTTAACTAATATATCAAGGCAATGCAGCGGCGCTGCTGTTGCGGGCTCGTCAGGCCACAGCATTAGCAGTTCGTGGAAATTAAAAGTTTTAAATTAAGTTTTGTTCGGTAGCCTATTACTCATTTGAGCATCTCGGGACAATACAAAAAGACTGCGTTTTTTGTTTTATTTTTTCCTCACGATACATCGTTGAGCTCACTGAAAGTCAGCTATTTTCCCATAGTAATACATGGAAAAAGGTGCGATGTATTTGTGTACAAGGTACGCTGCCAGAGAATGCATAGCCTTACAAGCATTTGTGCTAGCCACCATGAGCGATAAATAGGCCAACTTAAAAGGTAACTAGTACACTCTAGATCACTTTTTTTTCACTGTAAACGTGTTCGTATGCCTACTTTATAATGAAACTTATTCATGCATTCTGTTATTTCAACAATTCTGAAATAATATAAGAAACTGGTAGAAAAGCGTCTTTGTGCTGCCCATAATGGTTGAAATTTCCTTTCTGCTCCCCACACTGCCCCCGCCCCAATTGTGATGTCAGAGTACCTCTTTGGAGGTACCTCTACGTCATATGGATAATTGTTGTTGCCCACAACAGAAACAGCCGGCACCTGATTGGTTAGACCCACTACGTTACTTTCGTTTCGCCTCCACGTTTTTAAACCGGAACAACGTAGCGTCCTGTTCAATTCTCTTATTCCACCTAAATAGTCCACTAAAATATGTTTCTGAAAATATGTGAGGTGAGAAATAGGCCATGCAGTTATCTTTTTTTAATTTTATCTTTTTTAATTTATCTTTTAATTTATTTCAGATTCTTTCTTTTTGTCCCAATTTGCTAGCCAATTCAACCCCTATACTATTAAATTTCACCCCCATGTAGCAACCCGCTTGAAATTGCCTCTGCAGAACCCCGTCAGCCGGTAGTAGGAAGAAGGGTGCCACGGCCTCTACAGGGCGCCACTCCTCGAGCTCCTGACCGCGATCCAACTTGCCCGAGGCCCTTGTATGCATGACAAATTTCACTGAGTCCCTCCCACCACCCCGGGAGCAGCCGCCAATTGCTGCTCCCTCTAGGCATCGGCCATACTCAGATCTGGCAGGACCGGGGCGCGGGTGGGTGCCTTGATGGGTGCCTTGATGGTTATTTTGATGGTTATTTTCCATCTGTAGTTGATGATCATTTCTTGAGTTGGACAGTGATACAATTTTTGTTGTTTTGGCTCTGTACTCCAGGACATTGGTTCTGAAATGAAGCAATGAATATGAGGTTAAAGTGCAGACTCAGCTTTAATCTAAGGGTATTTTCATCCATATCCAGTGATGTATGTCGGAATCACAGCCCTTTTTATACATAGTCCACTTATTTTAGGGGACCAAATATAATTGGACACATTAACATAATATTAAATAAATTCATCATATTTAGTACTTTGCAAATCCTTTGCATTCAATGACTGCCTGAAGTCTGCTATCACCAGACATAGACATCACCAGATGCTGGGTATCTTCCCTGTTGATGCTCTGCCAGGCCTGTACTGCAGCCATCTTTAGTTTGTTTGTTTCGGGGGGGGGGGGGTTGCATCGGTGTTGTCTTCACCAAGTGAAATGCATGTTCAGTTGGACTCAAGTCAGGTGATTGACTTAGCCAGTCAAGAACATTCCACTTTTTGGCCGTGAAAAATTCCTTAGTTGCTTTTGCAGTTTGTTTGGTGTCATTGTCCTGTGCAAGGGGAAGTGCCTGAGTTTTGAGGCATTTGGTTGGGTCTGAGCAGATAAAATGTGTCTACACTTCAGAATTCAGCAGTCACATCATCAATAAAGACAAGTAAGCCAGTTCCAGTGGCAGCCATATATACCCAAGCCATAACACACAACCTCCACCATGTTTTACAGATAAGGAGGGGGGTGCTCCTTTGATCATGAGCAGTTCCTTTCTCCACACTTTCTTCTTTCCATCACTTTGGTACTCGTCTCATCTGTCCATAAGACTTCATTCCAGAACTCTACAGTTTTTTAATGTACATTTTGGCAAACACTAACCTAGCCGTTCTGTTTTGAGGCTTACCAGTGGTTTGCATCTTACGGTGAACCCTCTGAGGTTATGCTGGTGTAGTCTTCCCTTTATACCAGTCTTTGACGCATCTATGCCTACATGCCGGAGAGTGTTCTTGATCTGTTCGACAATTGAAAAGGGCAGCCATACATGCCCAATCCACCAAGCCATTACACTACCTGCACCAAATGTTCTTCAGTCAGGACCACTGTTGTTCAAGTAAAAGCTTTATTAACATTCTTAAAACAATACATTTTAGGTTTGGCGGTATGGTTCTGTTAAAAAACCCTCCCGCCAATCAACGCGAGCAAGCAGGGGTATGGCGGTGAGGGCAGCAGCAACAACCCCCAATAGGGTTGCACTTAGAACAGAACCGGCAGCACTGAGAATGGTTTTTTACAGATTCCATTCAATCAGTTGTATGTATATGGCACTTTTAAGTGTCATTATCACAACAATTTACAAGGAACCGGGCCTGAACCCCCGTAGAGCATGCCTAGGGCGACAGTGGCAAGGAAAAACTCCCTGCTGTTAGCAGGAAGAAACCTTGGGCAGAACCTGACTCTGAGGGGGGAGTCCATCCGCCACTGACTGGCACCAGTTAACTGAATAGCTGATTACAGAATAGAAAAATGCAAGAACATATGAAAATGTCAATATATAATGAGCCGGTGGTGGAAGGCGGATTGAAGGCCAGCAGGTGGCATCATCAGCTGGGGACGGCGTGGAGCTGAGCTGACCGGCTGCTTCTGGAGAACGATGTTTGTTGATCTATAGCTACCGCTCCGGCGGTTGCCGAAGAGGGAAGGAGAGAGGAAAGAAATCAGTAGGCACTCGAACATGTTAGTGAGCCATGCAGGAGCGATATAGGCTAGGTGTCAGTGCACAAAGGGGAACTGAAGAGGATGGAGCTGGGGTGGAGGGGGGGGGTTTGTGTGCAGCGGGCATGCATCAGAGGATCCACCATGTTAGGGCGAGGCGGTTAAATAGACCGCCTTGATTCACCAATCAATCCATTCAAGTAGCGTCACTACTCAGCTGAGCTGTCAGCTGATTCACCTATGGCCGGGTTTCACTCTCGTGGCCTGCCTGAACTAACGCTACGCTCGATTTCAGTCAGGACCACTGTTGTTCAAGTAAAAGCATTAACATTCTTAAAACAATACATTTTAGGTTTGGCGGTATGGTTCTGTTCAAAAACTCTCCCACCAATCAACGCGAGCAAGCAGGGGTATGGCGGTGAGGGCAGCAGCAACAACCCCCAAAAACAACCATACGCCAAAGTGCTGCTAGTGTTGTGCTTATGTGATGACTATGTGTAACGCTTTTCGCTTCCGGAGGAAGTCATTCTGTCCATCAGCTCGAGGCCCTTCTAATATTACATGGATCAGTGGCTATGTGTACCAACGCTGGTTGGACTCCCCTGTGTGCCAGATTTAGTGTACCTAACCCCAGAAAGTTCTATATGCAGTGATAAAGAACTATGTGTGACCTTCCAGCTACCAATGAAACCATCCTGTCTGTCAGCTCAAGGTCCTTTTAACATTGCATGGATCAGTGGCTATGTGTACCAATGCTTGTTGGACCCCCCTGTGTGCCAGGTGTAGTGTGAACTAACCCCAGGAAGTTGTGCCAGATGTAGTGTAACCTAACTCCAGGAAGTTCTATGTGTAGTGATGAAGAACAATGTGTGTGACCTTCCAGCTACCAATGAAGCCGTCCTGTCTGTCAGCTCAAGGACCTTCTAACATTATATGGGTCAGTGGCTATGTGTACCAACGCATGTTGGACTTCCCTTGGGAGCCGGAAAACATTAATTTAACCAGGGAAATTCTATGTGTAGTGGTGAAGAACAATGTGTGACCTTTCAGCTACCGATGTAGCCATCCTGTCCTTCAACTCAAGGCCCCTTTAACATTTACGTGGGTCAGTGCTATGTGTACCAACGCCTGTTGGACTTCCATGGGAGCAAAACTAATCAGGGGAGTTCTATGTGTAGTGATGAAGAACTATGTGTGACCTTCCAGCTCTCTGTCCTTCTAACATTACATGGATCAGTGGCTATGTGTACCAACGCCTGTTGGACTTCCATGGGAGCAAAACTAATCAGGGGAGTTCTATGTGTAGTGATGAAGAACTATGTGTGACCTTTTGGCTACGGATGAAGCCTGACATGCCTATGGGGGAGAAGCTCTTCATCCCTTCAGGTCCATGCCAATTAATACCATACCAACGCCTGTTGGTCTTCTCCCTAGAGGTGGTGGAGGATGCTGTGCATAATATTGGCTTCATGGCGCCCGTATGCCTAGGGCCATTCTAACTACTGAAGTTGTATTTGTAGTATATGTATATGTACCAACCACCTAAAGGCAATTTCCAAAGCTAAATTAACCATTTAAGGGAAATAGAAACTTCTAGGCTACCCTTATCGGTGTGAATGAATTAAAACACCCGTGTCTCAAACGAGACACCAGTTTGTGAACTATTTATTTATTTATTTTTTAAAGTGAGGGGAAGGTGTTTATCTTTGCTTTGTGGGTTTTCTTTTTAAGCCGTTTAAAGCAGATGGAGGGATGGCTTCCCGAACAGGCTACTGACTGAGGGATCCCTGCATCTTAAGAGAATTGTATGCCGGCAATGCGTGCCTTAAGAGAAGGTCGCATTTTCCTTGACTCGAACCAGTGGACTATAAAGACGCAAATGATTGGAATGTTAACAGGTAGGACGTGGATGGAAAAGCGGCGCGAAAGAGAAAAGAGACCAAGCTGAGTCGTACGTTTTTAATGTAGATTTTGCCAATCCAATTGTCGAGCCCAGGTAAATAAACAGCGTGAAGCGTGAATTTATGCATAACGCAAGTCCATATCCAATTATGCATAATGCAAATCCAGTCCAGGTGTCTACTAGCCTATTGATGAAAAGGACAGATGAGCGTCCTTTGTTAATGATGTTGGCGGTGGCTTGGTTGTTGCAATAGGCCAAAATTTGTTTCCTTGGCCGCTGTTTCCCCATAGGATGCAAGCAACGACGATCGGGTATAGTTCGAGCAAGCTATAAATTGAATATTGCGAGGCAGAGTTTGCAGCTCTTTAGGCCATGTTTCTGCAAACCACTGTATTATAAAAACCCCCAAAAGCAATAGAAAGCGCTGCGTCGGTAAATAATTTTAAAGTAGCTGATGTTTCGACGTAGTCGTTATGAAAAACGAGATGCCGTTTAGAGATGGGTATTCCGACTCTTTTCAGTGAGTCAGATCATTTGCTCAGCTCACCAACAAGAGCTGGCTCTTCATTCAGTAGCATTTCCGGTTTTTGAAGATCGGCCAAAGTTAGCGATATTTTGACCTATGATTGGTCTTAGAACGTCCCTGAGGGATAATTCGCATAGCAAGTTGAAATGACCCAATAGGGAGAGCGGCTCTTTTTTTTAAAAAATTTTAAAGAGATTCTGCTTTCTCTGTATATTTGATAGCTTCGCGAATGCGGGCCAATTTATCCGACGGCTGAGAGCCTGCACGATTATCTAAAATAATGCCCAGAAACTCGATAACACTAGGCCATTTAAAAGTTTCCTCGGATAGAGGAACCCCATTTCATTAAACGTGTTTATTTATTTATTTATTTTAAACGGTGTAACACGACGATCCGCCTGGGAGTATGGAAAATCTATCACTAGGAAGTTGTCTAGCAGGTGTAAGACAGGGCAATTGCAGTTAAGGAGAATCCAGCAAGTCTTCCGATAATGTATCGAAAATAGGGGGACTGCTAGCCTACGACAACCAAAGTAAGCCTGACCGAAAAGTAGGCCTACATTTTTTATTACCCACATGACGCCGACAAATGCCATTGGGATGGATGGAGAGGCATGATTTTTTTTTTTTTAAATGCATCCGTTATGTCGACTTTACCGAGCCAAGCTCCTTTACCGGCATGTTTGATAAATTCAATCGCGTGGTCGAGCGGTTGCATAAAACAGGGAAAATGGTTGCGGGGGGATGATACTGTTAATAGCTTGGGCGTAGTTATTATGAGGGGCGGATAAGTCGATTAGGCGCTTTTTTCTGAATATTTACGTGTGGCTGCTCCTATAAGATTGATGCGAAATATTGGAAATGGCGAGCTACCGAACGGGCCAATCATATAACCCTTTTCGACCTCTCTGGCAAGCAGTTTGTTCACTATTTCGGGTTCATTTACAGCTGATAAAAAATTAGGGAAACCTGAGACTTTATTTTGGAAGGAAAGAAATCCAGCTGAAAGCCCTGAATTAGACCGATTAATAAATAATGGACAACAACGATTTTAATGCTTCAGAGCTTTTCCCAGCTCTGGGACGTTGACAGGCGTAGAAGGCTTTAATCCAGTGGTTCTCAAACTCGGTCCTGGGGCCCCCCTGTGTATGCTGGTTTTTGTTCCAACCACAATTGCAACCCGAGAATTTTAACAAGCTGTTAATTTTTCTTAATTGCACTTTTCATGTTTTGATGGATTATTTACCCTCTTAAACCAAATTATGTAAGAAAATAGCTATGCATGCCATGTAGAATAAATGTCCCATGTTCACATTTTGCTTATTGTGCTATATTGCAATTTCATTAAAAGAGGTAACAAAACTGAGCAAATGGAAGGCAGAGGTGACTCAACAGGCTCCTAATTGGTGAAAGTGTGGACACATGGCCACAAAAACTAACAATTTGGTTGATAATGAACAATTCAAGGACAACGTAAATTCATAATGAGCCAAACCTGCATTGTGTTAATAAGTTTAAGGAAACAGAATTATGAAAGTACTAATTAGGAGCATATTGACTCACCAGTTATCATTTTGTTAACTCTTTGTATGTAGTTGTTTGCAATATAGAACAATAAGAAAAATGTGAACATGGGACATTTATTCTACATGGCATGCATAGCTATTTTCTGACAAAATTTGGCTTAGATGGTAAATAATCCATCAAAAAATTAAAAGTACAATTGAAAAAAATTAACAGCTTGTTAAAATTCTCGGATCACGATTGTGGTTGGAACGAAAACCAGCATACACAGGGGGGGGGCCAGGACCGAGTTTGAGAACCACTGCTTTAATCCAAGTGCGGATATTCCAGCCCCGAAATTGGACCTCTTGCTCCGCCTACCCACTTTGCTCAGATCCTTACTTGCCCCCGCCGAAGGTCCCTAATGTAAAGTATCTAAATTTGCTGGTATAGCCTAGTAATTTATTAAATTTTTTTTAACATTTATTTATTTATTTTAAATTGGTAGGCTTACCACGTTATATTCCCGTTAGGTACCGTGCAACCTTAGATAAAGTAAATCTGCTCGTAGTGAATGCGCAAGGTGCCGAGCGAATACGAATTATAAGCCTACAAAAAATTCTAGTAGCCCAACTTAGTATGCACGAAGCAGTACCACAAATACCCATAGTAGTATCCACAAAAAGCTACACGCGTAATGTTGCAATGTGAATTAGGGTTGTCTGCAATCAGTAGTATGCTAGGCTAATATAGCCTACGAATCCCTAGCAATGATACAATTTAGCCGTAATAATGGTGAATAGGCTACGACACTTAAATTCAACCTGAAAACTATTAGCTAGCTATCCGAGTAGGCTACTCAGATGCAGTAGGCCTACGAGCGCAATTATGTCCCGATAAATGAAAATACCATGCAGGATACAGATCGGCCAACGCAATAACGTGTAAGATATAGAATGTACAATTACATACCCGGTCAACGGTAGTCTTCACATACCGATTACACGCACAGAACTAGTTACGATAATAGTTGGAGCAGCAGTGCGTTAAGACGTGAACTATGTAGACTAATCATTATGTCACCATTTGCTTATTTATTTATTTATTTTCTCCCGAACTTATCAACATCAGCATCCGTGAACGGCCACGAACCTCTCATATCAGAAGCCAGCTCAATTAATAGCCTAGTCGGGCCGCGTCCACAATGTATCAAGATCTCTTTGGTCTCCCACTTCCAGAACGAGGCAGGGAGTATGTGAACATGACCAACCAATATTCCAGGGCAGGATGTATGCTTACCGTTTAGGTTAGCCCAAAGATCATATAAAGGTTACCGTGCGTTTTATACCTCTAAAGCCAATATAGTCTGTTAATGTTTGTAATGGGGCGTGACGTGTGAGGAAGGAGGAGCCAAACGCAGCAAGGGGATTCTTAAAGCCCTAGGGCCACTAAGGCGGGAAACCCCGCAGATAAGGGAGGAGACAATACAACGAACACACACACACCACAGCTACAGACTGGCTCACAGTTACATACCACAGAGTAGAAGCACAAACTACTGGTTTCACAACAAGAAAACCCAACAAGGCGAAAGGGAACAAAGAACTGCTACCCCATACTTCTACAAGCTAAGTAACTAAAAAATGAGCCGGAAATAGAACACCCTGTCTCGATAACGAGACGCATAAGAACAGGCGAGTAGCACAATGGCACAAACAAAACACACAGCAAACACAGAAAACTAATACCTATTGGTATAGGAGGAGGCGAAGGAACAGAGATAACGTTCCGTGGCTACTTCCATAAGCAGGCAGTCACATGCAGAACATAGAGGTAAACGCCCGATCTCCCCAGGGGGGAAGAAACATTTTACAGGCGAGCCAACGGAGCACCGCAGTCCCATAGCCTTACCAGCAAAATGACCAAGCTTAAAATAGAAAGCCACGCCCAAGCCTCTCAGAAAGGAGAAATGCAACGAGGCGAAGGAACAGATAATTAACGTTCCATGGCTTAGATTGGGGCTTGCAGTCAAACGCAAACATGTCCAAAACATCGCCCGGTCTCCCTAAGAGACGAATTGCACCGAAGGGCGAACATAACTACTGTTCCGAACAGAATCGCCCAAATCTCCATACACGGAGAAAGAGCACAAAAGACGAAAAGGACAGCTGCACCGAAACTATCGGCTATCTGACTAACACAAGCACAAACACAAATACAAGCCCTGCCTCTCAGTAAGGGGAAATGTAACGAAAACCCCGACTCACAACAAAGGGGAACATAGTCCATGAGAAGGAGACAAAACAGGGAATAAACCTACCAAAGCTACTCACTGGCTCACCGTAACACGGAAATGAGTAGAAGCAAACGCCAGGACTCTCAGTAGAAAACAATAACAGGCGAAAGGGAACAAAGAACAGCTACTCTACACTTCTACAAGCTAAGCAACCTAGTAGAAGCGAAACGCCCGATCGCCCATGAGACGACATGCACCGAAGGGCGAACAGAGCTACAGTTCCGAACAGAATCGCCCAAATCTCCATACACGGAGAAAAAGCACAAAAAAGGCGAAATAGAGCAGAGATTTACGGTCCCAAACTTCTACGAGATAAGTAACTACCAAGCCAGCAAGAAATAAGCCCTGCCTCAACAAAGAGGTGTTAAAATAGGCGAGTAGCCCAAATGGTACGAGTAACTCACAACCAACAAAAACACCACAATACAAAACAAATGAACAAACAATGAACAATTAATGTCGAAGCCCCGATAGAAGGAAACGGAAGGCTTAAATAGCTCTCAGTGACCACGCACAGGTGTAGACGCTAACAGAAGCTCTGCAGGGCGGAGCAAGCATCTACTAAAAGGGCAGCGCCCTCGCGTGGCCACTAAGGAAAACGACCGCATAGGGAAACAGGGTTAAAAACCATGACAATGTTAGCTAGCAATCACAGTTGGAAGGTTTCGAATAACAAGCAATAAGGTCCGGGTTACGCAACGGGACGCACGCTTTAAATAGCCAGCCTACGCAACGTGAATATATCGCTCTTCCTTGTCCGGGACGGGCGACGGCTATTTGCTAGCTTGCTTGATGTGGGAAAAGTGTACGAATTGAAAGGGGTAGTGGAATATACGAGATCAGCGCAGGTAATTTAGTCTGGTAGTGTGCAGTATGCATGCAGAAAGAAGCATGTTATTTTAATACATCGCCCCTTCCATAGCGGACCACAAGCTTAAACGAAACTTGCAGTCACTTAGCTTTAGCAACAGGAATCCCATTTGTTTTCACTGACAGTGTGCAGTCATGCATGCGAGGGAAGCACGTTTCGAATAACCGAATGTTATTTGAATATATCGCCCTTTTCTTTTGTCTAGCGGACCATAAACTTAAGAATACAGAGCTTGACATCACTTAGCTTTTACATAGAATTGCATGATTCAGATTCTTTTTTCCCCGGCTTGTAGTAGAACATGCAGGATGTGCAGCGCAGAAGATCTTTTTGTGTGCCGCGGGCGTGCATCAGAGGATCCACCATGTTAGGGCGAGGCGGTTAAATAGACCGCCTTGATTCACCAATCAATCCATTAAAGTAGCGTCACTACTCAGCTGAGCTGTCAGCTGATTCACCTATGGCTGGGTTTCACTCTCGTGGCCTGCCTGAACTAACGCTACGCTCGATTTCACAATTGAAAGTATTCTTTGGTCATTCACTTCTGTGGTCTTCCGTGGTCGACCAGGTTGTTTGCTACTGCTGAGCTCAGCAGTGTGTCCTTGCTTCTTACCAATGTATTAAACAGTTGATTTTGACACACCCAATGTTTTGGCTATCTCTCTGATCAATTTATTTTGATTTCCACCCAATAATGATCTGCTATACTGGCATTTTGGTGCCAGTAAAGCTCTTTGGTCTTCATGTTGAGAAGCAACAGCAACAGACTCCAAATGCAAATTCCACACCAAAAATCAACTCTAGAACTTTTGTTAGCTTTCTTGTGCATGAACAAATGATGCAACGAAAAGCTACGGGTGTAACCATGTTCTATGAGTTCCCAATGACTATTAGGGTCGTAAATACCAGAATTTGTCACGGTACATGACCTCCGCATAGTGACGTAATTCCTCCCATAAAAGGGGGAGTGTCACTGTGGACGTCCTCGGGACAATTTTCTCGCCCATAAAAAAGGTCCCGAGTGACCATGACCCCTAATGGTCATCCGGAACTCAAAGCCAGTACCGGCTTAGAATCAATCACTGGAGCCGTAGCTCGCCGATTGTTTGGTAGTAGATCTCACTGGGGTACACTCTCCACGCCCAGGTTCGATCAATGAAATTGCAGAAAGATGCAAACCTGTACTTTACTGCATACAAGCCTGCTCACCGTGTAACTTGCGGCGGTAGGTGCTACCGCCGCAGTATCCAAGAGCTGATATCTGTGCAAAATAGCCAGGCTATTCGCGGATGTTGCTCATAAGTGCTTATCCTCGGCTCTGGAGTGCGATAAGAATCGTGTTTGAAGGATAAAAATCACCGCCCCGACCAAAGTCACAAGACGCTGTGGGATTTCACACAGGATACAAATAGTCTCAAGTCTCAAAAAAAATGCATTGGCGAGAAAATTGAAGAGGGCGTCCACAGTGACGCTCCTCCTTTTATGGGAGGAATTACGTCACTATGTGGAGGTCATGTACCATGACAAATTCTGGTATAAATGTCTCTATGTATCTGGCCCAGAACATCCATCCATATTGGCGATCATAATGGTCTTAGAAACGAAATAGAACAACACACAGCTGACAAAGAAACAGCTGAGCAGCCAATTGTCCAATTACTTTTGTTTCACTGTCCAAATACTTACTGCACTGTATGTGTGTGTGTGTCTGTGTGAGTGTGTCTGTATGTGTGTGTGAGTATATGTGTGAGTGTGTGTATGTTAGTGTTAAAGTGCGTTCCCACTAATTCCAGCGAGGAAGCATGGGGACGCATCGGACCCCGAAACTGTCCATTTGACAGGCAGTGTTATGTAATTAATTTAGACGGCTTCAATAGCCTACCAGGGAACACTAACGGCACCTGATTGGTTAGACATTGTCGGGTAAGTGAGGATTAGGTAAAATGTGTATTTTCTGAATCCAGCGGTTCCAACAGTCAATGCCCTTGTTAAAACGTTCAGCACTCTGAATACTGAACACAAGCGATATTGCATACTAGAACCCCTCACTTAACCTACATTCAAAAGAAGTTTTACGTTATTTAATTTAATAATTATTATTAAAAATGACAATCATCAATTAAATCGCCAAATTCTTTGATAGGTAAGTCGAACAGTAACCTGGTGGATCAACCAACAAGCCAAAACAAAGTCTAAATCAGGTCTTGAGATTAAGTAATTTTATTAAATGAAAACATTCAATTAGAATAATGACTGGGAATCATACATTCACGAAGGAATGTAGGCTGACTACTTATAATTCACAAAAGTGAAGGCATTAAACCAGACATTAATTAGGAAATACCAGTAAAGAGAGAGATAAGCCAAAAATTGCCAAATTATTTACCCTCCAGCTGAACAGGAACAAAAGGAAACGCACGAGGAACCAAAAAGAATGACTTCTTCACGAACAAACTCCAAACTGACTGATAGGGGAGCGAGACTTTCGCAGAAGTCCCCCTATCTCCTCCATCACAGGAACTGTGGAAGTGGGAGAGTCCACAGAGCACACCCCTTCTGTCTGTGCAGCAGACAGAGGTTCCCCGGATTCAGCAGGAGGGGAAGAAAATTCCACAAGGGGTGGGGTGGGGTCCTCGGCCTGGGTGGACTGGTCTGTGGGGGCTGACTCCACCTGTTGGGGTTCGTAGACCTCTCCACCTGGCAGGGCTGATGGGCCTGTAGAAGCCGGTTCCGCATCCTGCGGTTCAACGGTCTCCTCACCAGGCTGGGCTGCTGCGTCTGCAGTAGCAGGTTCTGCCCCCAGGGGTTCGACGGTCTCCTCACCAGGCTGGGCTGCTGTGTCTGCAGTAGCAGGTTCTGCCTCCAGGGGTTCGACGGTCTCCTCACCAGGCTGGGCTGCTGTGTCTGCAGTAGCAGGTTCTGCCTCCAGGGGTTTGACGGTCTCCTCACCAGGCTGGGCTGCTGTGTTTGCAGTAGCAGGTTCTGCCTCCAGGGGTTCGACGGTCTCCTCACCAGGCTGGGCTGCTGTGTCTGCAGTAGCAGGTTCTGCCTCCAGGGGTTTGACGGTCTCCTCACCAGGCTGGGCTGCTGTGTTTGCAGTAGCAGGTTCTGCCTCCAGGGATTTGACGGTCTCCTCACCAGGCTGGGCTGCTGTGTTTGCAGTAGCAGGTTCTGCCTCCAGGGGTTCGACGGTCTCCTCACCTGGCTCAGCTGAGAGGACTGCAGCAGCGGATTCCACGTCCTGTGGGGTCACATCCTCTGTGGTGGCTGGTGTGATACAAGACACAGAGCTGTTTCCCCCAAATTCCTCCAGGGAAGGGGGGCTCACCAGGGGGGTGGCTACATTGTCTGTGGAGGTGACAAAATCCACAGAATTGTCCAAGCCTGAAGGGGGTGGGGATGAGTCAATGGAGAGTGCTGTATTGTCCTCGGTGGGGGGGGGGGGGGGTGCCTGGGTTATGGCTGGAATGGCGCCATGCACTGCTCCTTCCAGCGCAGGCTGTACTGCCACAGAAGAAACTGGTTTGGCAGTAACTCCTGACTTAGAGTGGTGCTTTTCCCAAGCCAGTTTCCACATTTGGTTTACCTCCTCCCATGCCTGCTTTGACCGCCGGAGGTAGAGAAAATGTTGTCTTTTCTCTAGGTACGACCTTATCCCTAGGACAATCCTGCGCTTGGTTTCATCACTATCTGGACAAATCAGATAGTCCAAATACTCAGTCCGCAGGTTGTAAAGCGCCTCCTCCTTAAGCTGATCATTGCCTTGAGCTGTTCTGCAAATTTTGGGCACTGGGCTATCAAATATTGCCGTTCTGATAACATGAGATACCACTGCTGATCCAACCTTGACTGGCCAGGGAATGCTGGTAAGTCAGCAGTGGAGGGTAAATGAGGCATTTCTCTCTTTGTCTGGTATGCCATAATAATATAAAACCTTTTTCAAAATAAAATCAATAAATCTAAGACCAGTCGATTAGAAAAAGATTTGAACTTGTCTCAGAGTTTACCGCAGTTTACTCAATAGTAAAATTTAGTATGCTATAGGACAACCTATCTCGGTGGAACCTCCAATTATGACGGGTAAGTGAGGACTAGGTAAAATGTGTATTTTCTGAATCCAGCGGTTCCAACAGTCAATGCCCTTGTTAAAACGTTCAGCACTCTGAATACTGAACACAAGCGATATTGCGTGCTAGAACCCCTCACTTAACCTACATTCAAAATAAGTTTTACGTTATTTAATTTTATTATTATTATTAAAAATGACAATCATCAATTAAATCGCCGAATTCTTTGATAGGTAAGTCGAACAGTAACCTGGTGGATCAACCAACAAGCCAAAACAAAGTCTAAATCAGGTCTTGAGATTAAAGGTTGTATCAGCGATTTTGGGTGACGTAACTTCTGAAGCGAAATCCCAAACAAACAGAGCCAGCTCCAGCTCAGAGCCAATTATGTTATGTTTTAAAAAATAGTGTTCAAGCATCCAGAATTATAACCACGTTAATAACGTTTGTAAGAAACCGAACCGTTTGTAAATCCGTCAAGATTTCAGCGAGATAAGAGTATTAGCGTATTAGTATCACCCACCCCTTGTCGGTGATTGGTTGGAATACTGTTTATTTTGGTTTTGAGTGGTTGGTAGTACCATTTGTTTTTGTGTACGATCTCGGAGCATAGGCTGCCTACAGAGACGCGGTTTTTTGACGGCCTGCTTATGGGGCGGGCAGCTAGCGGATCGTGAGGAAAAATCAGATGAATGTGATCATTTATGTTTCGACCCAAAATCGCTGATACAACCTTTAAGTAATTTTATTAAATGAAAGCATTCAATTAGAATAATGACTGGGAATCATAAATTCACAAAGGAATGTAGGCTGACTACTTATAATTCACAAAAGTGAAGGCATTAAACCAGACATTAATTAGGAAATACCAGTAAAGAGAGAGACAAGCCAAAAATTGCCAAATTATTTACCCTCCAGCTGAACAGGAACAAAAGGAAACGCACGAGGAACCAAAAAGAATGACTTCTTCACCAACAAACTCCAAACTGACTAAATTCTTTTTCTGCGGTGCAAGTATAAAATACCTCCACAGGAAGACCATCCCTGTCCTGATTGGGTTAAGGTATGGGGGAGGGGGGGAGAGGGGTCATTTATGACAAAGACTGGCTTATCTTTGATGTTGGGGGGGTGAGAGAGAGAGAGAGACAGAGAGCGACAGAGATAGAGAGAAGAGGGGGAATATTAGATATCCTACAACATACTGCGGTCCTTGGTTTCGCCTCCGTTTTCAAACCGGAACAACATGGCGGCCTGTTCATAAACTTTCTTTTATTCCACCTAAACAGTCCACTAAAATACGTTTCTGAAAACAATTGAGGCGAGAAATGGGCTATGCAGTTGCTCAATCTTGATTCATATTTGATCTGCAAAAACTACTTTAAACGTTTGATCTGAGTTTTGCGAGCCAGGTGAGTTGCGCTGGACAGATTCATTTTCATAGAATGATGGTGGAGTATATCCTATGCAAATTCAGAACCAGCAAACGTACCACACCATTCGTGGGACCGCATCCATCGTGCACCACGCGAGCGCATCTCCTCCTCTCCATAGAAAATGAATAGAAAGCGTCGAACTGAGGCACCTCACCAGATTTGGTGAGAACCCAGCTTTAGTGTACTCACGTTAAGAAGAAGTCAGCCTTGCTCTTAGAGTTGCTGATAAACTGCAGGTAGCAGCTGGTGCAGGAGAGAGAGCTCTGATACTCTTTCTCTGTCAGGCCTAGAGAGCATCTCAGACTGGCAAACACAGAGCCTGCAAATGACTGCATCCTGAATCCCTACAACAGAACAGAGAGAGAGACAAATGGATATAGAGAGAGAGGACAGACAGAGAGAGGGAGAGCTGCTTAGTAGTGATGGGTGGATCGATACTGAAATATCGATACTTCTGATCCTGACGTTTCCTTTTCAGAATAGATCCACACAGTGATGCGCGGGCAACCTCGTGAGCGACCCGGGCCCGACTATTACCTTTAGTCAACTTGCCTGCAAACCCCACCGCAGATTTAAGCGAGGCAAAATTGTGCCCGAAATTCGCTATTCTACCCGCTGTTTTTTTTTTTTTTTTTGCCTGCTTTAGGCTAAAACAAACAAACTTTCTACTGTACTCAAAATAAAATTGACTGAAATAATTAAATTTTTTTCCAGGTGGATTTCTTGCTTAGCTTAATTGCTCTCACACAAACAAAAAAACAAAAAAACAATGATTGTAGAACTATACAGCCGAATAGGCAATCTTTATTTCGAAAAACGCTTTAAAAACAGATGTTGAGTGTGCTTGTCAACAAGAGGATAGTGGAATTTGAATAGAAAACATAAAGAAGGCCTATCTGAACAAACAACACTTATTCTGTGCTCTACTGCTTCAAAAGTGTTATATAAATAAAATTATTATTATTATTACTCACTGAATGTTGGTAGTACCAATCTTGTGGCTGTCAAATGTATAGATCGTTTCCCAGCTGTCGCAAATCACATATCCACGTATCGAAAATAAAATGTGTGGTATCGCCCATCACTACTGCTTAGATAGTGGCTGCTTAAGGAATGTGCTCTTAAAAAAATACCAAACAAATATAGTATTTAGAAGTGAAACAAAATACAAAGAATTATAAAAAATTTTGAAATAAAGAAAAGGAGGAAACATAAGAACCAAGAGAAGAAAAATAAATAATAAGGATATAACAAGGGAAAACACAAAGCTAGGAGAAAGCTAGAAGCTAAGCTAAGATACATGCCAAAGTTAAAGGAAATAAGAGGCAGAGGTTTGGCCCGGAAAACAGTAAATTAGCCATAAATTAGAACATTTGGGTAAATTGCTTGTTTTTTTTCTAAATTAAAAATAATAATATTATTAATAAGCCTGATAACATCAGCATAGCTCAATAGACTTAACAGTGGTGAAGAAGAAGCTAACCCAAGACTTGTAGGAGTGGCAGATCTGTTCAAAAGTAACCAGTTTTCAAATCTGTTGAAAAGTAACCAATTTCTGAACTGTCGCCTTGGTAACCAAGTACACTGCTTGGAGATTCTGTACCCTCCCAAGCTAAGAAGCACAAAGGCACAAGAAACATAAACTTATAGGTGGAGTTTTGTCAAAACATAACACCCCTGGCCCTGCCCACAGTGAGAGAGACACATCCACTGCTTCCACAGACCTCGTTGTGAATGTGCATCCAAGTTTTCTAGATACGATTGCAGGATTACAGACAGGTATACCTAACGTTACAGTAAAATGTCAGCTACAAGAGGTAAAACAACGGAATCTTTTATGTTGTTTTAGAGTTTAACAATAACACAATGAAACATTTACCATTTAGGGCCCTATTTTACACCCGGCGCTAACCAAACGCAAGTGTCTTTGCTATCTTACACCCAGCGCATCTTGGCTATCTTAGCGCTTCGTCTAAGCGCATGGCGTTAAGTGCATTTAGGGCGTGTCCAAGTCCACTTTTGCTATTTTAACGGCGTGTTTTTTGGGCGCTAAGCATGGCGCAACGTGCAAATGGGCTGAACCTAGTCTCTTCATTAATTATAGGTGTGTCTTGGGCGTGACATGCAATAAACCAATCAAAATGTCATATCCCATTCCCTTTAAAAGCCTGCATTTCCACCTTGGCAGATTGCTTATATGATGGGAAACAGACATGCTTGTGCGTGTTTAGTGTAATCAAGGAATAGGCTATATGGATCAATAGTAGCCTATGATCAATATTATTCGGACTAACCATTATAAGTTCCTGGTAATTCCCAACAGTGCTGTTATTTTACAAAATATATGCGGTTAAATTTCGTTAAAAGCACCTGCAACAGCTGAGAATAAGCTACCAATGGCTTCGGTCTCACTTTAGAAAACGCCAAATTAGCCTGCTTGTTTAACGAATTTCGTTTGATTATACAATGAAGCAATAATCTCATGTTCAAGCTTCATCCGAAGTTCATTGGATTCTAATTTTGATTAATAACATAAATAACGTTATTTTGCATTAATGATGACACTAAATACAATAAAGCTGTCAGGTTGGCAACCCATAAGTTCACGCATATTTCCCCTTGTTTTATAATGTCCTGCTTATGGAAATGTGACCAACCTGTTTTACTGGTATAGCGTAAAGCTTTAAAACAATCCACTTTCCCAGGAAGACCGTGAAAAGTGCAATTTACAGCAGGGGAAACAGACCTGCTCCTGTAAAGCGCACATGCAGATAATGAAATTAAAATGAATTGTGAATTAATTGTGTAACGTGCTGCAAATTCGTTTCTAATTAGACACTTAGTTCTCTTTAAAATCTTTTCTTCAGTTATGGAATAATAGGTGAAATCAGCGGGGTTTTAATAAGCTGAGAGTATGGAAACCTTGTCATTGTAATTTAAAAAATATGAAGGACGAAGAATAGCTAAGGTTATAATTCAGTTAACATGGTGACATTTATCTTCGTTTTTTAACCATAGGCTATCGAAAAAACCTTATGCACAGCGAATCCGCTGTAGCCTATAGCTATTTGAAAAACAATAAATGCAATATTCACTGGACAAGGTTGTTTGAAGTTTTTTCAGTTCCAACCATTCTATTTACTTACAGGCTGTATTCCTGGATAAACAGAGTTGTATTGTCATGACATCTGAAGCGCATTTTCAGAACTCAAACGTCTGTCTATTGCAGTGCGCGAGTTTTCCATTGAATGACAATTCACGCATTAGGTGTAAATGACAATTTGCGCATTAGGCTTAATATAGGTGTTATCAGCAAATGGAAAGCCATTTTTAATGGATAGCCATTGTCCCGTAACAGAAGATTGTCTCCCCAGAAGATTACAGGAATTATTGGCAAATATAGGCTAATTCATAGATTGATCCAGGATAATTGCAAATAGTCTATAGCCTACATGTAACCTTACACGTACCATTGCACATCGCCTGGATGTTGATGGAGTGGGCTGAAAGCAATTTAATGTGGCATTCCCCTTCGCTGAGAAACAGGTAGGCTATGTGGTCTGACGCATGGTCAATCTAATTTTTGATTGGTTTGCGACTTGACCCGGCCTATCTCGATTGATTTACATCATTGAGCCACATTGTTTTGAAAACATAAATGTGGGCCGAATCACTGGTATTAGAATGCAGAATTTGAGGGTATAAACACAGTGTATGGTGCTGGATTTCTCTCACAACAGTTCTTTCTATGATTGCTACCAACTAAGCATGACCGCTCCCAAATATTTTTCTAAAAAAAAAGTTGCGTACTCCAGCTTTAACCCCTTTGCGCAGATGGAGTGACCATGCTGCTGGCGGCAAGATTTTACTCAACTGAGACATTCATTGCTCCTGCAGCCAAAATATTAGTGGAAATGACAAACTCCATGTTTCACCATTATTGGTAGACGATTCATGACAACTCTGCCGAATACAGTTTCTAAGTGTCACTATATTCCTGTAGCAAGCCCATTTAACAAGCAGTCTATACCTACCCATGCATGACATAGTGGACAATATAGTCTATGTGTGAGTTAATAAATATATTTATTTATCATATAAAATTAGAATTCCATCATAGCAACAAGATAAACCCAATAATAGCCTGATCGTATGCCAAAAAACCTGTGAAAAACCCTGCTCACTCAAATGCAAAATAAACATGTGAAATTATTGTCTCATTATACCACGTATTCTACTATGAATATTTGCTACTAAATATGAAATAAAAATACAATCCTACCATTGGTTTTACACATAGAGATGTTCCTTTCAAAATTCAGTGGTCATTTATTGTCAGGTACAATCTGTTTGAGAAATATACAACACTTTATACCACTATTACACTATCTGAAACGTCGACTCGTAATACCCCCCATGTCCTACAAGCCTGTATTATTCATTACAGTTCATTCTGGTTTAATTGTCAGTTCTTTTATCCAACAGACTACATTAGAACCTTAGTAACGGTATATGCAAGGGTATGTCTCATTGGGTGCTTTGAACAATTAATTACAGCCCAGCGTAACGGCAGTTTTCATTTTAATGGTCTAGTATTACTCAAGCTTTACAGAAAACTCATTCCTCGACTGGAGTTTTCCCTTCCCGATATGTAAGTAGTACTGTTTCAAAAATGCAGTTGGTCTCGCTGACTACATATGTACGTTAGTTTTTCCACTCAAGCACTGTCTTGTCCAATATGATTGATAGGCCTATTGTTATTTTTAACATTTTGAGTGCATTTCACATACTGTAGAGCAATCGTTCATTTAATGTCTGATGTAGGCTACCGATTTTCATTGAAGATTTTATTGAACATTTGGCAGCATTTTGCAGATTTTGGAATACTATCTTATTTTCATGTTATCGTACATAATATAGGCTATGGCGTATATACCTGTCATTTAGGGCATGGAAAATGCTCATTCCAATTTACTGTGCGCTGATGTGTGGTAGATTAATGTAAAATTTTCCTTGGGAGTCATTATGAATGGGAACATTAAAAAATTTTTAAAACAATACAGAGAAATGCAATCCCGGGGCAAAAGTATACATACTGTAGAGTACAGGTAAAAGTGATGTTTTATTTAGGTACAACAGTGCATGATTAGGCTACATATTTAGGTATATGTAACACTGTGATATCAATGTTTTTATCTCAAACCATCAGGCTTTATAATGGACAAAACTCATTTTATGACATGTTTTGGATAGGGGGGTTTCGGACCCAGAGATATCTACCCCACTATACTGATGAAATTATAGTAATTCCATCAGGGAGTTGAGCGGAGGACCAGATGCGACCGAGAGGGGGGTTCAATAAGTTATCCCCAGAGTGCGGAAATAATCACAAGAGAGAAAGGACAAAACACAAAAGAAAAAGGAGAATACTCCCGGCGTATAAGCCAATGTAAATCAACCCAGAGATAAGTGGCCGAACAGTCACACAGACTGGGATAGAGTAACAACAAGAAAGGAAAGAAAAGCAACCCAGAGATATGGGTGAAACGCTCGCAGACCGGAGCAGTAGAAAAAACAAAAGAACGGGAAACCTCTAGCTTGAAAAATAATTTAAGCGAGCTATCAACAACGAGGCAACCGAACTGAAAGAAAACCAAAGGCAAACCTCGGAGAGGAAGGCGTTGAAAGGAGAATACCAAAAGGAGAGAAGAAAGGGAAAAAGAAAGATCCTAAGATTTAACCCTCATTCAAATCAGGTAGGAATTACACTGCTTTGCTTGAAGACACAAGGAAAGCAATCTCCTGTATAAGCTAAACCTTTACCGGCTTCGTTCAGTGGCAATAATGACAGGAAAGCACCGAGACCGGAAGACGCAGCGCTTAAGAAGCCGGCAGAACACCTGAACAGGTGAAACAATAAGTGGCAGAGCGGCGGAAAAAAACTGGCACGGACTCCGTCTGAAGCTGCAAGGGAGCTTCCGCAAAAGAGAAGGGTTCTATGAGCCAAAACTTGATTTGTAGTTAAATATACAGTTGAAGTCGGAAGTTTACATACACTTAGTTTGAAATCATTAAAACTCATTTTAACCACTCCATAGATTTCATGTTAGCAAACTATAGTGTTGGCAAGTCAGTTAGGACATCTACTTTGTGCATGACACAAGTAATTTTTCCAACAATTATTTACAGACAGATTATTTCACTTTTAATTCACAATATCACAATTCCAGTGTGTCAGAAGTTTACATACACTAAGTTGACTGTGCCTTTAAATTTTTTATATTTGGTCACATATCATGGCTTCCTGATGTCTGTGACCCAACAACATCAAAAGACTCTTGATATCTTATTTTCTGGTACTCTTACAAGCAATATAACGTCTCTGCATTTGAATGGATCTCTATCGGAAATGGGGGGTGGGACTAGATTTATCTGTAAATTACACTGGAACAGTATGGAAACACGTGGTAGGCTAAATGGCCTCAAGGGTCTGAGGTATCAAACAAGCCTTAAATCATCACTGCTGCCAGAAATACAGTAGATATGGATGGATAACTTGAAGGGTTTCTTCTCCTGACTTATTTTTTCATAGAGTTCAATAGGAAAATTTGTCAGGAGAAACAACCCTTAAAGTAATCTATCCATATCCACTGCATATCTGAGTGATAGTTTGAGGCTTATTTGATACCTCAGACCCTTGGTTCACCTCAGACCCTTGGTGACTTACCATTTTACCAATCATGTATTCCATACTGTTCCAGCATAATTTAGAGCTAAATCTAGTCCCACCCCCCAATTCCCATAGAGATACATTCAAATGCAGAGACATTATAGTATCGCTTGTAAGAATACCAGAAAATAAGATATCAAGAGTCTTCTCATGTTGTTGGGTCACAGACATCAGGAAGTCATGGGGCTCTATTTTGGCGATCTTGGCGCTTGGTCTAAGCGCATGGCGTAAAGTTAATTTAGGGCGTGTCCAAGTCCACTTTTGCTATTTTAACAGCATTTTTTTTGGGCGCTAAGCATGGCGCAACGTGCAAATGGGCTGAACCTAGTCTCTTCATTAATTATAGGTGTGTCTTGGGCGTGACATGCAATAAACCAATCAAAATGTCATATCCCATTCCCTTTAAAAGCCTGCTTTTCCACCTTGGCGGATTGCTTGATGGCGAAACAGACATGCTTGTGCGTGTTTAGTGCGATCAAGGAATAGGCTAAATGGAGTATGATCAATATTATTCGGACTAACCATTAGCCTATGAGTTCCCGGTAATTCCAGACAGGGCTGTTATTTTACAAAATATATGCGGTTAAATTTCGTTAAAGGGACCTGCAACAGCTGAGAATAAGCTATCAATGGCTTCAGTCTCACCTAACGCCAAATTAGCCTGCTTGTTCAAGGAATTTCGTTTGATTATTCAATGAAAGTGTCAAACATCAAGTCCATGAGGCTGTTCTCATGGAGTTCTCGAAGTTCAAGCTTCATCCGGAGTTCATTAGGCTACCTGCATAGTAATATTGATTAATAACAAAAATAGGCTAACGGTATTTTGCCTCAATGATGACACTAAATACAATAAAGCTGTCAGGTTGGCAACCCATATGTTCACGCATATTTCCCCTTGTTTTATAATGTCCTGTTTATGGAAATGTGACCAATCTGTTTTACTCGTAGTGTAATGCTTTAAAACAATCCACTTTCCCAGAAAGATCGTGAAACGTGCGACTTTCAGCAGGGGAAACAGAGAACATGCAGCACACATGCAGATAATGGCATTAAAATTAATTGTGAATTCATTGTGTAACATGCTGCAAATTTGTTTTCGTTTCTAATTAGACGCTTAGTTCTCTTTAAAATCGTTTTGTTCAGTTATGGAATAACAGGTGAAATCAGCTGGGTTTTAATAAGCTGAGAGTATGGAAACCTGGTCACTGTAATTAAAAAAAATATGAAGGACGAAGAATACTAACGCTGCGTTCTCACATCGAGCAACTTCGGTCGCCCAGTTGCCGGAAGTCCATTCATTCTCTATGAAGCTGAGCGACGTTCAGCGACCTGAGCAACTAGGCAACTGAGCGACCAAAATCGGCCGATAAATGTTGACCGCAGTTGAACTTTTTCGCCGACATCGGCCGTAACAGCCAATCATAGTTCCGCGCTTCATATTTCTCCAACCGACACGAAACCATTTAGTGAATAATTGTTCCGTAACCTACGTAATATTGCCTATCAAACTAAGCTAGGCAAAATAGGGTTAGCAGCGGTAACAACAGTGAATAATTTATATATCATCATTGTATAATTATCAGTGTCATAACATAACCTTAAAGGATATATGTGGCTTGTTCTACCAATAACACATTGAGCCCAAATTACATGTTGAGTTTTATACATAAATCTATCTATCTATCTATCTATCTAGGAAGTCTGCCTTATTCATATCCGTTAATTAGTATTGTTAGTAAAACACCTCCTACAGAATTTGACCAATTTGCACCAAACCTGTTCGAGGGACTAACCCCACATCCCTTCATACATGCATTACTTTTCTAAGGCCTATGTCAAGAAATGGGCCGAATGAGAAGCCAATGAATTTTGCATTGGGCGTGGCTTATCACAAAAATGCTATTAATTCTAAAACCATTTGACATAAAGTTCTGAAACTTGGTGGGTTGATTGAGCATTAGATTTACCCCTGCAGTTTTAACCAAATCAATTCATGTGGTGGCGCTATAGAAATACATATGTTGGGATGGCAGATATGCCATCTGCCAAGGACACTATCTATGCTTAACAGGCTGTCTACCTACCATACCAACTGTGAAAGTTCCTGTAGCTTAGTGGTTAAGGCATTGTACTACCCTGTAGTAGGTTAGTGGTTCAATCCCCACCTGTTCTTTTGAGGCACACAATGTGCACTTCATGCTAAGAATGTTCTTTTAACATAAAACAAGTTATTTTTATTGCAAAGGTGAAGGAATTTCACAATGTTAACTGTTAACTGTTTGAATTATGAAGTAAGTAAGCCAACAAAATCTGATACCGCAACACAAAAGTCTTATTTGGCCTGCACGTTTCTGTTAACCTGCTTTGGCCTAGTGGTTACAATCTTGGCTTTCCATGTGTTAGGTCAGTGGTTCCAGCTCGGCACATATTAATCAAGTTAATGTTTGGCAAAACTATTGTGCAAATGCTATGCTTCTTTTAATGTTGTTTTCACATTAAGAAACACCTTTTTATTGCAAAGGTTATGAAATTTAACAGTATTAACTGTTCACTGTTTCACTTGTACTTAAAAGACGTAAAAGGCAGCCAAACTGTTGCAAACTAAAGAAATATAGATATATTTTTAGCATTTTTTCCAAAGTTTCTTTGCATTTGTGGTACTTTATTTTGACATACATTATGAAAATATACAAATCTAAGTTTGTATTCTAAATGGTACACCTGACTTGTTTAATTTAAGACATTTACCAAGTTTCTGTGATGCTCACCCCTGGAGTTATAAAGCCTTAAACAAAGCACCCTTTAAATGCAGTAGGTGAAAATTGACCAAATTTGCCATCTGTGTAAAGGGGTTAATGTCATGAGAAACAACCCTGATATCCTGTTGTGGCAGGGCTCTGTCTGGCAGAGGGAATCAGAGCAATCTGGGGCCACGCCAACTGGTTAAGTAGGCACATACGCCTAGGTGGCAGTAGCTAATCAGCCCAGGGCTTACAAGTGTGCTTCTATTCCACAGTAGGTGTCTGAGCCATCCTGCAGGGAAATCCCTGCAGCAGAGAGACAGAGCGACTGAGTGAGACCAAAGGACAATGACCAAAGTCCGCTGCTGAAAAGCATTTGTTTGTGTTGGTTTATTTTGTCTTTCTTGTTTTAGTTTATTATTTTTGTATGTATCCTGTGAGGGTGAGAGGTTAAGATTTCTGTTTTGTGCTTTTATTATGAAACCACTCGCTCTCTTCAATAAAGGCCAGTAAAAGCCGGATATGCTGCATCTCCCTGTGTCCTGCTATTCCTCCCTTTACCTGAGGTGTCTGTCTGTAGGATAAATGGAGAGAATTCAGGACTAATCAGCAGGGGACCGCCACACAAGCACATTTTAATTTTCATAAACGCTGCCTGGCACTGCTCCGTCCACTGCACCGGATCAGGGGCTCCCTTTCGGGTTAG